>KK112768.1:454841-465609 GCA_000611955.2 Stegodyphus mimosarum
CCTGCCCCCGAAAATATGAAATTCCCTCCTGGTTGAAAACCCCCAATCTGTACAAAAACATATCTTTTAAATTTAAATTCAAAATTATCTCAATCCATTTAAGATGAACTATTTCAAGGTTACATTTTTCAAACTTTCTGAAGAGAGCTAAGCAATTTAATGTACAGACAAAATTCAGTTAATTAGAAATTATGAACTCTCTTACATCATCTTTAGAATTCTGGTCATAATTTTCATCCTACATAATATTCTTTCAGCTAGACGAAATTAAATTTAAAAAAAGAAAATTTGAAAGCTCCCGATTTTAAATTACGTCCAATTTTTTTTTTTTTTTTAACATTTTATGCTACCTTCATTAATTAAATATCATGTTCTTCGCACTTAAACCATAAAATTGAGTTCACGGGCAAGGAGATAAAAATGTTTTTCC
This sequence comes from Stegodyphus mimosarum, assembly GCA_000611955.2. NCBI lineage: Eukaryota > Metazoa > Arthropoda > Arachnida > Araneae > Eresidae > Stegodyphus > Stegodyphus mimosarum. Next base: position 455,272 of record KK112768.1, read on the forward strand.
TGTACAATGTTGCTATTGCTCGCTTTGAAATCTTTGAGTTTGTTAATCAAAAATTTGTTAAAGTTCTACAAAATATGAAATCGATAATAAAACAAATTCCAAATTTGGGCTTCCAGATGCCCATATTCACAGCCGAATTACGTCATTCAAAATTGAATGTGAATGGCTCTAGGAACACATATAAATTTATGCAGATTCTTCATTATTTAATTTCTTCAAATATAATACAGGGCGATAATATTTTGTGGCAACAATTTGAAAAGTGAAACGTACGTTCAGAGTGATTCAACGTAAAATCACAAAACAAAAACAATAGTACTTCAGGTACAAAGCCCCTTTGGACTAATAATTCATTACTGGGAAAAGGTAAAGAGCAATCTCGAAACATTCTGCAGGTAACTATGTTGAATTTAAATTTCAAAGAAAAAACTAAAAAGAACCTTGAACCATACTGGTCCATACCTATCCTTGAACCATACTGGTTCTAGCAAGAATAGGAGGAATGAAACTACTGGTGTTCTAACACATAAACTGATCACTATTAGATTCTTGTGTTATCTTAGAGAATCAATGACACATAATCAAGAAAAATTATGATACCACTGTTACTTCTACCTTTCAGATATAATCATTTCAAATCTCTTCAATCTAGAACTGATTTTTTCTGATTTGTTTTAAGTATGGAAATTTTAACTATAAGAAATTAATGGATTCTAACTTGTCACAAATCAATTTCCAATAAAAATCAGAGATGTTAGAGTATGTTGAAACATTGCTTTTGATCTGAATAGCAGAAAAACTTTATTCACAGTATCATCATTGCTTCGTATATGTACAGTATATATTTTACTCCCTGCACCTGTATTTAGTGTTAAACAGTGTTACAATAATAATTACACAAATCTTTTATTAAGAACAGATTAATTATTTCTCATGTATTTCTATTGGAAAAGTTCGTTTAGTTTTCGAATTATAAAAACTTGTTTAATCACAAATTAAAAGGCATTTAAATTAAGCCACATTAACTACCACACATTGCATAAAATGTAAAGACCATGAGTATTTCTTACTAGGTAAATTAATTCCAATTCCATATTCATATTACATTAATAAAGAATCTCCAGAACCTAAATGAGACTTTTTCCTAAACATTTCTTTTTTTAAGAACCTGAATTTAAGGGGAAAAAAGGCAGTATTTGCTCGGAGAAAAAGCAAAGAAAAAATAAAGCGCACTGCACCGAATGTGAAAAATATTTGTGTTTGGAACACCTATCAAAAATTAGCAATAATTTTCCCCTTTAATTTTTCTTTTCCGATAATGTTTTTCCAATAAAGCAATTTATGTTTTTTCTTATTCTTATTTGCAGAATCTATATCAGTATCATCTGATAATAATGAGAAATAATTAATCCGTTCTTATAAAAGATTTGTATATTTATTATTATTATTATTATAACACTGTTTAATACTAAAATGCAGATGCAGGGAGTAAAAATAAAACGCACTGCACCGAACGTGAAAAATATTTGTGTTTGAAACACCTACTAATTTACCTAGTAAGAAATAGTCATGGTCTTTACATTTTGTGCGATGTATTGCAGTTAATATGGCTTAATTTAAATGCCATATTAACTGCACTTCATATATGTACAGTATAACTTATATACTGTACATTTATGAAGCAATGATGATACTGTGAAAAGATGTTTTTCGAGGACAATTGTCCGAGGATCTGGAACGGAATTCATGATGTATACCAATGCACTACTGTATTTTGCCTTTATCTACTTTAAAAACAGAAAGGTTCCTCTTAAAATTCAAAAAAGTCAAGTTAAATTGGAATCTATCTAATTTTACTATTAATAACTACTGAAAAAATTAAGAAGGTAACATAAAATTCTAAGGAAACGCACTTGTAAATATATTAATTTTATTAAAGTTAAGCAATTAACCTTTATTATCAGAAAACATTCAAACTTGTAGTTAAATGAGCAAGTTCCACATTTTTCTTAATCATTTACTGTGTTCTTAAAATAAGATGGAACTAAACAAGAAAAAATAAGTTTACCTATATAATTGCTGAAGCGACCGTATAATACCACCATTATGCTTAATAATATCAAAAATTCGCTTCACTTTATCCAGACCTAAATACTTAGCCATAGCTAAAGTTCCGTAAGTGATCAAAACGTAAATTATGTAAACAAAGCAGACTTCTTCGATGACCTACAGCACTAGTGCTGCCAAGAACAGTATTCGCTATATTTATCTAAATGTTGAACGCCCAATGCTGCAAAATTTCTGCAGGTATAGCTAGAAGGAGGTTAGAATAAATATTCTTGATGAGGTTTCAGAATTTAGATTTGACTAAATGCTATAAATAATAAATATAATTAATAACGAAAAATAAGAAGTGATCGAAGAGGCAGGGCCAACTATCATGTATCGTCCATCATAAAATTGTTGAATTCTTGTGTTGGGAACAAGTCTTCAGTTAAAGAACATTCTTGTGAACTGTTATAATTCGCAAATTAAAATTTTCATGCTTTAGTGATAGAGTCTTGTTCGCATTCTCTACTTTCCTCCTAATCACAGAGTGTTATACTTCTTGCTCCTAATATTTATCTTTCTCTTCTTGGGCTAAAACACTCAAACTAAGGTGCACCACAAGTTGCTCGTATTTTGTTTACTTGTTGTGTCAGTAGAAGAGAAGAGGAACTAAAGTTGTATGAAATTTTGTTATGAGTTTCGGAGCAGTTGGCATTTTCCGCACTAGAGACAGAGTATAATTTGACAAGGTATTTGATAAATGATATATTTCTGGAGATTCCTTATTAATGTAATATGAATATGGGAATTAATTTACCTAGTAAAAAATAGTCATGTTCTTTATATTTTATGCTGTGTATGGCAGTTAATATCGCTTAATTTAAATGCCTTTTAATTTGCGATTAAACGAATCTTTATTTTATGAGAGCTGTATTTAAATACATAGGTAAGGTATTTGGACAATAAAGATATAAGTGAAGTTCTAAGGTAATACTTTTCAGAGCAATGAGTGGTACTCTTCTGTTATGAGGACCGAATTCAGAAATGTACGTGTATATGCATGTATGTGTATATGTACGTATATATGTGTATGTATCCACACACGTATATACGCACATATATACTATACATGTGCAAACATACGTACATTTCTGAATCTGATTCCGATAATAGAAGAGTACCCAATGAGTGAGTATATTCCATTGAATTAATATTAATTGTTAAATATATATAATAGCATAAATTTAACCTTTAGAATATAGCTAAAGTATTTATTTCTAAAAAATTTTTGGTTCACTTATTCTTGCAAATGTCATACTTTATTTCTCTAACTTACAGTTTGTGAATTATGCAAATTCAAGTGCAACAGTGCAGAAACACAAAACAGTGCAAAAGAACTTAAAATAAAAATTTAAAAAAAAACGGCAATTTTTCATTGCAGCAGTTGTTGTAACTCTAATAAGAAAGTATAATCAATCCTTTGTTGTTGTTTTGGAATTTTATGTTACAATACGTCAAATTTAGTTTTCTACATAGTGTTCATTCTGCTGGGTTATCTTCCCTTCATACTGCACATTTGGTATTTGAACATTTTCTTTCAGGATGGCTGAAGTATATTTTTGTTTTATATGTCATATTTTAACTTAGTAAAGAGTGTATAATCTGATTTCTTTATCACAATCAATGTATAAAGCTAGCAAGCATAGATAACCCAAACAGAAAGTAATGTACTGGATAATCATAAAAATTAAGTGTTAAGAAATTTTAAATTACAAAATTGAACGTATGTCATGTTATTTAAACCATGGTTTAGTTATAGAATTATCAATTTTATGCAGATTTTCATTTTCTTCAAAAAAAAAAAAATCTATTATGTTTCTTTTTTTTCTTCTCTTCCTCAAAGTGGAGAAATTGAGGTCATACTGATAGATGTAGAAGCAGTATTGTAAATGGTGCACAAAGCTTTTGTGTCATTAAATTTGAATTTACATTGTTAATTTAGTCTAAAAGAATCACACATTGTAATGGCTGTCTGTGCTATTTAATATTTATTATTTATTTTATACCCTACCTGCTAGCTGCTACTGACTCGCTGGATATGGAAAGCTGTATTGTGGTTATAATGCTAGTATGTTCGTCATTATTTCTTCTTCCATTCATATTTCTGTGTTTTCTTCAAGCTTTTTTGAATCCTTAAACAATGGATGTATTCAGTATCAATAAGGCTTGATGCTTAAATATCTTCACTGAACCTTTGCATTGTTGTAGAACACTTTTTTCCAATCAACAATTAGCATTATGCTTTTATTTTGTCTTTTGCCTTTAGGGGAAAAAATAATGTACCTTTTCTCTCTATCAATTTTTTATTTTTGTTATTAGCACTATAGATACATAGAAAAAGTACAGCAACATATGTTAGCAGCGCATTGAACAAAGTGTTGTCGTATGTTCCAAATATAAATATTTTTCACATTCAGTGCAGTGTGTTTTAAGTGTGCTTTTTTGCTGAGCAAACACTGAGTTTTCTTCCCTTTTCTTTTTCATTTCCGATAATATTTTCCCAATAAAGCAATTTATGTTATTCTCATTTGCAGAATGTATATTAGCTTCTGAATTGGTGTCATCTGAACTAAAAGTTCATGATCACTTCCACACTCATTTTCTTCTGTAGATTCTTCATCAGTTGATACATCTAATAACGTTTGCAACATTTCTTCCTTTTATAATAAATTATGTAACATGTTATGTTTGCCACTTTCTATACTATCGCAAACCAACTGTGTTACAGCAATACAAATAGGTGCACTGTCTCTAAAAGACCTGATCCAATCAAAAACAAGACTCCATATCAAAGCCCCAGCAAAAAAACTGCAGAAACACAAAGAAGGCAACATCAGATAGAACTACACTGGACCTCAATAACGTGAGTGAAACAGAAAGAGAAAGGTTTGTTTAATTGGACCCAGTGCGCGTGCTAGTGGGTTAAAGTACACACGTGAGGAATTTACTCCTTTTTCACCTTTTACCTAATATTTTACAGCTTCTTAAGGCACCCATATAAGAATTTATTTTTTATATTTGCTTTGTGGAGGAAATTAGTATTTTTTAAATTTTGAAAATAATGCATTTATCAAATTGCATATTTATCAAGTTTAATTTTTGTGCCATTTCCAAACTGCAACTTAATCATGTAGCAAGTATATATACAAAAGATAAACATACCAATATAAAATTAACCCCAAAAGTATCCGAATGGTTAAGATTGCCGAATACTGGAATTTTGATCCCAGGTGAATGGCATATTGCTATCTGGTTGGTTTTCATTGTTTTTGCCATGTGGAACGTGAATGTTAGCCAGTTTTCCTTAGAATATCCTCAATGATGGCATCCCTTCACTTAGGTAGACAGCCGCTTATGTGTTTTACCATATTGTTACGTCTGTATGGGTTCGTAATTGATTGAATGCAGAAGTACGATAAAAAGTTAATAAAATTTATTCTTATCACAAGAAATAAAACAAAATGGTCAATTTTTCCTCAAAGATATTCGTACAATATCACACAGTAGTTATATTTTAAACTACTAAAACAATGAATAGAACACAGTACAAAGCACAGAGAAAGCTAATCCGATCTCAAAATTATAGCGGCTAAGTAAACAACTATTGAACTTATGTTTCTGGAAAGCAAAAGAATAGAATTACAGTTACAGCTAACACACAATTGCATTATGTGAATTTAAATATAAATTACGAGATACCTATTTATTAAATGTGCGTTCTCTTGTATTTTTACGTTTTCGGTGTAGCTTTCTCTTAAAACTTGTCACGCACTGCATTACACGGGGAAATAAAATAATTTTAATTACAATTCTACCAAAAATAGCTAATTAAATAAACAATCCATAACAATATTAAAATAACCTAACTGATGTAATCAGTATAAAATGTCAAATCAGGGTAAGAAATGACCTTAGTTTGGCATATATTTTATTATCAGTGTAAGAATGATGGCAAAGGCTACTAATTAGCATAATAACATTTTCATGAATTTCAATCGTGATACAGTTGAATTGTAAGTTATCAGTGTATATATAGTACTAGCTGAAACCCGCCCACTTTGCTGGGCACACTATCTATTTGAATATGAACCCAGACTTCTTATATGGATGAAATGTCTAATTTTGAATTGATAATTAATGTAATTTTTTTATAAATTTAAAGTCAGGAAATATAGTGTGATTAAATTCAAATATAATTATTTGTCTTTGAGTTTTTTATGTATGGCAGTTTTTATAAATAACAACAACATTTTTATTTTTCATCACAATAATTTATTTCTCTTAATAATAACATTTATTTTCATGAAACTTATGGTAACGGTTAAATATATATAAAACTGTAAAATAATATACTAAAACTTATAAAACTTCTCTGTAGACAACATTCTACGTACGTTTTTCTGGTCAAAGAATGATGAAATCCTCAGGTGAACTTACACTATAACACACCACATAAAATTGACCGTGAGAAAAACAGTTATTTTGTAAATCTACGCTAATTTAAAATTTAAGCTAATTTAAAACTCTGCCTTGTGCTTTATTGATAGTCATCACAGAGCAAACTCTAATCAGAAACTGCAAATGCTTAAAGATTTACATAAAATCAAGTAAATTATGTACAATTCTGATGCAAAAAGTACGTAAAATCTATTCTTAGTGTGCGCCTACATCATGGAATGAGTAACTATGCAAAATTTCAAGTAAATTGGGTGTATACTTTCAGAAGTCTTGTGATGAATCGGGTATTTCGCTTATATATAGAGAGATATCAGCATATATATAGTATCATCAGTATCAGTAATATAAGTAATGGAAGTATCAGCTGAAAGTCATCAATTCTGGTGGAATGTTTAAAATGGTAACTTGTCTTTAAGTTAAATGTTAATTTAGTGTTATAAATTAAAAGCTAAATATGTTAAAACCATAGTGCTTTGACACCTTTTAGCAATTTTAGCTTAAAAGTATACTTTCAGAGGTCTTGTGTATACTTCCAGAGGTCTTGTGATGAATTGGGTATTTCGCTTATACACTGACTACCAATAAGTATTTGGACACCTGTGATAGAAAAGAAACACTAACTTTATTCAAAATCAATAGTTGGTAAAGCCTTCACAAGAGGTAATTACAGCTTGGACCCTCTGGGGCATACTTTTCCACAAGTCTTTGTATGACAGCTAGTGGTATTTTCTTCCACTGGGCTTGGAGAAGACATAGAAGTTCCTTCACCGATTTTGCATGGGTAGTGCACCCCTGAATTCGGCGATGCAACTCGTCCCAGAGGTTCTCGATAGGGTTCAGGTCTGGACTCTGGGCAGGCCAGTCCATTCGATGAACTCCATTGGCACCATACCAAGCCTTGGTTAACGTCGAAACATGACAACTGGCATTGTCGTCCTGAAAGTAACAGGGGTCCAGCCCGTAAAACTGCCACAACGTAGGAAGCACATTGTCATCTAAAATAGTGCAGTAGGCATCGGAGTTGAGCTTCCCGTGAATGGGGACCAAGGGTCCCAGCCCATACCAGAAGAAACACCCCCAGACTATAATTCCACCTCCGCCGAACTTGACTGTTGGCACAATGCATTCTGGCAGCAGATGTTCTCCAGGTAGACGCCAGACCCAGACCCTGCCATCCGAACGGTAAAGGGTGAACCTTGATTCGTCACTCCAAAGAACCCGTTTCCACTGATCTACGGTCCAATTTCGATGTGCTTTGTACCACATTAAAAAGCAGCGCGGTTGGACTTTGTGATCAAAGGCTTATGGGCAGCACCACGACCATGAAAACCAAGCAGATGTGCTTCCTTACGGATGGTATTCATTGTAACAATACTCCTGGATGCCTGTTGAAACTCCTCGTGGATGAGGGCCATCGGTTGGGTGCACTCGTCGGTCTCTATCTCCCAGCTTCGTTGTTATGCCGACTCGGGGCACATTCCGACAATCACCACTCACCTTCCACTTCATAATCACATAGGCCACTGTTGATTTTGGGTACTTCAGATTGCTAGATATGTCCCTTAAGGATCGGCCACATTTGTGATACCCGATAATTGTACCTTTCTCGAAATCAGAGAGCTCCGAACTGCGAGACATTTTGCATGCGACTAAAGCCAGTGCTGCTTCCTACATGATATATACCGGCGGAGTCCGTGACATACCTTAGGACCGCAGATATCGTCATTTGCATAGGTGTCCAAATACTTATTGGTAGTCAGTGTATATAGAGAGAGATATCAGCATATATATAGTATCATCAGTAATATAAGTAATGGAAATATTAGCTGAAAGTCATCAATTCTGGTGGAATGTTTAAAACGGTAACTTACCTTTAAGTTAAATGTTAATTTAGTGTTATAAATTAAAAGCTAAATATGTTAAAACCATAGTACTTTGACAACTTTTAGCAATTTTAACTTAGTGATGATATTTAATCACAGCACTGCAGTTTGGTAGAACCGATTTTTAAAATATTTTTAGTGAACATATCATTAACATCTTATTAAAATATTTGTTTAGATTTCTAAAAACTATTTTTTGTGTTCATCGGAAACTTTACTTTTTGAAAAATCAGTGGAGCTAAAGCTGCACTAAAAAGAACAACTATATTTTAGAGTGATTAGTGCGACTCTTACATTGTGCGTTCAGCTCAATGCAATCTTTGAGACTACTTTCATTTTACGAAAGCTTTGGATGACAAATGACATGACTCCATCTTAGAAAATTTCGAGGGAAAGATGCATTTCTCGAAAATGTAATAAAGATAATGAGAAGATCTGATTTTCTGTTAATGTTTAATAATTATAATAATTCATATCTGTTAAATGTTTTTAAAAAATGTTTGTTATTGGAAAAAATGATGCAGAAAGTGCTAGCTGTGCATTAAGCATGTCAGTGCATTGTACATCGGTAATTCCTCAGCTTGTTTATCATTTCTCTGTCATCAAACACTTGTTGTTGTTAAACTTAAATATCTCATATTGTAAGAGATGAGTAGAACAAGTTTTTAAGGAACGAATGGTAAAAAGGAAGAGCTACTTTAATTTAAGGGCATTAAATGCATTTTTTATCTTTTAACATGCCATATCATATGTATTCTGTTAAAGTATCTGCCGACTTAGTATAGCTTAGCTTCTAAGAGGTCCATTTCATTTCAGCACAGGAGATTCTACCAAATAACTTATATCATTTGAGCTGCAACTTCCTATACATTTAGTGGAAGATTTGCTGACGTTGACCAATATTTATTTAAACATAATTCTGTGTTTAATTAAATATTCGCCATTGAACTGATGTAGCTATTTCCTGATTCTCTGCTTCCAGGTAATTTGCTCATCATCTGAAGTACATTTAGATTCTGCATTTTACTTATGGCTATGAAGAAATGTAATTGCTTGTTGTAAAAAAACAGGATAGATAGAAAGATAGGTTCTTTACCAAAAAAATGGTATAAGCGACTGAGCATAATTTTAAAATTATGTTCTAGTTTGAACATTTACATGGATGCTGAAAGTTGGTTACTTTGCACTTCCATGTATGTGTGGTGGTTTGATCATAACTTGACTTTTGAACTCTTATTTACTTTCTAACTGTGTATTTAATTGCACTGCTTCATGTGCCTAAAAGTGTAACTTTAAAGAAACTCGATGTAACTGTGTCTATATATCAATTAGTAAGTAAGTAGTCTTGCTCATGCTCACTTGGAGAGCATGCTTCTTCTAACTTGTTTTTGTTAAAAGTTTTTATGTTGTGAAAATGATGAGTGATTTAATTAGTGAATTACATCTCTTACAGTATAATGAACAGGTTCAATGACATGGTACATTAGAATGGTATACCTGATTTAGCACAGTGGTGACCCTGACGTCATTATGATTTAAATGGTTTTCCGAAAGTTTGAACCGTATGCAAATGAAACTGAATTAGGAGAAGCCTTTAATGAAAATAGAGATATGAAATATGTGGAAATATGCATTATTAATTTCTTAGAAGCACATTGGAATGACAAAGGCAAATGGCTAAATCAGGTACACGACTCTGATATTGGAAGAAAAGCAATTAACTAATTAAATCACTTGCCATTTTCATGACATAACACTTATAATCAAATTCGCTGAAACAACCTTGTATTTAGCGTACATTTACAAAAAAACACTCAATCAATTACGAGGGCAGCTACAGGTCCCTCCTCATCAGGAGAACAAAATATCTAGAAAGGGAAAGAAAGCT
>KK112769.1:0-24941 GCA_000611955.2 Stegodyphus mimosarum
TGGAACTTTTGTGCAATTGGAATCTGTGATTTTGCGTGTGATAGCTTGCATATATTTGTAAAACTAAAAATAATAATAGTACAAAAAATAATTAAACATAAATATAATAAACTATTTTTTTATTTTTAAGTTATTTATGTGCAGTTATTTGTGTTATGATTAAGTTGCATACTGTTAATTATTTAGAAAGATACAAGGAGGTCGATGAAGAAAATCATTCCTTTAAAAGGGGTCGATACAAGAAAAAGTTTGGGAATCTCTGCTTTAAACGTTTTGAAATCTTGGTAATGAAAATTATTTATTTTTGTAGTGAGATATCTTAATAAAGCATGTTTTTCAGTTTTTTAAAAAAACCATAAGGTAAAATTGCAATATTTGATATATCTAAATAGGATTTTTAAAATTATGCATAATAGCGTCTTAGCGATATCAATATGGATTTCTTTTTATCTCAATGAAGAAGGGGAGTATTTACTGAAATTTTACGGGGAATGTATTTTTAACTTAAAAAATAAGTAATAGTAACTAAAATTTTATCCTGATTATCTTGATTAGGCAATAAGAAAAAAATAAAATTTTCTTTTCTTTTCAATAGTCTTATTTAAGGAAACTTATTTAAGGGCATCAACGCGAGCGAAGGCACGGGTAAAAGTTAGTGATGAGATATATTTCGCAAGAGAAGAAAAAAAAAGAATGAACTTGTTTGTTTACGTTAGCTATACATAAGTCACGTGACCTATGAGCTTATCTACATTGTTTGCTTATTTCATAAGTCACGTGATCTCTAAGATCATAGGAATGTAGCTCATAAAGTTTCATAATTCATATTTTTACATTTTTTTAATCCATTCATTTAAAAGATATTTGTTCAAATTCAAAATTGTTATCTTTCATATATTTAAGCAATCTTTTCCAAAATCATCGATGACAATTATTTATAAAACCAAAATATTCACCATATACGTGATAATAAATAAAAAAGCAAAATCATTATCTGTCATGCATTTAAAACAAACTTTTTTAAATCAAGAATGGCAATTCTATATCATAGCGGAACATTCATTATACGCGTGATAATACATGAAAAAGCAAAATTATATTTATACTGTTTACTGACAAATAAAATTTTCAGATGATGTGTATATTAAGTAGAATAAAAGTTCAATTATCTCTCCTCTACTAATTTTGAAATCCAATCTATGCAGTAGTTTAAATGAGAACAAAAGTGAGTAATAATGCATTTTTGAAATATAATTTTAAAATTTACGTATGTATATGCCTAAAATTAAAAATCTGTAGTATCAATAGACGTCTTTCTGATGGTAGTTAAGTTTACCAAAGTAGCTAATGTTTTATAGATATTGCAGTTGTTATCTCAGTTAAGAAGGTATTACTATTATGATTTTGTTGTTGTGCTACAAATTCCTATTATTTTATTAAAACTGTAAGATATAAAATTCCATTTACAACAGTGATAATGTCTCTTTCTTTAACTATATCAAATATTTCTGCGCAATATGCTGCTGAAAATTAATCAGTATAGACAATATATAGTAAGAAATTTGGAACCAATTTCACAAAGACCCAAAAGAAGTGAAATTCAATACCATTAAATTTCGAAATTGGTTTGATTGATTGCGATTACGGCAAAGCACCCTAGGGCTATCTGCCTAAGGGAAGGAACGCCATCGTGGAAAACTTTTTAAGGGAAATTGGCTCGTATGCACGTTTACATATCGCCGAAAACCACGAAAACGCCCATGCAGCCAGCCCGTTTGTCTGGAACAGAACCTATGTCAGAACGACTTGTGTTCACCAACTTTACCTCTTGGCCACTGGTCGCCTTTAAATTTCAAAATATCCTACAAATATATAAAATAAGAATTAAAGAAATGTGAAATATTAAATTACAAACAAAAATTACAAACATCAGAAAAAAAGGTAAAAGGAAGAGGAATGCAATCAAATCTGATATAACATTGTCAAGAGGATGCATCAGACCCAATTCCACCCCCACTCCACTTGAAAACCACTACGTCGGGCGAAGTGTTATAATTAAATACTACTTTAGAACGGTGCATCACGAGGATTTTAGATAGCAGAAGCGCAGTGGTTTTCAAGTGGACAAGGATGCAATTGAGTTTCGTGTATCCTCCTCTTGATAATGTTGTATCAGATTTGATTGTAATTCTCTATTTTTTTTTTTCTGATTTTGCAATTTTTGAGGTTTTAGTATTTCACAGTTCTTTAATTCTTGTTTTACATATTTGTAGGGTATTTTGGAATTTAATGGTATTATATTTCACTTCCTTTGGGTTTTTATAAAATTGGTTCTAAATTTCCTTCTCTCTTTAAGTATATATATCTGTGATATCTCTTTTTAACTGTATATAAGATAATATAAATAAAGAGAGATATAATTTAAGAAACCTTTCTAGTACGAAATCGTGCCTTGAGTTGGCAAATATGAGATAAAACGCCGATTTTGAAATAAAACAGATAGATTCTGTGACAATAATCTGAGCAAGGTTAAACCTGCATTTCAGTTACAGTGAATTTTTGCACTTAGAGTCATCAGGAGAAATGCAGTTCTCTAGATAATTTATTAACTGTCTTATCTAGTAAGCGCATCGAAGCGTAAAACATTTATCAGACAAAGCAAATATTTAAAAAACTGCAAATGTATTTCAGAACAGAGTAAGTAATTTTTAATGTCGACAAAAAATAAACAACTATAAAACAAATCTGTAAATGAAATTTTAAGGAAAAAACTTGAAATATTAAATATTTGACTAGTGGTTAAGAAGTAGCATCTAGATCCCAGCTATGAGGTGGAATAAAATATCAGATTTATGAACTTTGGGAATTGTACTATGATACTGTTAGCAAAGTTCGCAAAACGAATTCTGTAAGCCTTCTTATTTAGAATAACCACAGCATAAACTCTTAGTTTTCAGATCTTTACATTTATAGTCAATAATACTTCATTCCCACCATAAAATATTTACTTTATTTTGAATTTCATAAATAAACTTAAAAATATGATGGCAGGAAAATGAATGGGGAAAAAAAGTGGTGCTTTATAGTAATTGCATCAAGTTCAGTGAAAGTTGGTTGGTACCTCAAGATAGTAAACGCTATATTTACATTTTATATCACTTAGGCCAATGCTATTTACATTCACTGTATAGAAATACGTCAGTTCTTTAGGCTTGTGAAGAAAGGAAAACATAGAGATTCTTCAAATTCTAATTTCAAAGCAGTAGTAGTTGGATTACATTTTCTCCTGTGTAATGTCATTCAGAAAGCGTTTGGTTAATTGTGAGAAATGGTACATTTTGGTAAAATGGAAACAGAACAGATACTAACACAGATCTGTAAAAATCTAAAAGCGTTATACCAACCTTAAAGAATGTGGATACGATTATATGAAAACCAAGAATCTGCAAACGATTTAAAGACTCTGGTGATTGATGTATACAGATAGCAAGGTAAAGGTCGTAAATGTCCCAAAACGGGCTGTCAGAATCGTTATTTGGTTATGTCATACATGTTTATTTAATTATTATTATTTTTATAACTATTAATTGCAATAGTGGTTCATTCTGTGTGTCTTTTACAGGTCATATATTCTGTATTTTCCGAGATATGTATGGGTTTGAAATGTTGAATATTTATCATGCTAATACGTACGTTATTATGTGTTAATACGTATTGTTATTTGTAAATTAAATTTTGCTCTTAAATAACATTTTGCAATAAGCAGTTCAATCCCTTATTAAAATTCAGAAGCACACTTTCTCTCAAACACATTTTTTATTTACATTATAATAAGTATACAGATTTTCCGTTATATAACATCTCACAATTTATCGCTGAGCATTTTAAACCCTGCTTCTCTAATCAAGTTACAGAAGATCACTCTTCAGTTTTTCTTACAAATTCCAGGATTGTTGTAAATATCCGCAGCGCTAGATCCCGGTGGATGTGTGCAAGTGGTACCTTTGACACAAGCGTCAGCTTCTACGATGCTGCACACCTCCCCTTCACACTAAACGAAAACAAAAATTTTACGTGAGGCATTACTTTAGAAATGTACACAAATCTGAAAATGAAAAACTCAAAATGGGCTCTTAAACTACTGAATATTAAAATTCCTTTACACTACTGAATATTAAAATTACATTACTGAATATTAAAATTCCTACGTGATCAATGAAAGCTCTCATAAAATTCGCATTTATTTTATAATGGAATCGCAATTATAATCGCAATTATAACGGACAGATGAAATTATAAAAATTTTGAGAAAATAATAGAAGGCGCAAAAATCAATGTCCCGAGCATCAGTTTTTATTAACAATGGCAGTTGTTACACGCCTGAGCATCGAAACGAACAGACCACCTTGGACGGTCTGTGCTTGGCTATGGATTACGGTTATTGCAGACCTTGTGGCTTCAGTTTTATGCCATATCTCCTCAGTCGGCCATCGCGGCCATTGTGGTGCCAGTCTCTCTGCAACCATTGACCAGCTGTTTTCAGTTCATGAAAGAGTTGGAGAATGCGCCAAGGAAAGAGTCATAGTGTTCTAAGGAAACACAGGAGAACGTGGGTAACATGGCTCTCGCATTGCTTTTCTAAAAAATGTAACAGGAGACTCCCAAAATACAGCATAGGCCTTGAACATCAAAACATTGGTAATATAACGGTAGCGGACGTGAAGACTAGATGTGAACGGAATGAGTTCTGATGGTGCCGCTACGGCATCAATCCAAATCCTGGGCTATATGACAATGAAGACTGCAAGCTTCCAGCGTTTATTTCTCTCGATGCCTCCGCAGACTAATAGACCATTATGAAGCTGTGGCAAAATCGAGATACATTAGACGATACAAAGATGATGTCCATATACATCGTTGATTACATCCTGCAGACAAAGATTCCTATGCTGTAGCGTCAGTAGATGGAAGCAATGGCTATAGTCGCTTTACTGGTAATCCATGGCCTTGAAGGTGTCGTCGCACTTTCCTTCAGATATTTGTAACAGTGCAACACAGCCTGACGAGCGATTTGCCGTTTCAGACACTACTGAGGAAATCCGCCACATTATTTTGTGTTGCCCTCCTGGTCCTATCGATTGCAAATTCTCATAACAGTAGTTGGATCTCGACCAAAGCGAGCGTAGTTATATGGTAGAATAATCGTACCACGCAAGTACTGAATGGTGATCTACGATTCTCCCGTGATGGAATTCTGAGAAGTGCAAATATGAGTTCCTTCTTATGTGAGGCATAACCTAATCTTCAATGCAAAAAACGCGAATAAATTAGACAACCGAATAAAAACTGGCCTTTAAATTTCTCTTTGCATTGTTTCGAAGTGTCATCAATTTTGTCTGCAATGCGTGTGTACCTTGAAATGCTAATCACTTGTACAGCCCAACGTATTCTACCTTGTATACAAATTTCAGGTTTTTGGACGCTTCCTGAATGGTTTAATAATTTTTAAGGCCAGGAGTGTATTTAGATTTATCCCCAGTATTATTCCAGAGGATAAAGCACTAGCATAAAACACCAGCGAAACCTGTAGGCATGGTAAGATGAATGAAAACTTACCTTTCAATTAACGTAATATGACACAATAGATCAGAAGAATGCCTAAATGTCTTTACACACTAAGATATTCGTTAATTAAAAAAACCGATGAAGGGGAAAATTTAAAAGTGAAGAATTTTGCATTCGATTTGAAATAGTAAAAGAAAGCAGTTGTTGGCAACAGGAGCATATAACCCTGGTTATAGTAATCAAACATATAGAATGATTTTCATTTAAAAGTTCCTGAAATGATGCATTCATTACTAGATAGATGATTATATTCTGTATGGGATATCAAAATATGATATGCAATAGTTGTAGTGACACATTGTAACAAGAAAAGCTCTTACTAGCAAAGAGATATTTTCCCTTCCGCGGTTTGTAGTTGTTTGTGCCAACAAATCATTATGATCTTTAAGTTATTATGCTTTAAGAAGAGCTTTTAAATGAATTCGCGGTAATCTTTTGTATTATATTCCACACGAAATTGAAAGACTGCTATTAATCAAGCTGAATCAATCACTTTTTCATAAATGTCCTCTACGAAAGATTCACTCTATTAGGCAGACAACTTCTGCTTGTTAGTTTTCTTTTAAACAATCCAAATCATGTAAAAGCTGTTTTTGCAATCACCGAGGAGTTCCTGTGTTTCAGTTTTTGATTTTAATTCTCCCACTAGCAGTTTAATCTATATTAAACTCCTTTAAAAAATTAAAATCATCGAAAATTTTCTAGAAGGCAGCGGCTTTTAAAATTCTTTGACTTGTCACTAGCCAAATGAATGAGACCGCTGAATACTAGTAGTCTTGGCGAACAGCTTGATTGGGTAGGAGTTTTCTTGGTTTTCATCATCTGTAACATGACAGTCAATTTCCTTTAAAAAGTCCTCTGAGAAGGTATTCTTCCACTAATGTGAAAGGAAGATCTAAAGTGTTTTGCTATAATCAAATAATACAATTCAAATCAATTTTAAAATCTAAGATTTGATCCAATATATTAAATTTGAAAAAAAAATTATTTTCCTTATTTAATCACTGTTAGCATCTAATTTCGACATTTTTATTTCGAATGATAAGAATTATTCACACTCAATACTTCTATTCGTGAACAGAGATGATAATACTTCGCAAACATAAGGTTTAAGTGTTCTTCTTACATTGCTATCTTGAATTTATAAAATATTTCAGAAAATTTATTTTGATTCGAAAGGATTTCATTCGTTGAAATAATATACACACTTCTAGGTTTAAAATGTCTGCAATTTCTCTATTTCGTCTTTTCATATACGCAGTACATGTAAAATCATTTGAACACCCAAATGACAGAAAACTAAATTAATTATAACATACCAAATGATATTTCAACAACCATTTTATTTAATAACGTGTAATTAATCACGTAATGTATTATTAAAAAAGCTGTTGTATCCTATAAGTTTACACCCTTGGCAGCTTAGCGAAGAGTACTGAATCCTCATAACCATTTTCTGCTTACAATTTGTTGAATGCATAGTGTTTTCGAAGGAAAAAAATTTCTCTTAGGAAGTAATCTATGAAAACATCCTTCGCATGGCACGTAATCCTTTAATACCTTCAAACAATTTTACCTACCAGAACCTTACAATGGAATGTACGTTTTACACTACCTCGAATTGCCATTGAAGACTTACTATAGTAATATAATAATTTGTTCTTCTACAGATCTGGATCGTATTACGACTAAGTTGAATTTTTATATTGATTGATACTGTGAATTTATTTCCAACTAAATTTCAATTAATCAAGCATTACTGTTCTAAAACACTTACTTCGTCTCTCTATATAACAAGAAAAATTCGTTATTTTACTGATCTGCAGTCTAAATACAATACAAATGATGAATTTTAAACATGTGAAATTCAAATCCCGCGCCTCATGCCCAATTCAACCTCACGCTTCATGCCCAAAAACTTAATTGGAAAGTATTTAATAAGCATTCGTAAAACTCTATTTCTTACTTTAAAACAATTCTAAAAAAATAGTTCATTTTTTGTGCTAGATTTATTTTTACCCAACCATGCAGTTACAAACATATTTTAAAGCTGGAAAATCATTTTTCTATCTCTTTCGTTATCTATAGCTATACACCTGTTCAGCTTTCCTCGACAGCAGAAAAGAAAAAAGTAAAATTGCATTTTTAAATACAATTTTTCTGATAAATAATCTAATCTTTTCAGAGAGCCAGTTTTTCCTTTTTCCTCCTCATGTAATAGCAGCTCAAACGGTTTAGTAATTCTAGGTAATGCAAGCAATAAGCACTTACATACAGAGTACCGTATAAATACTTTACAAACTTCATGTGCATAGTGATTGTTGTGTCTTTCAGGTATGTGAGAGAGTAAATCTGGCAACAACGGCAGTAGTAACCATGGTTACAGAGTTTTCCGTTAGCGAATTAGAAAAAAAAGCTTTCATGGATTTGATACTACTTCGTTCGAAAAGGTAATTTTAGTTTTCAACATTGCGGTATAGAATGGCGTTCGGAGTTTGTCGCGTGACATATGAAATGAAATCCGCTGCGTTTATTAGGGAATCTTTTCAATTTGCTGCATTAAGAAAATGAGATTCTCTGTATTTGAGTTTGCGATGTTCGATCTTCAAAAGAGTTCACGTTTAGGAAATGATCCAGGTTTATTCTTGACATGCATATAAGTACAGTTTTTTATGTCATTGTAAGTGTGCCTAATTTGTAAATATAACTGTAAATAGAATTTTATTAAATGTTCGAAAATTTCAGAATGGTACTTTTATCTAGCTATTGAGAGTTTTTGCTCACGGCAGTTATATTCTCCGCTACGCATATAAAAAGATACAATTATACATTCATTCTTATTCGGAGAGGGAAAAACAAGTGAATGGGAAACTGTAATGCCATAGTGAGTAAAAATAAAAACTTTGATATAGCCTCCTTTTTATATGATGTTTACATTAGAAGATGCTCAGAATGACCACTCATAACATTTTTGGCGCTTGCTGACGAATAATTGACTAAAACTGGCTAAAATCAAAAGTCATTTTCATTCAACATTTTTAAATGAAATACAAAATCTCCTCAAGTTCAAACAACTATGACATTGTTAATAATAATAGATAATTATATTCTAAAAAAAGTACTATAAAAAATTTACTTGATGTTTTTGCATCATTATTCAAAGGTAACACATTATTTCAGCTTGAAATCAAGGAGAAACAAAGATGTAAATCTGTTTATAAAATGCACTCCAAATTGAAAAAAAAACTGACTGTATCATCTACTATTCTGCACTCTAATTCGAATCTACGTTTATAGTTCATATATTTATTTATTCATTCTGCAGAATTTCCTTCTTGGGATTTCGTGCTTTGAGTTGGCGAGTTTGAGTCTGAGTAAGGGATAATTTGTTGCTTTAAGTTTGTTGTGAGCTTTGAGTTGGCGATAATTTGTTGCTTTGAGTGTAAAATCACGTCCTGGCAAAATAAGTAGACATAATCATGCCTCGAAAACTGATGGATGAGGAACGGACACAATATATTATCAGACGCGCGCATTTGGAAAATGTCGCTACTGTGCGAAATATCAAATTTTGTTAATTTATCTTCTACAGGCAATACTCCAGCTCGTATTTGCGGTTGGCAAAGCATACGATCTTTAATTTATTTTACAACTTTAATCAGCTTGTTATTGGTTAATGAACTGAACCATTTCAATGAGGTAAACGCGTTTTTAAAAAATCAAAATTTTTATTTTAAGCTTTTCAATAATGTGTCCTTTAAATTATACGAGCATTTTCAACTTGTGTTATGTAGTGTTATGTGTGTGTGTATTTTCAACTTGTGTTATGTAGCTGATTCAAAATTCAAGTTAAATCTATAATTATATATTAAACATCTCAATACATTTTAAAATTTTTTAAATTGTAGTTTTTTTGCTAGAGAATAATCTGAAGTTTGTATATTGCAATTTTTTCAACTTTTATGAAGATTGGATTATTTGATGTTGACAATGCTCGTTACGGCTTTCTGCCAATCGCTGACTTTCAGTTTAAGCAACAAATTTCAACGAATTTTGATTGCATACGTGAAACTAGACGTTATTGCGTTAGAAATAAAGATACGCAGGAAATAAGATAACGCTCGATTTTTAAAACACAACAAAAATTCATTTTAAAGTAAAGAATTTCAATCATTTTATTTAATAAAATAATTAATATAACTAAACAAACACGAGTGGCAGAAAATCCGACGAGATCTTTTAACAACTTATACTCACCTTGTAACAAATATCGCAGCAATGGCACTCATCTTTGTAACTTCCGCAATTACAAGAAACTTCTTGGCAGGTACCGGTATCACAACTGTCCGGACACTGCATGGGGGACCGTCCTTCAACGCTCAACATCCTAATTAGAAGACAAAAACAGAAAACATTACATAACAGATGATATAGTTTTTCTGGAAAATAAACAGGGTTAAATAAAATACGACCTACTCAACTTTTCAACAATTATGTAACATCTTCTAAACCAACTACCAAAGTCGAGAATTCCATTTTAACAGCAGTAACAGACTGTTGAAAAACCTAGCTGAATTAAGGCATTATCTAAATTCCATAATAATGATAAAATGCATCATAACTTAAAACCACACACATTAAATATATCAACTTTAAAAAATTAATACTGAATAATTTTCCATCGTTAATCTATTTCAGTCACCATCAATTAAAACAAACATTAAACTGAAGCCATTGTTAAATCGGGCTTCTAATGCATGTTCTCTTTCCCATACGTTTATTCTGGCAACTTCAAAATTACCTCTGAAGAATAAACTGTAAATATCGTCATGTCTTGTACCTTGACACTTATCATTAATGTTCTTTAAGTACAGCATCATGCGATATTTTGAATACAGAATCTTCGTGAAATTTACAAAACTCAGATTCAAATTGTGAGAGTCCATTTACAAGAGAAATCTTTCAACGGAAGTTGTTTTTGCAAAATGTGAGTGGTTGAGAAATTCATAAATTGTGTAGCCTAAAAATATGGTGAAAACGTTTTGGAATTTTGAAAAGATTTATCGAATGTTTAAGTTTGCTTAAAAGCCCATAGTCATAATAGTGGAACAAAACATTTTCGTTACAACTACATACTCGTTTCTCAAGTTTCTAATGTTTTAACCCAGGCCTAATCGAGAAGTTTCACAGTTCACTGGTCTCAAATTCCATTGGTCTTACGAAACGGGGGCATCATTAATGACCTAAAACCTCCTAACCTTTTAAGTCACCTCTGGTAAACACTGGCGAATATAATATTCTATACGTAGATTTCATGGTTTATCCGTTTTACATCCGCAGCAGGCGCGGATATAAAACTGACAATCTGAAATGTAATACCAGTAACAGCAATTCACCGAGTTTCGTATTTGCTTACAATGATAATATTATAACAAAAATATTACTTAATATGCCTTAAACAAATTTTCAGGTTATGAGAAAGTTATCTCCTTAAATTTGTAAAATTCCATTTAAAAAAAAATAATTTACTTGCAGTGCGGTGAATTTTTGTAAGCACTTAACGCACTTCGCAATCGGCGAGGTTCTCCTCTTTTCTTTAGCAAAGACTTCTACTATATTTTTCTATATTCGCATAACCTAACCTAATTTAACGAAAATTCGATCAGATATCACCTAGGGCCCTGTACTGTATGGCCTGTATATACACGCAATATGATATGTTCTGCCTGTGCAGGACGAGCTGTGTAAGCTTAGTATTTCAATAAAATCCTGTTGCACATGGGCTTGAACGTCGACGTTTTGTTGCAAAGTGATATATCTAACATACACTCAAGAGCACTGAAAATAGCGCATCAAGAAGGGAGCATCGGACTGAAAGGAAATTTAATACACGTAATGATATAAATGATAGATTAACTTGATCTCAGAATCAAGAGAATTAAACACATACATTGTGTACAATTAGACAAATACAGTGGAAATCCAATAGCGCGTCGGACCACCTCCTGCTGCAGTACATGCCACAACACGGCCCGGCATTGAGTTGATTAGTCGTCTGATGTTGTTCTGAGGCAGATGGGCCCACAAATCTTGAACAGTCATCTCTGGATAATGTATAGAATGACACGGCGGCTTCTGGTGTTTTAGCAGATTCCACGTATACTCTATAGGGGAAAAGTCTAGAAAGCGGGCCGGCCATGTAAGAGTCTGAACATAGGATGTTTTGAGCAACTCCAGCTGTATGCGGACGAACGTTATCTTGTTGGGAAATTGTCCCTGGGAGGCCATTTAGGAAGGGTCGAAGAATGTCATCAACATAACTCTGGCTCTTTGAGGTTCTACGTACCACAATTAGAGTGGACCGGCTATCATAGGTTATGGTTCCCCCTATCATTACGCCTGCTGTGCAGGTATGAGAAGCATTCAAATGAAAGTGATTTCAGCTGTGTGTTCGTGAGATGTGTAGTGACCGAAATGAGACAGATATATAGATAAGAACAGCAATATTTAATGATTGAAATGCATATAATGTTAATTAAAAAAATCACCCACTGCGTTGAGGCAGGCGTCCCATTGTTTGGGAACGTTACGAATTCCGTCCGCGAAGAAGGAACGTCAGTTGATCATACAACCAGTTCATAACTGCAGCCTTTACGTTCTCATCGGACTGAAAGCGTTGACCCTTCAAGCTTTTCTTCAGCTGTCCAAAGATGTGGAAGTCGCAAGGCGACAGACCTGGACTGTAAGTTGTACGTTCCAAGACTTTCCACTTTTTACGGGCCAATGCCTCGACACACACCCGGGAGGCATGCGGCCTTGCATTGCCGTGCAGAAGGATGTCACCTGACGACAGCATACCTGGAAGTTTGTTTTGATAGCCTTACGCAGCTTATCAAGCGTTTCGGTTTACCGTTGGGCATGGAGACGTGCAGCTCTTTAAACTCCAGTAATAGGGGACCCTGAATGTAGAAAAATGCCGTCAACATCACCTTTCCGGCTGAGTGCTGAGTTTTGAATTTTTTTAGGCCTAGGCGAGTCGAGATATTTCTATTGCATGCTGACAGACTTCCCTTCTTATTGGAAGTGGTGACACCAGGTTTCATCCCCTGCCACTATGTGCTGCAGAAAGCCGTCACCGTCAACCGTGTAGCGCACCAAATGCTGTAAACTGAGGCCCATTCGCTGTTTCTTGTGGTGGTCAGACAGTATGCGAGGCACCTATTGGCAACAAACTTTTCGATACTTCAGAATGTTGCTGACAATATTATAAACAGTACCGATGGAAACGATCAATTCATTTGCAACGTCATGAATGTTTCAACGCCCATTTGCCTTGACTGCAGTGTCAATGGTCATAATCAGCTTATATGTCACAACCTTGTGCGTCTGACCAGGCCGCGACAAATCCGTTGTCTCCTGGCGACCTTCGCTAAACATTCTCGCCCACCTCATCACCGTCGGCTTCGACAAACAGGTATCTTCGTACACAGCCACCATATTTCGATGAATGTCCACCGGCTTACACCCTTCCAGTGTTATAAACTTAATTACAACTCGCTGATCCGTTTTCGAAGCCTTCTCACTTTTTCACTCACTCACACTCACTTCTCACTTTTGTTTCTCACTTTTTCAGCAAAATTATATTAGTTAATTCAAAATTATGAATTACAAAAATAAATATATTCCTCTTTTCTTCTTGCACTCACAAATCATTACGCGAATATTCATTTACAACTTTTAAATCCTGAAAAATGCATGTCTGCGATGTTATCGTCATGCGATGATTTGTAGGAGCTTTATTTTTGACCACAATACTTTCGACGACGATGTTTTTAAACTGAAAAGTTATTGAACCGCTTTATTTTCGACGACGATATTTTGTACCACGATGTTTTTTCTTTGCTTTCTTTTCTCCCAGGATGTTTTGTGCCACAACGTTTTCGCCTTGCGTTGTTTTCTCCGCGACGTTTTTGTTCGCGATGTTTTTGCCTCGACATTTTCGGCGGACACCCCTTTCGCACACGCATACGTGGTACATACAGCTTCACTATCGCGTTTCTTTCACTAAAATACAGTGAAAACTTTTCGCATGCGACGCTTGCTGTGTCGCTCGACAGCATCTGTGGAAGTGTACCGTTCACCAGCACGCCTCTCCACACGTTAGCGGTTATCACCTGTCCCCAAAACGAAGCACGATTCATCGCTATACACCACGTTTAGCCAATCTGTGGCCTTCCACTTCACTGTGTCTTGAAACCACTGCAGACGGAGTCACCGATGTTTTGGTATGAAAGATAGTAGTCGAGAAGGGCACTTATATTGCAGATTGACTTCTTCAAGAAGTCTGGAAATGGTTTGTGAAACAACTAAACCCTTACACCGAATTGTATCATGTAACGAGTCACTGTGGGATCCACAAGCGCTTGCCGCACGATTCTTCGATACTCTCGCCTTGTTATCTTCCTGGTCGCTCCCAGACGCGTTCTCCACACGTCGGTAACTTCTCGTATCCACTGCTCTCAACATGTTTTGACAACACACTCCGAACGATCGACCTGGCGAACAACACGGCACGGTGACCAGCCTGAGGTTTTCATGCCGATGATCAGGCCTCTCAATCCCTTAACTGTCAGATTGTCTTCTCACACGCCTATCTGGCATTCTTCGCTTACTAAAGTCCTCCTAGAGTCGGAATGGGATCGTTACGTTTATGAATTTTCATTTACGCACCGGCTTATATAAGCCCACTTCTTGATTGAAGCGCTATTGCAGGGTGTGTGGTCATGCGAACTGGCACCAAACTTGGATCATTTGTATTTCGGATATCACTGTACTTAATTGTAAAGTTTTGAGGCTGTACCTTTCTTCCTTCTTGGTGCGCTATTTTCAATGTTCCCGAGTATAGTTTCGTAGATAGCGCTTGAAATATTTTATGCCTAAAGATCAAATCATTTGGAAGCTGGAAAGTTAGAAATGTGATCAGTATAACTGAAAATTTCTAGATCGCAATCAGCATAGTGTCACGAGCTTGGATGACATTTCAAAGAACAGGAATAGCTTCCGAAGATTTAGAAGCGGTTGTCCACATGCAACCACAGCAATAGAGGAATGGTCTTACAAGTAAAGAAAAGTCGACGGTAGAGAGTGGGTCAAATCGCAAGACCCTTAATAAACTGCTGGACAGCTGATATCGCGTTAACTCCGGGAGGAGATTCACATACGTAGCTTATTCGTTCGGTAACCCGCACTGTGCGTGCTATTGACATCTACTCACTGCAGATACGTTTTCTGTGAAATCAGAAACTCAAAACTGGAGCTCCAGTGCTCTAGTCTCAATGATTCTGTAAATCCAAACATCAAGAGAGAACGGGTATCATATAATCCCTTCAACATTGTCGAAAGGCACTGATCTTCGTTTGAAGGTGCCAGTGCTCTCGTTTGGAGAGGCGTAATGCTTGATTTCCATATGAAGTTCTACATCTTCCAAGAAGGCTCAGATACTTATGTCCTCTACTGTGCTAAGATTCTCCTTATTCACAAGCATTTTTTTCGGTGAACGCCTCTTCGTGGAATACGATGCTAAAGCTCATCTTATAGCGGCAGTCACTGAGCCCTCGGAGAGAAAAAAAATATTCGCTGCATGAATTGGGCCCCATGGTTTAATAGGACTCGCGCGAGATGTGTCCGGGAATGCTTGAAGTGTATCATACACCTGAACAACGATTCCGCACCTAGATTGCCACTACAAGGGAAATGGACCATAATGTCTCAAACTCATTCTTGACCTCGAACTAACCAAGAACAGATGATGCACAACCTGCATTGCAGTCAGTGGTAAATCATACCACCTTCTGATTATTGCACTTTTCTTCCCTGCCACATACCACGTAAACATTTCTGTGTTTGCGCTGCTCAGAACTCATGCTTGAATAAAGGTCTTTTTCATCCTTTACTTTTGATTTTTTGATCCGCATTCTTTCCCTTTCCTGTGGTTAAATCTCGACAATGTTTTAATAAAATATGAATTGTTTTGAAATGCTGTTACGTAACCAATCCAATTCTTAATTTCCTGCATACTGATGTTGTAAGGTTTTAGTTAAACTAGCAAAGTTTTATTTTAATTTTCCGTTTTCTATCTGCTTTCATTTCAACTTCCCGTTAGAATAAGCGCGCGTTCCAGCTTTATGTTAATTTGAAGTGGAGCCAAGTTCTATTTAAACGAAAGACAGAAACCTTTCAGTGTGAGAGAGCTTTTAGTCTCAGACCACTGTTACTCTATTCGACGTCCGCCTGATTAGCTAGTATTTAAATTCTAAGCCGTAGCGCTGTTACGTTATTACTTATTGAAGTAACTCTAAGTGCGTCAGTATTAGTTAAATCTTGCTACGCACCATTTAGTTTAGAGGCCAATCTCGCGTTCATAGCTCTGTGAGCAACGACTACTTAATTTCTAATTAGCTTTAGTTTAAATTAAATTTGATTGTTCGGTTTAGACCCAAGTGCGGTCATTATTTTCTGTATCCCTCCCGAGTTGGGAAGTGGCTGTACATAATTGTAGTTTAATAAAAGAGGATTTTAAATCTCTTTAAAGTGCAGTTCTTCTACCACTTAATCACAATATTCTACCACAGAACATAGCTGCATTCAGCTCCCTGTTCAAGATCAGGACTCAAGTACTTTCACGAAGATGTTTGCCAAGAATATGCACCGAACACTCAGTCCTGACAATGTCTAATGATATTGTTCAATACATCATTGCAAAAGTTTATAAAATAGTGTATTTGATAAAAATTAATTTTCGAGAAATTTCTATCTTTCATGGAAACTCAACTAACTGGTTACCATTTCGAAATTTAAATCAATTGTATTTTGGAATAGTAATTGATTTAAGTTTCAAAATGGTAATCAGATTTTGTATATATCTCGTAAATTTAAAGGGTTGTTAAATGTTTAAAAGAAACTCCGTAGGTTGTGTATTTTTTACAGCTCCAATCTATTAACATTTTATGACACAGAAGATAATTCCTGAAACTTTTCAAATAGTCTGCTTAAAAACGTACATTAGAAACACTATTTTGGATTTGTTCATTTAATAAATTACACTTTTACAGGAAGTAATAAAATTCCAATATATTAGAAAATTGATAAAAACTGCGCTATTATTTGCATAAAATAGCATTGCAAAAACGTATTTAAATTAAAATTAAATCCAACGCAACGTTTAACAAGATATTAATTAGCTTTAAAATAATACTGGAATACTTTTTAAAATATTCTTCAGTTATATCTTCAGGTAAAAATTTTTAAAGCATTTTGAAATGAATACTGGTACAATTTGTCTCTTTAAATGAAATATAAATTAAGTAATATCACAAAATTACTACATATATATATTAATTAAATTATTTTTAATTGAATTTAAGTTAGATAAAACTTGCACTACGTTAAAACGTTGTTGACTTCTAAACTCCATTATAAATGTTTTCATGTTGTGAAATACTGCTATTAAAATATAAATAAGAGAGCAGTACTTACAAGCAGAAGACACAGAAAGCAAAACACAGGTTAAACAATGCTAATTTCATTTTGGAACTTTCAGTGGAATTCTGAAACACTACCAACAACTTTTTTCTGAATCCTAACCGACACAACTTCACGTCAACACTTTTTGTAGGTGTTCTTTGTGTTGGATTGCCACATCACCTTATCATTTCGATGACGAAGCATCAGAATTTGAAAATTCGCAAACAACGTGTTATCAACTAACACGTAACCATTCAGGTGAAATCGCAAATGCCAAATTCTAATCTCATCCAGATTATTCTTCCCTGCAGACAGCTTTGACCTCTTCCGGATTTTTTTCCCTTCGCTGCCTAATGTTTCATTTCAATTAAAGTGCAAATGTTTACTTTGCAAGATAAAAGTTCATCTCCGCTTTCAGATTTGTTTAAACTAGTGATAACACTTGCCGAAAAAAGGCTCATCCTGTTTCGGATTCTTTGTTTAAAAAAAGTAATAACAATAAAAGTTGCAATAAATTTTCATAACCATATAATCCTTTCTTATGCTCATAAGCATTTGAAATTTTAAGTCATATATCTTTCCCGTTATACGGTAAAACTACCCAAAATATTACCTTTGAACAATATATATGCATGAACTCAGTATTTCTAAACAGAAACATACTTTTATCATCAGTTCATTTCGACTACAGCAAAATGTTTCTAAACATAGGAAATATGTCTCTTAGATTAGTTGCTTAGTAAACACTGTACGCGAAGGAGCAGGCTTCCGTCCTAGAAATACACGAGGAATGATGCCTGTTCGATGAAAGAATCCCAGGGTTGGGTCGACAGATGTAGCTTTATTCGTTATCACTGAAGAGCTTAATAAACACTTAGATTAGTTACTTAATTAAAGGGGAATGAAACACTTTCGACCCACCAGCGGTAAAGCCGCTGAATACTTGTAGTTCGGAGTACGATTCGATTCCCGGCGAACGGGCTGGCTGTATGGGTGTTTTCGTGGTTTTTCCCATGTATAACATGTATGCGATCCAGATTTCATCAGAAAATCCTCCGCGAAGGCATCTCTCCCCTTCGGCAAATAGCCCTCGAGTACTTTTTATAATTAAATAAACCAAAATTAGAAACATTTTTTTGAAACATTGTTATAAGCGATAAGAACAATGGTGGCCAATAGTCTACTTGGTATATATGTAGAAAATGTTCGGTGCGTAATTCCTAACCATTCGTTAAACAACGACGTTTTTGCGGTCTATGATTCGAATACACGTTTAAAATTCACCTTCATTACACCTAGCTTCTATTAGCGTGAAGTTTTATCGTTACTTGTAATTACAGATATCTTCATACAGTTTGGATCCATCTAAGCAAGATTACTCAACTTTCCTTCATTCTTACGTCGTGTTCTACGAAATTTAATAAATCCTTATTTATATCTTTACGTCGATATTTAGGTTAGAAACTTCATTTTCAGTACTTAATACCGTCATAATAATCTCTTTTCTTCAGTAGCTAGACTCCTTTCTGGAGTTTCTAATAAGATGTAAAGCTTCTTCGAAATTGCTAACTAAATATTGTAATCCTCTAAAAGTGTTTGAAAATTATGTGCGCAATGGCTAGTGAATGTTTTATCAGGTTGTTATTTCTACTATTTATTTTCTGAAGGCAGCTTTCAGCTAAAATGTCCAAATTTTTACTTCCTTGTACGAAGTAAAAAAGAAGTATTGTAATCGCGAAAAATTTCGTGTACAATATTTCAACGAAAATATCTATTTTGACCGCTTTGAATGCAATTTAACGATGTTTTTGAGAGACATCCGTATGTACGGAAAGAATAAAGACTCTTTTTCCCCAAAATAATTATAAAACAGATTTAAAATGGATTCTAAAGAGATTTTTCATGGCGTCTGTGCGTACGAACGTACGTACGTACGTATGTATGTATGTATCTCGCATAACTCAGAAACCAAGAGCCTCAGAAAGTTAAAATTTTGTACATAGGGCTGCTATAACATGTAGATGTGCACCTCGCATTTTGGTTGCAATCGGCCGCACCAAAAGTATACAAATATATGTATATATATATCCATTCTGTTACTCGGTTCAGCTCAGTTTCTTTATTCTTATAAGTTTGTAAATTGTGCATTTTTTGCTTTAAAAATGATTGAATTATGTTGTTCTTATTTTTCGGTTAAGAGTTTTATCTCTTAGTTAACATGCAATAATTATGGAATTATCAACAATTTAAAAGTATTTTAAGTGCGGCTAAGCCTAATTTTCGGTTATGAAAGCGGCCATATTTGTTTACATTTGAAGCTTAGCAGGATAGTGGATTTGTTGGCAATCTAGAGAAACTAAGCTTCGCAACAACAAAGTAGCATCTTCTTTTATTATTGCGAATTAAATTATACTTGACTCATTTTGGAATTATCATTTAATTTTTTAGCTGGTTTTTGCGTACAAATTGTAATTTTAAGTTTAAAAATCTTTTTTTAATTATTTTAACGGTACTCGGCGTTTTATGTTTTTCTATATCTTTCAATTTTTAATGAAAATATTTTGAATTTTTATGTATTTTTGCATTATCGCGAAGTGAGAACTGAATTAATCAGTAGCGCATGCGCATTAGGTAAGGGGCGCTGAATCGTCTGTGAAAAACTATTTCTTTTTTTATTTGTTTCATTTCTTTTATACATCGTTTCACATGTATTATAGTATTTGAATAGAACTTGTGGTAATTCTTTAGATGGTATAATTTTTGCTTACTTTGAGTTATAAAATGAATGAGATGTAAGGCTGTTAAGTGAACCTAGCCCCGAAGTGTGGCTATGGTAAATAAATATAGTGAACTTTAAAGAGTGCATTTATTCTATTGTGGTTTATGCGCTATCGACGAAGTAGATTTTATTCAAGATTCGCTAAAAGTTAATTCAATATGTTTAAATGAAATGCAGGAAAATTGGGTATAATTTAATATTCCATACAAGGAAATCACGTAGTGTACACATCAGATTTTTTATTTTATTAATTCCGAACTCAAAATTATAAAACGTGTTTCAGATCAACGAATGACAAAATGGCCACCGATACACTTTGTTTGAAGGAAGAAGATATTATTCGTTTAGTGGAAGTTTATTTAGATCAAAGAGGTCTTCATATGACGCTGGATGCATTGGAACGAGAAACAGGAGTAATCCGTTTCAAGTACTCGGAAGAAGTCGTGACTTTAAGACAATGTATCGTGGACGGACGTTGGAGAGAAGCTGTATCTTACCTAAGATCTTTGCGTCTAAGAGAAGAAGATTTGAAGTTCATAATATTTGAAATTATGAAACAGAAATACGTGGAACTCATCTGTGTTTATGAAGAGGTAAGCATATTCTTCATTTTTATTGTAAACAAATGAAACTCTTTTTCCTCAATACAAAGCAAACACTTCTGATAATTAGAATTTACGAATGATTTAAATAATTTAATACTTAGATGATAAACCTGTGGCACAAATGTTCAAGATGGTGAGTAATGAAACATTTCTGGCGTTTCAATAATTTAAAGATTGTATGTTTTATACAATTATAAATTATTTTTTTAAATTACGCTTTGTGGAACTTCTTTCCATATCTTATTCCAAGTACTTTCATAGAACCATTTCCTATTCTCATTAGATACAAATAAGCAATAACAACTTATTTGTATCTAATGACAATAGGATTACTGTTTCCTACGTGCAAGGTACATTTTATAGAGTTATTTTTAAATCAGTGAAACATGTGAGAAATTAATTACAAATATGTAACATGTGTAACACATGTAAAAAAGGAGAGGGTTTTATGATTTTATGAACCATTTATTTTATAATTTTTGCCTATATTTAGACTTTTGCTTCCGTCGCCTCTCACCAGGATGCAAATTAGAAGTCCCGATTTTAATTTAAGAACGAATATTTGATAGTCACCGTTTACGATTTTCCTACTATATCCCCCAGGTTCTGAATTTACTTTAAACGGCTTTTGTCTTTGCTAGCTGCATTTCCTCGCCTCATTTGAAGGCCTGAGTCAACACTTATACACACATTCTGTCTTTTGAACCTTCAATATAAATCTGACTTCTATTGACCCTCAAGAAACGGAGACTGTTTTGTTAACTCACACAGATTATGTAAATTGTTAGGCTGAAGAACTAATAAAAGGTGTATTTTAAAATTTCTTCTGTGTTCGATGTTATCTTATAAGGTATTTCTCCCACCTTCTTCGCATGCCTTCGGTGTAGTGGTCAGCACACTCGACGCGTAACCGAGAGGTCCGTGGTTCGATTCCCGGCGAGGGCAGTGCTAATTTTTTATCTCTCCTGCTTCTAAATACCTAACGTCTCTACAACCTAACTAGAATATTAAAACAGGTGATATGTCGCACTGATTGCACGGAGTAAGAGATAATATTTAAGATAGTTATGCTGTGTACATTGGCGTTTAACGTCCATAATTAAGTATACCTTGAGACTCAGCAGCTTTAAAGCTTCGTCTTTCCATGGTTGCAAGCTGGAAAAGTGCCGGCAAGCCTGATGGAAAGTTTCGGTTATCTCGTAGATACCATGAGAGCTTCCATGAAACCAAACGTCAATTCTGATGGCAGAAAATCTATAGTACACTCACGTTTGTGAAAATTGCAACACCAAGAAGGAATCGTCATAATTGAATGCAATTTAATACACAGTTGAGTGGTAGTGGTAGGAGTACAGGTATCCAGTACAGAGGAGCACTAGAAGACATCAGAGGGCAACCCTTGCTAGAATCAATGATTATAGATTTACCATCTTCATTCTCATACACAATCTTCCTTTTATTAAAATAATCTATAATAATGTTTAAAATATTCCTTGGTACCTTCAATTCAAGTAACTTGACAAGGAGTTACGGCCAACGAAGAATGTCAAATGCTCCATCACATCAACAGAGACGGCCACCACATGATCTATCTTCTCATTATCTCTTACAAAATTATTAATATAATATAATACATCCTCTGTGCTCTGCCCGGCACAAAAACCATATTGATTAGAAGACATAAATTTCTTCTTTTTTATATAATATTGTAAGCGATTTACAATCAATTTGTCCAGCACCTTTCCCATCACCTTTAAGAGACATATTGCCCTCATTCTATCATTACGTTTAGTTACGAGAACTAGTTTTGCAATCTTCCAAACCTCAGAAAAGAGACAATATAACAAACACTTATTGTATAAATGCTGGAAAAAGCTAAGATAAAACTCAAACAATATCTTTACTATGGCCGCGTGTATGCAGTCCAAACCAGGGGAGCTACTTGTACGAAACTGTGTAATAGCCGTCCGAATCTCATCCGGCATGAATTCTTTATCATCGGCATTACATTCATTTATTTTTTCTAAGATGAAATCAACTTTATTCTATACAGGGATACTAGTTCTTAAGATCTCATCTAAAATTTACGTTGTCATATCCTTTATATTTTCTTGTCGATTACCATCAGGCCTTTTCAAGACTGTTCCTTTTTTTACCTTTTGTATTGCGTGTTTAAAAAATCCATCATAATAACAATTTCTTTTCAAAAAGTAGTTTAATTTACTTCCATATTTTGATTTCTTAATTAATTTTTATATATTGCTAATTCCCTGTTATCGCAGATCCTTCTACGAATTCTAATTTCTTCCAAAATGCATCTCACCTGATAGGATTTTCTGAGTGATCGAACTCTTCTCTTCAACCTAGTTAACTCCAGCGACCACCAAGAGATTTTATTATTCTGTCTTTTTTTAATACGAAGCAATTCATTTGTATGCAATACAAGATCTTTCTCCATCTCCAAAATAATTGCATCCAACTGGGACTTAGTACCAGCCCTTACAATTCTCTCCTGATAATGCGTAATCTTACTTTTCATTTTTACACAAAATCCCTTGATACGAATTGGATTCCTCGTAATAGTACAAGAACTATTTTCTCTATATACACTCACGTTTGTGAAAATTGCAACACCAAGAAGGAATCGTCATAATTGAATGCAATTTAATACACAGTTGAGTGGTAGTGGTACAAATAAATGATTAAATGTTCAAAGCAAACAAACAAGAACACGAGATCAGAATCAGTATTTTGTGTGGCCACCACGCGCCGCAATAAGTGCTGCTACACGACGTGGCATGGAGTCAAACAAAGTTTGAATGTCTGACTGAGGAAGAGCATTCCATATCGTTTGTACGCGTACCCAAAGTTCGTCTGCAGACGCAACAGGACGAGGATCACGAGCAAGACGCCGACCAATGACATCCCACACATGTTCAATTGGCGACATATCCGGGGAACACGCAGGCCAAGGAAGAAGCTGTACCTGCTGCGCTGCAAAGAAGGATTTAACAATCCGAGCAGTATGAGGGCGGGCATTGTCCTGTTGAAATACAGCGCCTGGCAAGCTTTGAAGGAAGGGAACAGCTTCGGGCTGTAGAACTTCACGGATATACCGGTTGCTGTTCAGATTGCCCACAATTCGTAGCAATTGAGATCGTCTATGATATGCTATGGCGCCCCAGACCATAACTCCGGGTGTTCGTCCACTGTGGCGTTCGATAATGCACTCCGGAAGGTGGCGTTCACCGGCATAGCGTCTGACACGAATGCGGCCATCATGGTACCACAAATTAAAGCGGGATTCGTCAGAAAACACGACATGCTGCCAATCAGCACGCCAGTCTCTATGCTGATTGGCCCATTGTAGCCGCAGGCGGCGATGGTCGTGCGTTAGGGGGATCCTGTATAAAGGAGTCCATGCGCGCAGTCCACACTGCGATGGTGAAATGATAAGGAATCACTTGATGATTCGGTTGGAGTTAGTGAACGTTTGATAGGTGAGCTCGTTTGATAGGTTCGACTTACAACCCCTATCCCTAAGGAAGTATTTAAGCTAGGATCTCAGGAAGGGCGCAAAGAGCAGGAAGTCATGTCGACCATCTCTCCCGCCCTAAAGGATCAAGCCCCTCCCATCAAGAACCAAGCTCCTCCTACTAAGGATCAAGCCACTCCCTCTACGCAGCAGCCTGCAAATGAGAATGTGCAGGACAGACCGCGTGATCCTAAAGAGGATGAGTTTAAGTTTCCGAAAAGAAGTTCGAAGCTTCTGCCGATCGTTATTAAAGATTCAAACTGGAAATGGAAAGACATTACTGATCTTTTGGATAACTCCGGCTACAGTGATTTCAATGCAAAGATGAAAGCCATAGATGAATTTGAAATCAAACTCTATTCCAGTGAGGCTTATCGTAACATTAGGGACCTCCTGGATGACAAAAAGATAAAATTTCATTCGTATGAGCTTGCTGAGGATAAAAGCATCAAAGCTGTCATTCGTAGCCTTCCGATTGACACTCCAGTTACGGATATTCAAGATGCTCTCATCGCAGAAGGATACGCGGTCAAAAAGGTAGTGCAAATGTCTCACCGAAAAGGACCGGAAATCGCTCCCATGCCTCTATTCCTGATCATGCTAGAAAGAAACGAGAAAACCAAGGACATTTTTAATAACCTAAAGTATCTTATGAGGCTAAAGATAACTGTTGAAAGATACAGAGGTCGACGTGGTATCACTCAGTGCTTCCGATGCCAAGACTTTTTTCATGCTCAGAGTCAATGCCGTCACGCACCACGATGTGTCAAATGTGGTCAGGGGCATGAGTCTCGTGACTGCACCAAGCCCAAAGATGAGCCACCAAAGTGCTGCCACTGCGGACTTTCTCATACAGCCAGCTTCAAAGGTTGTT
>KK112770.1:0-27853 GCA_000611955.2 Stegodyphus mimosarum
AACACAATTCAAAGCGCAGAGAAAGCTAATCCGATCTCAAAATTACAGCAGCGAAGTAAACAATAGTTCACTTAAAACAACTGAGTTGAGATGTTTTTCTTCGGATTTTTAAAGCTTTTTAATCATGCACGAGAACATTCTGGTAATTGTTATTTTCTCGAGATTTCTGAAAAGCAAAAAAATACAATTACGAGATATCTTTTTATCAAACGTTAAATGTACGCACTTGTGTATTTTTACTTTTCCGGGATAGCTTTCACTTAAAATTCTTACGCGCTGCGTTAAAAATATTTGTAATAAGGACGATGCCTTTCCTTGGGAGGTATTTCAGGGCCTTATTAGTGATATTGTCATATCCAGATGCTTTCTTTGGATTAAGTTTCTTTATAATTTTCTGTATTTCTTTGGGAGAAGTCGGGCTGTTTATATTTTCAGGATCTTTGCAGAGGAAATCGGTCATTGATTTATTATATTTATATTATTCGGATGTGGGAAATTATTTAAAGTAAACTGTCGTTTATAGTCATCAGCAAAGAAGTTGACAATTTTCTTAGGATTGTAAATTTTAGTATTATTATCATCTAGAATGGGTCCAACATTGGAGGGAGTGCTTCGGAGAGGTTAAGCAACTTTCCACACAGAGTGGTCGGTGTGCGAAAGACTTTCAATGAAGTTATCCCAGCAATTGTTTCTGTATTCTTGGGTAAGTTTTCTGAGGTTTCGATTGGCAGCATTAAATCTTCTTTTGTCTTGGGTGAAGTGGGAACGTTAATAAATTTTTCTTGGTCAATTTTTCGCTGTAATTTTCTGCCTAATATTGTGTGGGAGCGTACAATTCGTCTCTTTTGCAATAAATTTGGCGTTGATTTTAGTACTAAGATAGACTGTGGCGCCATGAATTTCGCTGCTATTAGTCATTTTAGTGGTAGCAGATATGTTTTCTTCAAGGTGATAGGCATAGTTTTCCCAATTAATGCGACACTTTATAGGTGGAAGACCATGCTTTAAGCCATATAAAGTGAAGCGATTTGAAGTGTAGGTGATCTGAAGAAAGTTCATTATCCACTCGGAGAAAAGGTGTTTGAGGAACATTGAAGGTAAGTAAGATGTATGATGTATGAGAAGATGATTTTGGGATTATGATCTGATCCTCAGACGCTCATCTCAGTTTGCGCATATGCTGCCGCGCTCTTCGTGAAATCATTCCGTTTATTTACATGAAGTACGGTATGGTTTGGAAATCTGTGTCATGCGTTGAGAAGGATGCATTTGTATCAAAACTACGTATCTGTATATGGGTAAAAGTTTACAATTGGGTGCCCTTGTTTTTTGGCGATTCTTTTTTGACGCCAAGATCGGCGCCAGGAAGGCACAATTTCAAGATGGCCGATACACAAAACCAAAATAAGAAGTCAAAGAATTTCACAAACTCTGTGTCCATGTACAAATCGACCTATTTTCACTTTAAAAAAAATCAGAGAATTGCACATTGTCTCGACTTTGTCCATGTGCACATGGATTTATTTTCACGTAAAAAAATCAAGAAGCTAAAACCAAGTTAAAACTCTCATGGTAACCAGAAATGGGGTTTCATCGCCAAAACTGAACAAAATTCTTCGCTAATCGAAAGGGCACCCAATTCTACATTAGAACCTGTATATGATCTAAAGTAATGAATAATTCGGTGTTTGTTAAAAAAATAATTTACGCTTAGAGATAAAAAAATAAAATTTTTGCTAATTCAAGTAGTGTATTTTTTCATTAAAAAAAGTTTATTCCTTTTTAATTATGCATTAAATTAATTATGTACAATAAATAATAATGAAATATTACCTTCGACTGTTCTTAATTAAGCATGCCTATCTTCTGCAAATTATTGTTAGAACATGTGCAAACAATGAGGAAATATGCTACTTTAATTCTTAGGTAATTACAGGTCTATTAGAAACTCAATATAGCAGAGAGTGGTTACGTGCATGCATGAGAATAATACACAATAATACACAACATACCTGATGGGAGTTTGAAACACAAGTGAAGTTTTATTGGAATCGAACGTTTTATGTTCGCATAGCGCGCTGTTTCCAGCTCGTGAAGAGTCGTCCAGTGGGCACATGACTTTAGACGATCTGACGTGGTTTTGAAGATTAAGGTGCAGGGAGAAGGGGGGCGACAAGAACGCCCCGAAGCCCAAATGGGCAAGCAGGAAATACGCGACATGATGGAGCAGTGCAGGAGCGCAATTCATGACTGTATGCGTGGGAGTAATGTGAAATTAATGCATGACAAAACGACAGGCAGAGGTTTCTGCGAGTCTCAAGACATTTTATTTTTATTACACAGTACAGATACAATATTTACATACTACAAAAATATACCAAAAAATAAGAAATACGAATACGAATACTTAAGAATGCAAATACGAGTCTATGTAGACTATATACAGCAATGTTATGTACAGAGCTACCCTGGACTAAGTCGGAAAATTTGAGTCCCGAGTGAGGTGGGCTGCGAGCGAACGAAGTTCTTTGCCGTCCTCTGGCAATATGATGTAATCAAAGATCTTTAACTGTTTTAAGTGCGGGTAGTTGACTGCTTTTCTGAAGAAGCTTGCATTCAGACGGTGAACAGGATCCAACACAAGTTCAATTTTCAAATCCCTGTGAAGCGTTTTATTTGACACTAAGTGGTGCGCATTTGTGATCGTCCGCAACAGCTTATTTTACGTGATTTGGCATCTTTCTCTCTCATTGTCGCCCATGAAGGGGACGCGTAGATGAAAATAGGACGTATTATTGCAATATATAAATGCCTTTTACGTCGAAAATCTAGTTTCGAGTATGGATTTAAGAGTGGATTGAGGCTTTGAATTACTCATATCGCTTTTCCTCTGACGTGCGCCAGATGGTCTTTCCAGTTAATTTATCATTTATTATAATTCCTAGGTAGTTTGCCTTGCGAACTCGAGGAACTTCTACATTAAAGAGTTTGAGTTTCTCAGTAACTTGAATGACAGTGTGCTTTTTTTTTATTATTATTAGAAGCTTTGACTTGTCAGCGTTGATGGAAACGCGCCATTTTTCGCACCAGAATTCAATTTGCGGCATAATAATCTGCAGCTTTCGCATAGCTAAATCTGGGTTCATGGACTTAACGGCAAGAGCCGTATCATCGGCATAGCAGCCCAAGAAATGACTGTAATTTAATCCCATTTTAGGGAAGTCTGTGACAAAAAATAGATATAATAGCGGCCCTAAAATAGATCCCCGAGGGACGCCGGCTTTAATATGCTTGACTGCTGAGTTGTCATTTCCAATGGAAACTTGAAAACTTCTATTCTTAAGCAAGGAGCTTGACCATTTCTTTCGAGAAATGAAGTGAGCGGAGCTTAAAAAGTAGACCCTCATGCCAGACGCGGTCAAGAGCTTTGGCTACGTCTAGCATGAGTAAGGCCACATTCTGTCTATTATGTAGGGCGCTACCCACGAATTCTGAGAGCCGCACTAGCTGTTTAGTGGTTGAAAGATTCTTCCGGAATCCGAACTGTTCCTCTGGTAGTTTTGCCAGGTAAGAAGTCATTCTAAAATAAATAATCCGTTCATAAATTTTTCCCAGTACGGGAACAAGACTAATTGGCCGGAAACCTTCAGGTCTTGAGGTGTGCTTACCCGATTTGGGTAAGACTGATCATTTAACCTGCTACCTTTCGGCAAAAGCAGGGATTAATGGATCCTTTTAATTTTAATTTTACAACCACCATACTGTACTCGACCTCTTAAGGAAGATTTGCCGACCTCACCAGCAAACTCCTTTATTATAAACTGAAATTATAATACATAAATTATAAAATAATATACAATCTTCTTGATTATATAATTTACAATTTTCTCATAAAGAATATTACAAATAACAAAATAAATATATATTTTTCAATTTTCATACTATATAACATAACTTACAAAGATTTTCAATACTAGTAATAATTTTTATACAATTTCTATAATTATAAATTTTACAGAGACTGAAAAATTTCATTTTCCAATTCAGTTATAGTTCTCATTATTTGTGAGAGCCCCTTTCTTAATTTTTCGTTATGGAATATCTTTACTAAATCACTTTCATCTTTCAAAATTGGTAATATCTTTATCCATTTTCCTTTTAGACATAAACATTTCAAAACATGTTCAACGTCAGCATTTAATTCACCACAAGGACACTTTAATGCTTTAATATTAAATCTATTATAATATGAAGGAACATGTGCATGATTCGTTAAAAATTGGGCTAAAAACCCATTACTTATACATCTCTTATTATTTACTTTCTTAAAATATCTGAACGTATATCTTCCTTTTGAATCATTCACCCAAAAATTCTGCCATTTTGTTTTTATTTGATCATTTATTATATTCTTAAAAGAAACTATTGAGGTAGGAAGAATAACATCTATTAAAGTTTTCTTTGTTGCTTTTTTAGCATAAGTATCTGCCAATTCATTACCTTCATGTCCTATATGCCCACGAATCCAATGAAGAAGCACTTTTCTTTTCTTTAAATTTTCCCATAAAACTTCATGAGTATCAAAAACCAATTTAGTATTAGAATTTCCAGAAGCTACTGCTTGAATAGCACTTTGACTATCTGAAAAAATGTTTAGAACTTCTATGGAATCTTTCCCCAATGTCCACTCTAAAGATTTTTGAATTCCAAGAACCTCTGATTGAAAAACTGTTGCATTATCACTTAAACGATACATCTGTATAGTACTTAAATTCCCATTGGAGAATGCTACAAAAGAACATCCAACTTTTCCATCTATTTTTGAGCCATCTGTAAAAATCTCATGGCCTTCATTACTTACCCAATAATAGTCAGTTATTAATGCAGGATGAACATCTTGAGCCAATATTGGAATTTCTAAATTTAGATTACCTACCTGCATATCAAAATAATGAATAAAATTACGATATTTCTCAAATTAAATATAATTGTTTCTTTTTGAGCTATCAAATAGATAGGCTCACAACCACTTAAAGTAAATAGACAAGCATTAGAAACTGTCCGAAAACATTGCCAAACGTTGAATTTGTATTAACAAGTTGTTTATTCTAACATTGTTTTTATACCAAGCTGCACAAGCATAAAGTATCTTCCTTTCAATTCCTCTCTTATAGAAAATTTTCTTTACTTCTCCACTCAGTCCTTTTATTGCATAAAGTTTATTCAAAATGCTTGAGCATTCAACTTTCATCTTTTCCAAATGAGGAATAAAAGTTAGTTGATCGTCAATTAAAATTCCCAAGTATTTTAATTCACGGACACTTTTCAATGAGTGCCCTCCAATTCGACCTCTCCGAAGGGTGATCATTTTCCCCTTCTTAGAGATCCCCATAATTGCACATTTCTTATAATCAAACTTTAATTTAACTTTTTTAAACCATTTATTGATAAGATCTAAAGTATGGTCTATATCAGCATCAATTGTATGTCTGCCACTTGCCGAGACTATAATAATTATATCATCCGCATATGCTTGTACAGCCACATTTTCCTTAAATGCCAAATCAAACATAGAGTCACACAACACATTCCAAAGAAGAGGCCCAGAATTCGAACCTTGTGGGCAACCTTTGCCATAAAATCTCTTTGAAATTATATTTCCATCTTGGAAAGAGACAGATCGCTCATTTAAGTAATCAACAAAAAGATTAAATAAATTATTAGGACATTTAAACTTTTTTAATTGGAACAAAACATAAGGCCACCATACGCTATTAAAAGCACTTTTCACATCCAACGTAACTAATGCTGTATGTCTATTTAAATTTCTATTATCTTTAATTTTATTGAGCAAATCACTAATAGCTAAAGTTGTACTTTTTCCTTGCACAAACCCATATTGTGCTTGATTCAAACTTTTTGTTTTATTCAAATAAAACCACAATCTATTTGTCATTAATTTATCAAGAATTTTACCAAGAACTGGCAACAGACAAATCGGCCTGTATGAAGAAGGATCTCTCTTATTTTTACCTTCTTTATTAAATAAAACCAGAGATGCACTTTTCCAAATTTTTGGAAAGATACCAAATTTTAAACAATTATTGAAAATTTTACATATAAAAGAAGAGTTTATTCGCATAACTTCTTCAAGAACATCTAAACACAAGCCATCATAGCCTGGAGCCTTCCCTTTTTTCATAGTCTCCATCACATTCTTAATTTCTTCTTCAGTAAAGTCTAAATCATTAAATTCATTTTCATAACTCATACAATTAAGACGAATCTCTTTTTGAAAATCTGATTCATTGTCATCTATAATATCATCCGGAAAATGGAATTGAATCATATAATCCAGAGTTTCTTTAATCACAGAGTCTCTTTAATCGAAGAAGTAAATGAACCATCACTCTTTTCTAATTGACTTATAGTCAATACATTTTTAAATTTACCCATAAGTAATTTTATATGGGATACCAAAAGGTTGTTCTAAGTTCGTTTGAGAACATAGTTCATTCCAAGATTGGTTCTTAGCATTATTAATTTCCTTCTTATGAAATTATAATACATAAATTACCCGATTTGGGTAGAACAATCATTTTCGTTCTTTTCCATACAACAGGAAAATATGTGTTTGTAAGACATGCATTTAATATGCTAGTATATCTGGCAAAGCAATTCATAGGTAAGTTCTTGATTGCTAGATTTGTGATAGCGTCATAACCGGGCGCTTTCCTGTTTTTAAGTTCCCTTATTACATCCTGAACTTCTTTGGTGAAGTGAGCTCTATAATATTACCCGCACTCTCTTGCAAATTCAGCCATTCGCGGATGCAATATCTGATGTCATATGCAAAGTTAATGTCACAGGGATTATTGTTGGGCTTGAACTGCTGCTCAAAATGTTCTGCGAGAACGTCAGCCTTATCTCTATTTGTTAGAGCTATTGCGTTGTTGCTATGAAGTGGTTTGTTTGTTGTGGCTTTTCCTTTTAAATTTCTTACAAATGCCTAGAACGCGTTGTTTGGCTAGCTGAAATTCATAAGCTTTTCATCCCATAAGTCATTTCTGAGCTGCTGAATTAGCTGCCGTATTTCCCTATTAAATTTATTTAACCTTGTCTTAGTATTGGGATTCCCTGTCTTACTCCATGATTTCCTTAATTTTTTTCTTTAATGTGCGGGGGTAATTTCCCAGAGAAGTGATTGCTGGGAATTTTCCTCGAGGCCGAATCTAATGTGTTCCTGATGCTATCTGTGAATTGATGAATAGCGAGTTCAATGTCGTCTGCAGTTCTCAACGCAGTGCGAGGGAATGTATTAGTACTTACAATATTATTATACTTCTTCCAATCAGTGATCTTTTTCACTTTTTCTGTTTTATCTTTCACTATGCCAAGCGTAGCCATTACGGGCAGATGATCCGAGCTTAAGTCATTTATGACTTCAAGGTAAACTGGGATAGAGGCAGTCGTTATAATTAAATCGAGGATATCTCCTCTAGCCGGGTCATTTAGTATGTACGTGAATTCTTCGGGTGCAAATAAGTACATGGGATAATTATTTACAAATTCGAAGAGGTTTTCTCCATTCCTGTTCGTTTTTCTGCAGTTCCACTCTACATGTTTGGCATTAAGGTCTCCAACTAATACCACAGGTAGGTTAGTGAATAATATGTCCTTCAGCAAATCCTCATGTAGGAGAGACCGTGGCAGATTATACAATGATGTAAAGTACAAAGTACGTATTTCCATATCCGGGAAGAAATACAGAGACTGTTACGTACTCTTGCCCACTATTCCTGTACTGCTTAATTAGACATGACTTTAGTGAGTTCTTTACATAAATCGCAACCCCCCCCCACCGCGGTAACTCAACCTATCAGTGCGGTAGCATTTAAAATTCATTACCTTGATACCGACACATGGATTCGCATGTGTTTCACTAACCATCGCAATGTCTACATCGCTATCATTGAGGAAGTTAGTGAGTTCTAGTAGTTTTCAATGAATGCAAGCATTCCAAACCATTAAGTTTAAGGAGGCTTTTGGGTTTCTGTTAATCCCCATTATTGGTATTTTTGGTGACATTGGTATCCTGATTTAATTGCGAGAGTTGCTTGACATGTTGAGTGATGTGAAAGCCAGCGCTTTTGATTACAGTCACGAGATCTGCAAGATCAGCGAGGACTTTCTTGGCCTCTGCGAGTTGTTCTTGGTATATGCCCGCTGATAGGGCTTTTGCATAGGATTTATTTTCAACTACGCGACTGCTGAAAACTTTTTCTTTGACAGTTTTGGGCTTTGGGAACATTTCGCACCCTCTAAACCTCGATGTTTGTTCCTTTCCACAGTTCACACAGCATAATGGGACATCTGTTTTACCCTTATCAGGGCAATCCTTCGAAAAATGCCCCTTTGCACATGGAACACATTTGAGTGCATACCGGCAGCCTTCCTGAGTGTGAATAAAATCCTGACAACGGAAGCACTGCAGGGGTCCTTGTCGTCCTTCGTACTCTTTGATTTTGATTCTCATGTCATGTAAGAATCTCTCCTGATATATTTGTTTCGAGTCTTCCGACTTGGGCAACGTGATTATAAACAGTGGTAGTGGCGTGACTACCCCATCCCTATGTCGGGTCATTTATTTAACATCTTCTATTTTATAATTTAAGGCTTCTAGATCAGTTTTGATTTCATCAATGAGTGTTTTACGTGTGAGTCCCCTCACGACTACCTTTAAGCTACGCTCCTCTGGTAGTTTATATGAGTGATGCTCCACTCCCAGTTCATTTAATATTCTAACAATATTTCTGTAATCATTCGGCGTCTCAGCTATTACCTTTATCCCATCTGGTATTTGTTGCCTATAAAATTTGAGCTTATTTCTATGAAATACTTTTTAATTTCCCCCCAATTTAAATACGTTTCCCTGAGTGTATTGGAGGTATTTTAGAATGCGAAGCGCTTATGACAGTATTTACCGTTGCATCATTTGTATCCGAGTTTGTTTGAGTGTTTACCGCTTCACTCGTATCCATTTCCGGGGTTTCAATGTGAGTATTGTTTATTTGCTCTGTAATTATCAGTACCTGTCTTAACATTGCTATCTGAAGTAGCAGTGATGGCGGGCGTGATTTCAGTATTAGAACTTACTTTCTGCTTTTTGTGCTGACTACGATGATTTTTAGTTCTAATAGTCTGATCGCCTCTGCGTCTGTTTTGTGTTTTGTCCTCAGAGCTGATTTCTTGATCCAGCGTCTTTTCAGTATCTGAGTTTAAATGTGAAAAATCATTGAGCTTAATTGGGCTTCTGCCCCTAGCATTTTCCTCCATGTTACTCCGTGTGTGTGAGTTTTCTTGATTCTTACACGAGTTGTTTTGCTCATGGTTCATTTGTGAGTTAAACACCTTTAACATATCTACAAGGCTAATTAAGAAATTGTATAGTTTACCTTCGGTGTCTGTGAACTCGCTATTACGCATTTTCACATGATCTAGTTCACAAATCTGCGCGTTCACT
The DNA here is from genome assembly GCA_000611955.2 of Stegodyphus mimosarum. Lineage (NCBI taxonomy): Eukaryota > Metazoa > Arthropoda > Arachnida > Araneae > Eresidae > Stegodyphus > Stegodyphus mimosarum. The sequence continues at coordinate 9,524 of KK112770.1, forward strand.
GCCCCTAACATTGCATCCATCTTCGCAACAAAGAAGCAAGAAAACTTGCGACCTGAAGAATGGAGTCCAACGCCCCGGAATTACGCCCACTCAATGGTGTCCTAACAGGCGGATGCGTTGGCGGAGAAACCCGCAAGGCCCCCGACAGTCACCTAAAGCAAAAGCTTGGGGGTAACTATGCAGGTTTACAAAATCCAAATCCAGATAGCTCGAGTAAAATTAATCTAAAATTTTTCCAATTAAAGAAAAATAATTTAATTGAATTACTTACCAAATAATTTATAATTAGTCAAATAAGCAATTAATTCATTAGATATAATCACCAAACCGGCAATAATAGGCATATGATAATCGCAATTATTGGCATAACGAGCAATCGTCAAAATGGCGCACAATCCGAGCACGTGGTCGCTGAATCAGATCCGGGACGTACCCAGGTGGTAAAAGCGTCGAAAAAAAGCAACCTTCCTCTTCCAAGTTCTACATTTTTCATTATTAAACTGGCTAACTTTTATAGAGGTTGGGCAATAAGCATTAATTTTGTTACTCCCTAGTAGTTTAAAATATCGTATAGCTTGTGCTTTAGATTTAATGCCCTGAATGATGCCATACAAAATAAATATACATGTAATTGGTCATAGTCATTTGTAAATTTAACAAACTTAGATTATGTTTCCATTTCAAAATTCTCCTTCCACAGCATGAAATAATTAAACACAGAGAATTCTCTCTCTTCTTTTTCAATGGCCATTTCATGTTCCATTTGCAAGTGTAATGAAAAGTTTTTCTTTGGGAAACATTCATTACATAATGGGCATTTATATATATATATATTTATAAACACTAAAGGGCTGTTTTGCCTGTGAAAATAGTACATTTTTATTATTGTTGAACTGACGACTACATAAACTGCATTTAAATTCGAAAACTTTACTTTTATTGGCTTTAAGCAATGTTGTTTCTTGTGACATATGCAATTTTATCCAGTTTAGATTCCTGTTATTTCAGAAACAACTTTTGCAATCAGGGTAGTTAAAAGTTTTTTGAAATTATACTTGATTCTGAAGCAAAAATATCTGAAATAGAATTAACATTGACAACTTAATAAAATGTATGATCTGTACTGGAATTAGATATTTCAGAAGTAGAAATGTGCTCTTTATTGGAATGTATGTTCTTCAAATCATGCTATAAATTGCTGGCATTTGAAAAATACTTTTTACATATGGAACAGTTAAAAGATTTTTAAATTATAGTTTTCTGAAAGATGTTACCACTCGTAATCAAAGCAGAAGTGTAAATTTCAGAGCCATTGCCTGAATGATCATGGGTACCATCATCCAGCTCACTTAAACTGGTATTATATATTCTAATAATCTGAAGCAATCGCTCAGAAAAAATATTTGACAGCAAAATTCACATATTAATGAAGCATAAAACACATAATGTCAAACAACGCAAATTGTAAACAAAATTTTGGCTTATCTGAAAATGTCACATAATGCACATCTGAGGATCAGATCATGATCCCAAAAGTTGCCTTCTCTCCTTAGACACTTGTGAGCTATTTAAGTTAATAACAAGCATGGCACAGTGCGCGACAGACGGCTGAAAACAGATTTGTATGGGAATGTAATAAAGCCGCTACAACTTGTCTACAATATAAACCACACATGGCCAAACAGTGGCTCATGAAATAACAAGCATAGTTTGACAATGACAGCAGCATTCATTATAGATATGCATGCTATGACACACTTTTTTAAAGTAAGAGTAATTTAATATTTTAATTTGCATTATGCACACAGTATTTTTAAAATAAGCCCTTTAGGCTACTTGTAAATTAAGTAACAAACAAGAGATAACGTGTTCTTGACAGGGTGATATTTAGAACATATAGGGACTAACGGGAATGGGAAACATGATAAAAACCCACAGTAAAAAATCGGTGTGGAAGAAACTTTTGAAGAGAGGGGAAGTATATTTTGGGTCTAATTGTAAAAGGCGATCTGATACTTGAAATTGTAAAACTATTGTCACTTTTATAGCCTTGAATGGTTCATATCCTGTTCCCTTTTTTTTATATTTAGTTAGCTATCAGTCATAGTGGCGAATGTCTGTGAAAGTGTAAAAGTCAAAGGCAAAAAAGAGAGAGAAATTTTCATTTTGAGGTTAGAGATATAAAGAAATGAGAAAATTTAGTTTTCCAAAAATAGGCATTATTGCATAAGTATTTATTTATTTAATTTCATTATTATTTTAGTTTTATGTTGTGTTAATTACAGAGATATTGTGTAAACAAATAAATATATCATTTTATGTAATTTTAGGGCAAATGTTTTTTAAATCATTTCAAATATTAAACTAAATATAAAAACTAGGCCAAAAATATTTAAAAAATTAGTTTTGAATAATATAATGAGTACTGTAAATTTTATTGTTTTCAATATAGTGTAGTTTGTTCTACATCCAGCAAGTGCAATTTCTGTTATAAATCATATGCTTTTCAAATAATGTAATAAAATAGTTGTAAAAACAATAGGGGATTAACCGAGTCTAAAAAATATGTTTTCTGCTTTGAAGTGTTCTGGGAGAATATTCAGATAACTGCTGTTTCTTAAAGTTTTAAAATAAAATTTTGATCCTCTTTTCTCACATCAACGATTTATCAACATAAACTATCTGCCAAAATATGGTCCTGTATTGCTCATATTTGTCATATATTTATCTTGGACAAAAAGAAATTTTGTATTGTTAGTTGGAAGTTTTGGTATAGCTACATTTTTACATCGTAACGCAGATAGTGTATTGTTGCATAAGTATATTTGAATAAAATTGACCTCTTTTGAAAACATTATGTATCACAAGCGTTTACTAAACTAACATTAAGGGATTAGTTATAGTATTAGTTAATAGTTCTAATAATACAGTAATCCTTTAAACATTAGTTTTAGTATAGTTGCATTTTTTATATTGTTACGTACATAGTTTACTTTTGTTACGTAAGTATACTTGAATAAAATTATTCTCTTTTGAAAAAATTATATATCACAAGGGATTACTTAACTAACGTTAAAGGATTAGTTACAGTACTAACAATACAGTAGTCCTTTAACGTTAGTTTTGGTACAGTTGCATTTTTACGTCTTTATACGAAGTAAAAGCAGTATTGCAATCACGAAAAATTCTGGGTACCAATTTCAATGCAAATATCCATTTTGACTGCTATTGAATGCAATTTAACGATGTTTTTGTGTGACATATGTGTGTAAAGACAGAATAAAGGACTCTTTTTCCCTAAACGAATTATAAAACTGATTTAAAATGGATTCAGAAAAGATATTTTTCATGGCATCTGTACGTACATTTCTCGCATAACTCAAAAACGATTAGCCTCAGAACGTTGAAATTTTGTACATAGAGTTGCTATAGCATGTTATGTGCACCTCCCTTTTTAATTGCAACCGGCTGTGCAAAAAGTATATAAATATATATACACATTCTGTTACTCGGGTCACAGAGCTCTATTTTTTATTCTTATATGTTAGTAAATTGTGCATTTTTTGCTTTGAAATTATTGTATGATGTTGGTCTTATCTTCCAGTTAAGGTTTTTATGCCTTTAGTTCACCTGCATGTTATAGTTGTAGAATTATCAACAATTTAAAACTTGTTTAATCAACAATTTAAAACTTGTTTAAGTGTGGCCAAGCCTAATTTTTTTAATCATATCAGCCATATTTGTTTACATTTGAAACATAGCAGAATAGTGGATTTGCTGCAAATCTAGAGAAACTAAGCTTTGCAACAACAAAGTAACATCCTTTTTTATTATTACAAATTAAATCATGTTTAATCCATTCTGGAATTATCCCTTAAGTTATTAAAATATCCCATATATTGACTCAGCATAGCATCCACAACAGATTAAGTCTGTTTCTACACCTTCAGTGTCTTTCTACCAAGTGAGACCAAAAGTAAACGTTCAGCTTTATGCACCAAAAAATCTGCCTTCTTGTATGTTGGCCGAATTGCTTTGCATAGAAATTGTAATTTCAATTTTTTTTTATTGCTTTAACTATATTTGATATTTTATGTTTTTCTATATCTTTCAATTTTTAATATAGATATTTTGAGTTTTTATGTATTTTTGCCTTGTCGCAAATGAGAAATATATCCCTAATGAAATTCGAGGAAACAAGTATTACTGAAATGCAGGAAGAAATGCGTATAATTTAATATTCCGTACAAGGAAGTCGTGCTGTACACATCAGGTTTTTTGTATTGTTAAGCAGATAGTGTAGTTTTGTTACATAAGTATTGTAGAGACATTACGATTTTTTTTTTTTTTTGAAGCAGAAGTGAAAAATTAGCAAAGCCTTTGCCGGGAATCGACCTCTGGAATACGTGCCCAGCATGCAAACCATTACACCAAGCTAAGAAAGTGGGAGGAATACCTTACAGTATATTTGAATAAAACTGATTTCTTTTGAAAAAATTAAGTATCCCACACACGTAAGTCTTTTTTAATACAGATGTGTTTTAAAGAAGTTAAGTATTGAGAATTATATTTTATTACAAATTACATGAAATTTTATCCTTATGTCAAATAATTAATTCAAAAGGGCTTTACTACAGCATTAAAAAAGTTAATAATAATTAACAGTGGTTTGTTGCAAATAAAACATTTGATTTACAAATTTTCTTATATCCTTTTTTGCCCCTTTTAACAGTGAGCCAAAGAAAAAATGCCGACAATATAGTGTTGAATATTTGAAGTATGGCTTTATTCAGTTACCAGGGAATAGTACTTTACCTATGTGTCTTCTTTGTAATAAAACTATGTCAAATAATTCAATGAAATCTTCCAAGCTTAAGGAACATTTAATAAACATCCATAGTGACAAAAAAGATAAGGATTTAACGTTTTTTCAAACAGTCAAAGAAAAATATTTGAAAACACAGTCACTGTAACACCTCATAGGGGCAACATCTAAGTGAGATGATGACGGACTGTGTGCTTCTTATAACATTTCTTTATTGATTGCAAAGTCCGGAAAACCGTACACTATTGGTGAAGAACTTATTTTACCAGCTGTAAGAGACTATTTGCTCAACTTTGTTTGGAAAATGACAAAGACTATAATCATTTACTACTTCACACAGAAGTACGTTGGTTATCTAAAAGTGCATGTTTAAAACCAATCTTTGAAGAAGGCTACCACAAATTCCGGTTACAAAAACAGATCCCAATTTTATATCCTGCATTCTGGGTTATTATACAGAAGTTATTGACTGCTTTCCCATCTTCCTGTTTGGTAGAACGTGGATTCAGTGCTGTTACGAACCTCATGACAAAAAAAAAGAAACCGACTAGAAATTAGTGCTCATGGGGATTTGTGGTTGCTACTCACAAACATTGAACCGGACATAAACACACTCATAACATTTCATCAAGTTCAAGTCATTAATTTTTAAAAATTTTATTTTAAACAAAAGTTATAATATCAATAAACACTTCCTCAACAAAATTTGTATGCGTAGGAGGATTTCGGTCTCAGGTAAATCAGGAGAAATGCGTAAATCACCAAATTTTAAAATTCCAAGATAAAGGTGTACATCTAAGAATTTATTCTTCGAGACATAGTCCTCCCAGACTGTTTGCTAGATATAATGTTCTTCAAAATCATGCCTGGAGAAATTTTCAACCAAGACAGCGAAAATTCTCAAAAAAGTGCTCATAAGAAATGAAATTATTTTAAAATAAAAGTTCAAATTAATCAAAAAGAAGTCCCTGCGATTATCGATACAGGGTCACAGGTAATTTTAATATCTGAAAATATTTAAAATTCTATCGATGCACCAGAAATATTTAGTAATAAACCCACTACAAATTTATTATCTTAATCTGAAGGTCTTGCTGTAACTCAAGTAATTAAATCATTACATAAAATTGGTAGACTTACTAATACTGTAAGTCAGAATTTTATGTTGTGAATTCTACCCTTAGGCTATGTCCTTAATGTTTGCTCATGTCTTTCCTCATATGATTAACTTTCTCTACTTTGCTAATGCTTTTTCTGCCACCCAGCTCTCCCAACCTTTCTTTTGACGGGAGGAATATGTAAGATATAACAAAATATGATAGCTGCTTTAAGAATAATCTGCAACCTCAAAATTAGCTATTCTAGATTTGGTGCTCTGCCCCTAAATCAGGGTTGCCACGTTTCCTGGAAAACCGGAAAAAGTCAAGGAATTCAAAAATTGACCAAAAAATTCAGGGAAAAGTTAGGGAATTTAAATATTTTAGTCAAAATCTGGAAAAGTCAGGGAATTTCATACAGCGATCCCCTAAAAAAATGCGAGTTTTGCGCTGATGTTGGAAGCGATCCCTTTCTTGATGTGTGTTAGCGTCATACGGGCAGCTGGCACAGATTTCCAGTAGCTTTGGTTTCCAGTAACCACCTCGAGAATTGAGAGATGTGCAGTGCATGTTGAACTAAAGAAAATACGAATTCTTGTATAAAACAAAATTGGTTTAATCATAGTATACGGTACCATGGAGGATAGAATAGCCTCCATGTACTCTACTATTCTAACCTCCATGTACGGTACACACAGGATTTGGCGACATTATGATGAGCAGTAAACGGGTCATTTTGGATTTTGCAGTAAAAAAAATAGTAATCAGTCATTTAGGCTAACCATTTAATATAATTATATTCGCCAAAATATCGTTGATTATTGTAATTCAGTTTTTAATTATTTTAATGTTATTCATATCATTTAATGTTGCTTCTTCCTTCTAAACTTATTTATTATTAGTAAATAATATTTTCAAATTTTTTCTCTAGCATAATCCTGAAGCTAATTCTAGCAGTATGATGACATAACATCACGAAATTTAATGCACATATTTTTTGCTTACGTATGCTGCTAAATAAATAAATATATCTAAATTTATTTAAAAAATATCATTAAATAGATTTCTTTCTTTCATTTAGCTGGAAAATGTCTGCAAAGAAAGGCATTTTTTAATCCAGATTGGACAGAGTCTAATCTCAATCTTCAGTGAAGAAAACAACTATTGTAATTAAAATAGTAATGCTTTGGGGATTATAAGTCATATGTAATTGGCAAATTTTTATGTTTTCAAGTGGTACCATAATTAATTTACCGCTTAGCACAGCCAAAGTACATTAAGCAGATAGACTGGAATTTTCTTAAAACACACCTGAAAAAGTCATGGAATTTCATTCTCCTGTTTCAGTGGTAAACCTGCTAAATTCATCTGTTCTCCCAAATTTGAGATCCTTCTATGTTATATAACATTGCTTGAAAAATGAAACTAAAACCCAAAACTAACCTTAGAGTACTTTCCGCATCTACTCAGTATAAATAGCTCTTGCAAGAAATTATGCCATTCTTTTCCTAGCTCCTGCCACTCTGTCAACTACATGCTTCTCTGCCTGTCTTCTTATTTTAAACTGACATCGTACCCCTATTAACCTGTGTATACAAGAAATTATTATAATTGCTTATGATCTAGAAATATTTTATCTATTAAGAAAATGATTTTATATGCTTGAAAATAATGATTGGTAATTTGTAAAAATCCAGCTTCGTTATCTTTGCTTGTACGCATTCAACCCCTGGCCATGACAACTGCTAGCTGTTAAAGCCCCCGGATTCCTCCTATGCATTAAATCATCAGATATATACACTTTTGGTGTGGCCGATTGCAACCAAAAAGGGAGGTACATAACTATATATTATAGCACTCCTAAATACAAAATTTCAACATTCTGAGGCTACTCGTTTTTGAATTATGCGAGATACATACATACATACGTACGTACTGAGGCCACGAAAAAATCTCTTCCGAATCCATTTAAAATCAGTTCTATAATTTGTAATTATTGGAGAAAAAGAGTCCTTTATTCTGTCCTTACATACAGATGTCACACAAAAATATTGTTCAATTGCATTTGATAGCGGCCAAAATGGATATTTTCATTGAAACATGATACCCGGAATTTTTCGTGATTACAATACTTCCTTTACTTTGCACAAGGAAGTAAAAAGTGCACAAGGAAATATGGTATATTCTCCATTTCTACATTTTGCAAAAGGGGGGGATATTGCTGTTTGTTTGAATATTAGATATTTTCAGATAGTGGATGTCCGGATTTCTACTGTTATTTCTTATTCAGATTCAACTATTATTTTTGTGAACACTACACAAAAGCCATATCTATCTGCAATTATTTTGCCCCAATGATTTACTGTTTGTTACTTGTTTCTCATTGCCTCCTGATGCTAGAAGACAGAAATACATATTTTCCATGATGAATCCTTTCCTACAATCTAATATAATTCAGTTTTATACAATTCAGCATAATTTATCTCATATCAAGCTTCTAACAGGTTTTTCCTAGAGGCTAAAAGCTCCAAGATTCAATATTTTGGCAAAGTTCTGATAATAAAAATGGTATTAAATATAAACAGATGATTAAACTGCAAACCACAAAAATTATTATTTATTTTTAAAATATTAAACTTTTATTTTAAAATTAGAAAATTTTCAGGTGTACATATAATCAAAAAACAAATTAAAATACATACAACAGCAAAACTTCCCTCTCATCTTTACATTTAATGCTCATAATAGTATTATAAAAATACATGATTAGAGGTGTTAGCTCCTCTTTTCACCTTTTAATCAGAAAAAGCTTTTCTTACTGCATTTCCGAGGCTTTTTCTTATTTCCAACGCATTTTCAGATGCCATTTACATATTTTAGTTATGAGAGCCTGAGAAATAAATTACAAAAATTCTTATTAGAAAATCAGCATCTAGACAAAAGATAAATATTGCTATAAATTGCAATAAAAATTTGAATGCATTTGATTGTCTTATCATCATATTTTGTATCTTTTTTTTTTTTTTTTTTTTTTTTTTTTTTTATTGCAGCATAATTTTGTGTAACTGAATCTGTGGTTGTGTACTTTGTAAACAAGTTAGATGGCATTTAATTTCCTTCATGGTTAATATTATCATAGTAATAGAATATAATTGATGCCTTCACAGTTAATTATTATCATTCACCAAAAGTCCCACCCATTTGTATACAAGAACATGAGAAATACATCGCCTGTAGTGATAAATTAGATAATTGATTAGCTAGAATAGATTTTTTAATAATTTTTTTGCCAAATAAATTTAAAATGCATTAAAAATTTGCCAATTTACAGAGAAATGCGGCTAAGTGAAGGGTTGAGTTGCTGAACAGCTTGATTTCTATTTTAAACATTTAAAACTTGGCATAAAAAGCAATCTTAATTTGACATAAATTTTCAATATACATACTTGCCAACATCCAACGCTCAGAAATCGGGAGATTTATTTGCAACGACCAAAAGATTTTTAAATGACAAAAATATATTTTCTAATAATGAATTAACTTCAAATCGTCACATATCTGAAAGTTCAGTTACTAATTCTTAAATGCAAACAGTACATTCTGCATTAAAAACTTTTTAGTCTTTTGTTTCCGTACAAAAAATTAACTTTTCGTTTTCATCAATACAATTTATGTTGTCCTTGTTTTTGTGTACGAATATGCTTGTGAACACTGGCCCTTCCACCGTACGAAATCGAAATGACCAGCGATAAACATCGCAAATTCATTACATTTCCTTGAGGAAATATTAGAAGGAAAGTCATCTGTGTACGATTTTTGAAAAGCACCTGAGTATTTTATCTTTTTCGCAGACATAACTAATACAAAATATTGTAATTTCTTAAACTATTTCTCGAAAGCACGTACGTTCCCACAGATTAGCGACAAGATGAACGAAATAACAACCTCGATCTTGCTTTGTACTCATTGGCTAATATGTGCCAGATGACATTCGATGCTCATTGAAGAAATGGAATATGGCGTTTTCGGACACGTGCTCTCACTCACAAAGCAGAAGCGCTCCATAATTTCTCATTGGTGAAATTACTTTGTTTTTCTATGCAGTCTAGAGAAAAACAAGGAGCTTTCAGGCACCCCAAATCACTTTTTCAGGGATGCAAATATCGAAGTATTAAGCCAAGCTACATAAAAATTGTGATAAATTTTAAGAATAACAGAAAATCGGGAGAAATATATTGTAAATCGAGTTGGCGGGAGAATGGTCGAAAATCAGGAGAGTTCTCAACTCTGCAATAACTATGTATTTTGAGGGGATCAGACACAAGTTCCTCTTCTTCAGGGGGAAAGGCCTGCAGAATTTTTTTTTGAAAATATAAATTCTCTAAAAACATATATATACCAGACTACGATTGCCTTTTTTTATTTTGGGTGGGGTCTAACTTTAAATTTTATGCTGTCAAGTTCTCTTTTAATAAGGAATACCTTCTGAGAATTAAAATTAGGGTTAGAGCATTGGTCATATAATTTTCAGAAACACTATGAACCTTTTGTATCAAAAATGTCACGAAGAGTTCATAAGCAAACTTTTGCATTTTTCTAATTAAAATGCGAGAGTGTTTATTTATATGTTTCTAATTATAATTATATTAAATTGGTTAAATTACACTGCTGTTTTGCAGTATGTTTTCTTCTCGCTTGATGTTATCAAAATAGCCGTGGGCAAGAATGATCACATTAAGTGGCATCTGCTGTACATTGTTGGGTTAGGTATAAAATAGTAAATTCTGAATTCAACAATGTTTAAATTGTGAAAATAGATCAAATAGAATTTAAAATATAGCCAGAAATTCTCCTAATGGGCCTTGGTGATAACTTTTGTAGACAAGTCGATACCATTCAGCAGTTTCTTGGCAACACTTTTTGGAAAATCTAATTTCGAAACTCCAGGAGTGATTTTTCTGGAAGCTTACAGGAAGCCAAGAAAACCTATATGTTTGAATCAGAGGAATCACTTTTAGCTAAGTGCTGTAAGAGTTAACTGAATCCATTGCATTGTGAGTGAAATTGCTAATTTGTGATATTTTTCATGCATTGAGGAGCATTTACCTTACCTCTACTCCACTTATTTACAACTGTTACTGATGCTACATAGTGTTATTAATTGCAAGAAACTACAAATTTCTTACTGACATGTGGAGCAATTGTGCGAAAAGAACTCCATGAATCTGTAGCTCACTATATACACTAAATTAACAATTTGTACTTAAGACGTGATGCTTGTTTGAAACTCGAAGTATTGTAGACAACTGAAATACAAAATTAAGAATGACCTTCAGTTATTTTTTGTTGTTGAGCCTTCCATTCTAGACAAAATTTCCCACCAAATTTCAACCTTTTAATTTCCTTGACTATCCAAATTAGATAGGGTTTCCACAGAACTTCAGCTTTTAGTTTCCTTGATTTTTTAGTCTAGCTAGGATTCTCAGAGAAACTCAGCTTTTAACTTCCCATACTTTTCAATCTAGACAGGTTTGCCCCCAAAAATGCAGCTTTGGACTTTCCATTCTAGACAGAGAGTTCTCACTAAAATTCTGCTTTTAATGTCCCGAACTGTCTTCTAAACAAGAGTTCTCACTGATATTCGGCTTTTAATTTTCCAGACTTTTCATTCAAAAATTCTCACCAAAATTCAGTTTTTATTATTCCTGACAATGCATTCTGAACAAGAATTCACACTGAAATTGAGTTTTAATTTTGTTTACTTGTAATTCAGTACAGGGTTCCCAATGAAATCCAGCTTTTAATTTCCCTGAATTTCCTTGGCCAAATTGAACAATTTCCCACACCAATTATAATGGATTACGCATCAAATTAAGTATGCATAATTTTATGCATTAATGGCAAAATACAACTAAAAATAGCATAAAAATCTAATTTCTTTTAATTACAATAGTGAAGCAAATAAAAGTAATGCATGATGCATCCATAAAATTTTTTATGCAGCATTTATTTTAACAACAGTTGGCCACAGATATATATTTCAAGTTACAAAAACATTTTAAATGACATACATATTCATGTTTTGGTGTTTTTAAATTTTAAAATCAATTTTTTGAAAACTACAAATATAAATTAAATTTATTTCTACTGTTGTACCTATATAAATGTTTATACTTATTCTCAAAGTATAAAACACAAAAAGTTTGATTTCTACAGGACAGAAACTGACCAAGATTTTTTTTTGGCATATTTGCTATGGAAAAAGCTTTTTTCACATAAATAATTTATGTAGGTTTTTAAATGTTAAAAAGGTATTAATAATATTTACATGCAGTTTTACAGTTTTCAATATTTACATGCAGTTGCATAATATATATCATGTATACAAGACTTCTTTTGAAACTTCTATTTCTGCAACTGCTTGTCGCAGATATATCCAACAGATGCCGCTTGATGCAATCATTTTGATAATGTTATCAAACTGCTCAATTCCCATCCATTTGCATACAAAAATATGGAAAATATATTGCTTAATGTGTTCAATAATTTGGTTAATATCATAGCTTACAGAATAATTTTTTTTTTTAACTGAATAAAATAAAAATACACTCACTTCCAAAAGTTAAGCATGGAGAGGAAAATGCTAATTTCCAGAAGCCAATCAGAATTGAAGAGGATGCAATTCACGGCAGAGGTAGATGGAAGCATGCAAATATGTTAGGTAACAGCCAATTGCACTTTCATGCCAAGAAATATGCAAAAAAGGCAGTCTTATAAGAAGCCAGCTTTATGAAGGGCTATACAAGTTGATTGTAAGTGCTGATAGAAGGTGTTTAAAACTTTCGTACAATTTGTTTTCGAGACATACATGTTTCTATGACTTTCAGAAGACGAATGGAAGATATTGAGCGCTGGCGTGCTGTGGGGCGCTTGAAGCAGGACAGTCGATCATAGATGTTGCTCTTTTCTTTGGCATTCACCATTCTGTAATTTCACGCTTATGGAAACAAATGCAAACCACACAGACAGTCGTCCGAAGGCCCGTAGCCGGTCGCCCGAGGGTTACAACCCCAGCGCAAAATCGATATATTGCTATTGTAGCCACGCGGAATCACAGAGCGACCTCCACACGTGTGACATCTATGGTTACAGCTTTTATTGGTAAGGCGATACCTGCAGCTACTGTACATCGGAGATTACATATGAGTGGACTGTATGCCGGGGTACCTTGAGTTTGTGTTCCTCTATCTGTCCAATCAAGAGGGGGCACGATTACAGCGGTGCTGGGAACATGCCAATTGGAATGCGCCTGACTGGGGCAATGTCACGTTTACTGATGAGTCAAGATTTGCTCTGGAGCCAGATGACACGCACATAAGGATATGGCGTGAACAACGAACACGCAATCAGTCCCAAAACATCACCGAACATCACGCATTCCGAGGCGGAAGCATTATGGTGCGGGCAGTGATTTCATTAGGATACCGCAGCGACCTGCACATCTTTAAACGGGGTTTTTTGATGGCTGTCCGGTATCGAGATGAAGTCCTAGAACCTATTGTGAGATTGTACGTTGCAGCAGTTGGCCCTACTTTTGTTTTGATGGACGATAACGCATGTCCCCATAGAGCTGACATCGTCGATGACTACCTGGAGAGTGAAGGGATTGCACGTATGGCGTGGCCAGATATTCGCCCTACCTTAATCCTATTGAAAATCCTTGGGACGGCCGTGCTGTATCTTCACGTTTCCCACCTCCAGCCACTCTTATTGAGCTGGAAACTGCTCTACCACAAGAATGTTGATTACTTAATTCTGCGGTGGTTGACCACCTAATTGAAGGCATGGTCACAAGGTGTAAACTTTGAATACAGATGAGGGGGGATCACATACTCTATTAATGTCCTTTTGTTTAATTTTATGCTGTTTTTTCCACTTTATACATAATTCTGTTTAAGTCTCCAGTATGTCATTATCTGATAACTTACAAAAATTTAATATTGTTTTCATTTCTGTATATAATTATTGATTTTATTTTATGCATAAATATACATGCTACTTTCCTGCCGAATTTTGTGACAATCAAAGCAGTATTTGTTGACTTTTTTGCATTTTACATCTTCGTGCTTAACTTTTTTGGAAGTGAGTGTAGATTTTAGAAAACTGCAAAGTGTTACAGAAATTATGCCAAGGAAGAGATTAAAATCACCAAACAATTGTTTTTTTATATTAGTCAACCATTAAAATTACATGAAAAAGCACCCTTAGTCTGGTATAGATTTTGAGTAATGCTATGGATTTTAAGGATGTTCAGACATATGTCCCTTCGCTTGGAGCAAAAATATTTCTGCAGAATATTTTCCCCCTGCTCCTGGGGGACGGGAGAGGAATCTTATGAAAAATTTTATGCCAAACTAAAGCTGCTTTTTTGCCTATTTTTAAATTTGACATTTGTATATTCCCTTCCAATGAATAAAAGATGCCCTGCGAGTACAAGGATTAACTTACCTAAGAATCAGTCAAATAATTTCCAGAAATGTTATGGACTTTTGCATTAAAAACATTTTCCTAGTTAAAATTCTGTGAAAGTACTTACTTATAGTTACTTTTTGTACACTATAAGTTTCTTGCTGCATTCATAATGAATTAGTAAGATTCTATTTCTGTTTTGAGAATATTTTTTCTCATTCTTGAATGTTATCAAAATAGCCGAGGACAAAAATATGATCATATTAAGTGGCACCTACTGTACTTCGAATTATAAAAAGAGGTTAACCGATGCAAATATTTATATTTTGTTATTTTAAAATTCAACCAATCAGTTTTGCAAAAATTTAAAAATTTCATTTTTTGTATGGTCTCCCATAGAAAAGGGAAGAGTTTGCAAAAGTGAAAAATATAAATTAAATTCTTAAAAAAATATTTATAATAATGGTAAAAACTGATAGAAGACGCAGAGATACAAAAATTCCATAGGAATTCAGGGAATATAAATGGAAATAGTCACCGTCTTTCTCAATCTTTCTTTTCGTTTTTTCTCTTCCTCTTCTGCTTTTTTACGAGCTTCTGCAAGAGCTTTTTCTCTTTGAAGGACACGGGAGCTTTTTTCCCTAGGAGGTGGTAGAGGAACATTCCTAGAATACATATTAAGTTAGTAATCGCTTAAAAATAATTACCATACATTTCTGTCTAAAAGACAAACAATTTTTGTAGATCCCTCTCCCCTACTGCAATTTGAAAGTCATGTTATATACCAGTTAAAAATTATTTATAAATAATTTGATTGAAAAAACCATAGTGTATGTTAAATGTAAATAATATTTTATTTAGTTTTAACTCTTACAAAAAATATTTTATACACGCCAACAGAGTTCTATAGAAATTCCCTGTAGAGAAGTAATTCTTAATACAAGTGCTTAAAATTATGTAGAGATTTTACAAAGCTCTCACAGAACAAAATTCTAAAAAAAATGTGCTGTGAAAAGTTGACTTTCTTTCTGCAATACATTTAACCCTATTTTTTGAATGGAAGCTAAAGTTAATTGGCATTCAGTCTTCAGCAATTATTCATATTTTTGATGATATAAATGTAAGACAAAAATTACGTAAATCAAAATTCTAACTGCGATTTGCTATAGTCCCTCCACACTCTCCTTTAATTTAGTTGTTTTCCCTTTTTGGCATAAAAACAGCAACTGCTTATAATCAATCTCGCTAAACTGCATCATTTCAAATTACTCTATGTTGTAGAATCTTACATTACACTTCCAGTAGAGGCACTTGCACAAATTCACAAGGCAATCACAACAATTTGGAAACGAAGTTCTTTTGAAACCCACACAATTTTGACTCACTCTCAGGCTTTCTTCTGAATATGCTACTTTTCTGCTTTGCTTCCTCTTGGGATATAGTGATGTCACTTAACTCTTCCTTTCAACTATTATATTTGGCTTAACATGTATGAAACTTAATGTACACTGAAAAACTTACCACACAGTGGATGAAGATCTGACTCGATCACTCATTATGAGTGAGTGAGTCAGAATACATCTAAAGAATTATGTCCAGAAATAAAATACATGATCATGATGGCTGCATCTCACCAAACTACACAATTACACATTCAACATGCCATCACCATCTACAATTGAAGTAGTCATGTATTCTCATATCCTAAATCATGACATATACAAGAACAAAAACTGAAGAAACATAATTAATAAACGTTATTAATTTTGTGAAAATGCTGCGAAATCAATAAATTACAATAGATATAAAATTAATATCAACTGAGAGTGGTAAACTATTCAACAGAAAGCTATACCTTGGTCTTTACCAAAGAGCAAACACATGAAGCATCAGCAGAGCTACCTTTCAGGAACAATTGACTATTCCTCAGTCTTTCAGAATTATATGTGAATGAATTTAAAATTTTTTCAAATTTAGTAACTTAAAATACAACATCATAGAGGAAGAATGTACAAGTTACTAAGGATAAGACAGTTGGAAAACCAATATTGCTTAAGTTTTGTAAATGTAGAAATCGAAACGCATTAAAAAGTGAAAAAGTAAAAGATAATTTAAATTTCAAAAAATTAAATTTAATTTTAGATTTAAGGGAAAAAAACTGCCACAAAACAAAACCAACATAAATCAAAATACAAATCTCCCCCCCCCCAAAAAAAACGCTGAAAATCAAAGGGCAAAAAATTTTTATTGGACTGTTGATTGAGTACTTATATATTATCCTGTAGGCTGTGAAGCTGTCGCCAAGCAGCACGATTTAATGCCAATTATGGATAAGCGTGATGTAACACTTACTGTGATCACCACTTCACTTAATATTATCGAACTATTACAGAAAAAAACTTTTAAACTAAATTCACGAAATAAAAGATAAATTTGCCAAATTAGTTCAAAATACATTAGAAAAATTGCCAAGTAAGATATTAAATCATCAAATATCTTGGTTTTTGGTTTCAATCAATCATTTAAAATTAGGCAAAAGAACAATCATAGTTTGACATAGATTTTGAGAACTATCGATTTCAGGACAATCGCATACAGTTTTCTTCTTCAGAAAGAGGGTGGGAATTCCCTGAAAACATATATGACAAACTAAGGTAGCTTCTTTTGCTTAATTTTACATTGGTATTTACTTTTCCATGAAGGATGACCTCCAAGTTTATGAGTACAACATTGGTCAAATATTTCCAAGCACAGTATGAGCAGTTCATAAACAAAGTTTTGCATTAAACATATTATGAACAGTTCATATACAAACTTCAGCATTTTCCTAATTAAAATGTTATGAAATATGCTTCTTGAAACTTTTATATTAAATTAGTTAAATTCCTTTTCTATCTTGAAGGGCATTTTTTTTATAGTTTAATGTTATCAAAATAGCCTTGGACAAACGTGATCACATTAAGCAGCATCTGCTGTAAATAGTTCAACGCCCTTGGTTTATATTAATTCTATATATTTTATCTTTTTCTTATATATTTCTCATATTATTGTATTAGGTTGCACTGGGGAATTTCTTTCATATTTATTGAAATTCAAAAGTTTTAATTCAAATATTATATCACTGTGCATTACTTACATTTTGGAACAGGAATTTTGTTCAAAAATGAAAGACGAAATATGGTCTACTTAAATTGTTGTTGATTTTACGGAAAGAGACTTAATTCCCTTTGAAAAGTCAAAAACTTTCTAAGGAATCGACAACAATTTTTCTCAAATATTTTTATACTTCTTAAAGACTTAAAGAAAGTTCTTCTTAAAGACATATTTCTGACACAGTACGTACAACCTTTAACTAAGATTTATACTTGTAAAAATCTCCCATTTCAATAGTATTTCTCTTGAAATAATTTTCCATCACTTATGTTCTTATATATATATATATAAAGTAAGTGTGTAATAGTTTAGAAGAGAAGATTCAGGTATTTGCAATCATGGCTGTTTAAACACACTTTTCTTTACTCTCGAGAAGCGCATTCTTAAAATGAATACATATGTCATGATGTACACAATCTACTTGTATATTCTTCATTACATTTGCACTTTTTATCATCTCATACCATTGATGGAGTACAGAGGTGACTGCTAACCCATTTAAAAAATTCTGAAAAATGCTATGTTGAGTAAAAACCCAACATAATTTCAAAAAACTTGGAATATTAATGTAAAAGACAATCTATATACATGCACACACACATTTTCAAAAAAATTCATTAGGGAAGCAAACTACATAATTTTTTAAAATTTATTGAAAATGAATTAATGTTTTACAGCATCATTTTTCACAGTTGCCTACCACTTTGAATTCTCAGCATTTTAAAAAGTAATTAAATAATTGCTTGGTCTTCCCCCCTTCCTTTTTTTTTTTTTTTTTTTTTTTTT
>KK112770.1:27931-39610 GCA_000611955.2 Stegodyphus mimosarum
TTTTACTTAATCCTTTAAATATTAGATTTGAACTTGATGTATGCATATTAACAGGCGTTGGAGGAATTGCTAGAGGGGATGGAGTGTAAAGAGTTTTGGCAAGCTGTCCAGTTTATTACTAAATTATCCCTAAAATTTTAGCAGTAGGGTCTTCAGAGATATTTTCAGACGCAAAACCTGTACTTGCATTTTTGTATAAAGAAAATACAAAATATTTCATGGTCTGTAGAACATTTACATTATGAGTAGTCAAGGATGTTCTACATCTCATGCAAGTTTGCAGGAAAGCATCGCATCCCAGAAGTACATTAAGCTCGAAATGATTCGAATTTCATTTCCAAATTTTCATATTGGATATTAGTAAAAAGCTTTGGTTTCTATTAAAATCTTATTCACTGAAGTATACAGTCAGTATAACTAACTGCCTGTTTCAGTAGAGTTATGCAATAATTATACGATATGGATCAATTTTTAAATGGCACAATTCCGAGATATTTATTATAAGCAGTTACTCTTTTTAGGACAGAAAGAAGAAATAATAAAATTAAAATGAAGAGTTAAGGAACTACAACAAATTAAAGTTAGAATTTTGATTCCCTTTTTTTTTTTTAATCTTACATTTCTATCCAGCATTACATGGCCAAATTAAAATTTTCTTTTTTTGGAAAATATATGATAATCTTAAATTATTACCGCTTAAAAAAAGAATTAGGAGGTTAAAACAAAGGTAGAGAAACACTAGATTTCATTTAGTCTCAACAAGTTCATTTGGTTGTAAATATTAGAGGTCAAAATAAAACCATTTATATGTGACAAAATATTTCTTCATAAAGCCTAAAATAACTTTAATCCCATACAAATAAACTTAAACTGCACTTACAGAAGATGCTACATAAGGAACTATTACATGCCTCTACATGTGCTCTTGTTGTGTAAGTGATTAGCACATCCATCTGATAACTGGAAGACCCTGCACTTGAATCTCGTCGAGGGCATAGTTGATTTTTTGCATCTTGTGAAAGGTCCTAGTTATTTATTGAAATGCAATAAAACAAAGGGAAACTGTGATAAAAACTTATTAGTAAACTATACATTTCCCATGCATTTTTATTTAATAAATACTCCTTCCATCTCAAAATTATTATCCAATTTATAAATTTGAATCAGATTAAGGAGATAGAAGCAGGAAGAGTGGTTTTGAATACGTTACCTTGTACTTTACTAAAATAGAATTTTGATACTATATGTCGATTTACTTTTCATTCTTTTTTATACAGCTATGAGAAAAAAATGTTATTTAAAGTATGAAGAGCAAAATGCAATTGTGCAGGAGCTACTGAGAAATTTTAGAAATGAAAGAATATTCCTAACCACTGTAATACCGTGCTTAGGTATTACAGTGGTTATTGGTGAAAAACATGATATATTGGCGCAATTGTTTCTTGGTAATAGTAAACTTCCCAACAGTCCTGACTTCAACAGCTTGGATTTATTACGCTTTAATTCCTTACAAGCATGACAACATCAGCAGCTACTAACATTACCCAACTTATTCAAGCTTTCTATACTTCATTCAATGCATTAAATATTGAAAAAGTAAATTATGCTTTTTTTATTTTGCAGCAGGTCATGGAATGCACTATGCAAGTTGGTGGGAGAAATAATTATAAATTGCCACACATGAAAAAGGCAGTGCCTCGATCTCAAAACAGGCTCCTGGAATTCATAACTTGTGTCAGAGAATCCATTAATGAGGCCCATGAAACAATGAATAATTAAAATTTTAAATAACATGAAATGTAAGCAAAACAAAAGTTAAATATATACTTATTATACTTCATATAGTTGTACCACTCTTAATAAATTATACATGCACGTTGAAATTAGTGACAAAGCAGAGAAAAAACATTTCAATATGGAGGGAGCATTACTCAAAAATCTCTAATTTGAGAGTTGAATTATCATACTATAAGATATTTCTTCCTCCTTTCTGCATGCTTTTGTGGTATAACTAGAAGAATGCTTCACACATATTCGGGAGGTCCCGAGTTAAAATCCCTGCGAGAGCATTGCGAATTTCTTCAGTTTCCTGACATCAAAAAATTTTTAAAAAGACTCTACAAGTGGTACCTGAACTAAAGCGTGGTGGACAATAATTCATCACCGCCAGGATTTGGCAATTGGGTAACCTAATCCCCAACCATCCTTTACAAGGAAGATTATATAAGGTATTTTCTCCCTCCTTTCTGCATGCCTTTGTGGTATAACTGGAAGCATACTCGATGTGTATTTGGAAGGTCCATAGTTAGAACCCCGGTGAAAGCATTGCACATTTTTCACATTCTAGAATCAATACAACTTAATGACTCTAGAATCATCTAATAAGTAAACCATGAATCATTCAACATTTATTTCAGCACATAAATGCATGGATGAAAGATTAACCAAAACAAACATTTTTCAGATAATATAAATTCATTGAATTTAATTTCAAGTTAATTTCAAAAACAAAATAGCAGGATAAAACATTCTTATATTTAAATTTTACTTTGGAGGTATATTCTTCATATTACACATAAATTAATTACCAACCTAAAAACCCTTTTCGGTTTCTTTATGAGTTCCAGAAAATCCTGTTTCGCCTATGAAAGAAAAAAGGTTGTTCAGTTTCTGATTGATCAAGTGATTATAAATTACCTGATTAAAATAACGTTTAGATAGAATACCTCATCTATTTTCAGAGACTTAAAAAATATCAGCCTCTCTTCTATGTTCTTCTGAATTTTCTTTTCATATTCAGTCATTGATTTCTGGGAAAATACAAATATAAAGAACATTTATTACTTTGCTATTTAATTCGTCTAAGCAAACAGTCATATAAAACCTTTATCACACACACATATATATATATATATTAATTTTAAAGAGCCCCACTAGGATAATTTGAAAACTGCATTTAATGCTTTTAAATAGTTTACTTTGTTAATCAATAACAGACAGATTGAATTTAAAAGAAAAATTAAATATTTTACACTTTACTAAATGGCAACACACTGGCACATGTAAGATTTTTTTCCTAGCTTTTTTGAGCCAGGTTCTGAATATTTAAAAAATATTCGCCTAATGACCCTCGTTTTCAATGCTTTCAGGGAATGAGCTCTCCTAAATTTGAAAATGAATCCACCCACTTAGCAATTGTTTTCATCTTATCAACACAGAAAAATTCTTGCAAACTACCTGCAAAGCTTACTTTGACTCTTTTCTTTCACAATTTTGAGCTTATTGCCAGGCTACTATAATAACTGGCACATTAGAAGGAAGCTAACACGAACCGGAATTTGGTCTAAGATTTCGCCGAGTTGGAAAGTATAAATGAAGATATCTTACTAGATGTTGTGATGCTAATGTTACTCTATATTCTTATTGGGATGTAAGAAATAATATTGTGAAAGGTACCTGTTGTTTATTCGTAACCACTTTTTATTAATTATGTTCTTACCATAACTGCATCCTTCAGAAGTTAAAATTACTGGCATAATTTTCCCCTCTCAATTTTCAGACAATAAACTGATAAAAAAAGAGGGAGAAAATACCTAAGAAAATATGGTAAATGCTTTCAAACTGCATCTAGCAGGGTTGCCACTCAAACAGGAGAATGAAATTCCCTGACTTTTCCAGGCGTGTTAAGAAAATTCCAGTCTATCCGCGTAATGCACTTTGGTTGTGCTAAGAGGTAAATTAACTATGGTACCAATTGAAAACACAAAATTTGCCAATTACATATGACTTATATATTATGCTCAAAGATTACTATTATAACTATAACAGGAATTGCTTTCTCCACTGGAGAATTGAGATCAGAATCTGCTCAATGTGGATAAAAAAAAATTCCCCCCCCCCTGATATTTTGCAACTAAACGAAAGAAAGAAATCTGTTTAATGATATTTTTAAATAAATTCAGGTATTTTATATTTATTTAGCTGAATGCATAAGCAAAAAATATGTGCATTGAATTTTGTGATGTTATGTCATCATACTGCTAGAATTAGTTTCAGGATTATGCCAGAGAAAATTTCCTGAAATTTGAAAGCATTATTTACTAATAATAAATAAATTTAGGTGGAAGAAGCAACATTAAATTACATGAATAACATTAAAATAATTAAAAAATTAAATTACAATAATCAACGATATTTTGGCAAATATAGTTATATTAAATGGTTAGCCTAGATGACTACTATTTTTTATTTTACTGCAAAATGACAAATAAGGCATTTATTAAAAAGAGGAAAAAAAATGTTTAAAAGCTTTTGCAGTAAAATCCTAGTATATGCGGTACGGCCTTGGCACGATTTTGAAAATTGCCGCTAACACCGAAATGGCCCGTTTACTGCTCATCATAATGTCGCCAAACACAGTGAGTACCGTACACAGAGGCTATTCTCCATGGTACCGCTATACTAGGATTAAACAGATTTTGTTTTATGCAAGAAAACTTATTTTTAGTTCAACATGCACTGCACATGTGCACGCGAATCTTTCGATAATCTGTTTAGAGCTGCAAAAATTGGCTCTATGCCAGCTGCCCGAGTGACGCTAACGCCAGCCAAGAAAGTGATCGCTTCCAACGTTGGCGCAAAACTTGCTTTTTTGGGGGATCGCTGTATGAAATTCTCTGACTTTTCCAGATTTAGACTAAAATATTTGAATTCTCTGACTTTTTCCGGTTTTCCAGGTAGCGTGGCAACCCTGATCTAGAATGATTAATGTTCAACATACTAAAAATCAAAGGTTTCAATGAATTATAGAAAAAAAAAGTTATTACACAAAGAATTATTACATAAATCATATAATTATTCTATATTACAGAATTGCTGAAAACTCTCCAGATCTGCTGAGAAGAATTATATCCTAAGTTTAATTTGTGCCTCAGCTATTGATGAATTATTGCCATTAACTACGCATGCCATCTTCAGATGAAATCTAAGTGATAACTTACCAAACTGATGAAATTTGTCAAATGTGAATCAGTCAGGGGTGGATTAAATGTGCACCATCTAGAAAACCTTATGAAAACAAAGGCGGCCTGAGCAGCGACACAAAGCTTCAGATGACCCTCCCTACAATGCTTCTTTTTCAAAAATAAATTTCCATGTTACACCATGGGAGGAAAACAAATTTTGCACAAATGGATGTTAAATACACTTCCAGATTTTTCACAATTTGAGATCAACATATAAGGTACTTTCTTCCTCCTTTTCTGCACACCTTCGTGGTGTAACGGTAGCACACTCGGCATGTAATTGAGAGTCCAGGTTCGGGTCACGGCGAGGGCATTGCTCATTTTTCATATCTCCTGCTTTAAAATAATATCCTAATGACTCTAGAAACACACTTGAATATCTTGGCATTGTCCAAATATATTGTTGAACACAATCCATGATGAGAAATAAACTTGTGGAATGCAAGTATAAAATTCTATATGCTGACAGAAGGGACAAGTTTTAAATGTATACAATTCTATATGCTGACAGATGGAACAAGTTTTAAATGTAAAGCTCGAGTAGTAGCCAAAGCAAAGAACATTTGTCCTTGTCGTCCTTTGTGAAGAAGGGGCCAGCATAATCAAGCCCTGTTACAGAAAATGGAGGTGCCTGCAAAACACAATGAGGTGGTAAAAAGCAGAGATTTCATGTGTACCGACATGAACCTTATATTGTTCTCTCTCTCACACAAACA
Source organism: Stegodyphus mimosarum (assembly GCA_000611955.2). NCBI lineage: Eukaryota > Metazoa > Arthropoda > Arachnida > Araneae > Eresidae > Stegodyphus > Stegodyphus mimosarum. The sequence continues at coordinate 33,672 of KK112770.1, forward strand.
CACACACACAAAAAGAAAATTGTTTAGCATGGATTTGATGAATTGGCATTCCTTTATGATCCAAAACATTGCTCTAATTTGGGCTAAGTTAGCTTCAACTGCAGCGTGAAGTTGTTTAGTATGAGACTCTAAGATTACTAGTTCACTATATCTGTCTTTATAAGGTATCAGCCATGAATGATTTTCTCTGAAATCAAGATCTAAGAATTGAAGTCAGCCCTTTAAATGCAGAAGATCATAGGTATCCAGTTCTGGGTTAAGTGAATAAATTGTAGATATCTTATCTGAAATCTTTGTATTTGAAAGATCAAGAATCTCTTTTGCGAAGTGTTTTTGCTGAGTAACTTTCATTCAATAGATCTCAGCTTTCAAAATCTCAACAGCTTAATGGACCTTTGAATTTCATTTTATATTGTTTATAAACCACATAACATAAGCTGTAATCTAATACATCTTTAGAAGCCTGCTAAATTACGTTAAATCTAGCAATGTTAAAGCTTCTACAAATTGAACAGAAACTTGGAGATGTTTGTTCTTTGCTTCGTTCCGAATGCTCTCTTCATAAATATTTGTCTGTTGATTTTTACTGGCCAAACACAAACACTTTCAGACTGAGGTCTCTGTAACCAAAGGGAACTCCTCATAAGGTTAAAGGCACTTTCTCCGTGAGATAACAAGTCAGCGGGGTTTTCTTTCCCACTGCAGTGAAACCACCATCCAGGATCTGTGCGTGGCTGAATGTCAGAAACTGTTTGACACAAAAGGCTTCCAGTTTTTGGCACATTCCTTTATACATTAGATAGCTATTTGGCTGTCACTCCAAAGAAAAATTTGATTGCACAGTTCAGGAAAAAGCTTTGTCGAATACTTAAGACAATTTGGCAGCTACTAAAGAGCCATCAATTTCAAATGAGGAAGAGCCATAGTCATGAGTACAGCCATGCTATCTTTTGCAGCGGTGAAACTTGTGCAATTGTTATTTTCTGAATCGAGGTATCTAAAATATGCTACTGCATCGTACACGTTAGGGCTAGCATCAGCGAATATATGGAGACTAGCATTAGATTTTTCAGAAGTATCAAAATATTTTCTCGGAAGAGAAAAATCTTTAATTTAGTTTGCCAGTGAATTCAGTCCTTAGTTATTTCTAATGTAAGAGTATCATCCAGTTGACAACCAATGTCCACATTTTTTGCAATATGGTTTTCATTTTCATCAAAAAGGGCCGAAACACATCTATGGGATCATAAACTCTGGGCACTGTTCGGAGAATAGTTCTTTTTGTGGCCTCTGCATAGTCATATGATAATTTTCCTAAAACCTCGTAATTCAGATTGATCTTTTCTGTTTCAGGGTTCCAGATCATGCCTAAAAATTTTGACTCTTTAGTTAAGTACATTCAATCCCTTTCAATCCAGCAGAACAGGAATTAATTCGGAATTTAACCTTAATTTTATCATTCATCTCAGTGTCTTTAATTTATTTTAGAAGTATTTAAGAATTTTAACCATGTCTGAGGATAATCGACAGGCATCTTCAACAGTGTCTGCATCGTAATATACATGTATATTCAAATACATGCATCTTGTTCGTATATATATGTATCGTAATATACATGTATCTTGTTCTATATGAAAGTTCACAGTTCAATATGTATTATAATGGAAATATTTTTATTAACAAAAACTTGAAAGACATTTTAGTAAACATTTATTTTATCAAAACATTTGAACATTTGCCTTGCGGAACTATTTAAGAACTTTAGACACAAAAAAATTTTTTTCATTGGACATTCAAAAGACATTTTAATAATGTGAGGACTTTAAAAATTATATTTGTGTTAATTTATTATTTAGAAATTATACTGTTATTACAATAATTGTAAATTAGTTGTTTGGGTATTACATAAGTGATGTATCAGAAACGTCATGAATAATGACGCAGCATAGGAAAACCTGCAAGCTATGGCCTTGATGCTTCTTCATGTCTTTCCTCATATGATAAACTTTCTCTTGCTTCACTACTGCTTTTCTGCCACCCTGCTCTCCCAATCTTTCTCTGAAGTGGTGGGGAGATACGTAAGATATAACAAATTATAATAGCTGCTTTAAAAAAATAATTGGCGATCTCAAAATTAACATTCCAGATTGGGGTTCTCCCCCTAAATTCATCTGTTCTCCCAAATTCGATATCCTTCTATGTTATATAATGCTACTTGAAAAGGGCAACTAAATCTAAAATTAATCAATCACAGATTACCTGTACTTATACATCAGATTTAGTATAAATTCTCTTGGCACAGTAATTACGTCATTATTCTTCTTCAATCCTTTTCCTAGCTTCCGCCACTGCTAATGTATCCTTGATGCCCTGCTTGTCTGCCTAAAATGATGTAGCCCGTTAACCTTTGTATATAAGAAATTATCGTAATTGTTTATGATTAAAGAGTATATTTTCTACAAGGAATCAGTCTAATCTGACAAGAAATAGATGATAATTAGCTGAACTTGGTTTGGTATCAGTATCTCCTTTCAGTCTTTCTCACTCTCCCACAACGATTGCCAGTTTTTAAAACACCAGGATTCCTCCTACGCATTAAATCATCACACACACATATATATATATATATATATGTGTGTGTGTGTGCTTGATATGTCGGTTGCAACCAAAAACGGAGGTGCACAACTAGATGTTATAGCAGTCTCATATACAAAATTTCAACGTTCTATGACTAATCATTTTTTAGTTATGAGAGATGTGTAGATATATATATACAGATGTCATGAAAAAATACCTTTTGAATCCATTTTGGAAAAAAGAGTCCTTTATTCTGTCAATATGTATAAACATTAAAAAAAAAGATCGGGAATGGTCAAAATGGATATTTCCACTGACATTTGATAACAGACCCCCTCCAATTGCAATACTTTTTTTATTTCATACAAGGAAGACAAAATGGATATATTTATATGTAAATAATTATAAACTTCTTTATTTCTCACTACAACTTTCTGTTATAACACCTCACGGCTTTTTGATTTTGCTAAAATTTGTAACCCTACAGAAAAATTACAAGGAATTATCTTAAACATGAAATGCAGATACTCATAAATTAATTTGGTTCTTTTTTAGATTTATTAATTGGGGGGGGGAGACTGTACACTGTGTCTTCAAAACTTTGAATAAGATTTATATCACAACATAAATTTATTAGTTCTATTTATAAACTCTCTAGGATGTTTACTCACGTTTGTTTTTAAAGGCAATAGAAATTACGCAAAATTGTACCCCAAATCATTAAAATTTTAAATCTTTCTTCAGATTCAATACTGCTAATTAATTTACAGGAAATCTATTTCTGGGCTGCCAGTTTGAGACCATTGGCTTACATAATACAAAATTAACATCTCATAAAAGAAATTACAAAATTATAGTTTCTGAAATATATGCTTTTAATTATTGTATATGAGATCTTGATAAGAGAAATAGTTTACTAATTTTAATGAACTATTATTTAATTTTTTTCATTAAATATTTTTTAAATCGAAATATTAAAATTTTTATTACAGGGGGAAAAAATGTCCACACACATTCTTCTTTCCATATCAAAAATACCTACACATATTTTTATAGTTTGTATACATAACTCTGTAGAAGCTATGTAGAGTTTTATAAAGGATCTCTGACCTAGTTTACAGAAAAATACATCATCAAAAATCATGTTTGTAAGGTAAAAAGTTTACTTCTTGCAGAATGATGGAAAAATTACTATCGCAAACCATTGGCACAAGATAGCATAGGCAAAATACAAAAATGAAAAGAAAATTGTGCAGTGTAACAGCAATGACATCAGAGGATGTCATGCTATTTGGAAGATGTTTCTATTGACTACAATGCGTAATAATTGTATGTAATTTGGAATATATAAATACTGAATAGTATAAACAGAAATCTTAAACTATTTTTTTAATGGGAACTGGAAATCTGTTACATTATTCCAGCTCAACTGTAAACATTACTCTTCGGCATTATTTATAACTTTATTTGTTTCTAATATGTTTATTAATTTGGTATTTACAGCATTTTTTAACATTTATTTAATTTACATATCCAGATGACAAAATGCTAAGTAGCATTTTTCTATTTGCTGGAGCATGAGAAATTCCTCTTTTTTCTTCAAACTACTGTTGTATTAAACATGATTTTTAGTTCATTGTGGACAGCATTTCTAGTACTCTTCAGGTAAATGGAAAATGTGTGTATGTCTTACAGGAATCATACAATTTATACAGATGGTTCTAAAACGTTCTTTTGTTTTGTAATTTTTTCAGAAGAAAATATTGTATTCACAAATTATTCAGTCAACCAGGAAATCATTGCCAAGCAGCATGATTTAGTGCCAATTATAGATAAACATGATGTGACAAAGACTCAATAAAACACTTTTATTCTCAATAAGACACTGTTATTCACATCATTTTTATGAACATCTTGATGTTTTCCTGCCACACAGCTTGAACCTGAAAATTTGGGGGGGGGGGAACAGAATTATTTGATTGATGAGCTGGTTTTTATTAGTCTGATGGATTAAAATTTAATAGGAAAAAATATTACCCAAAGTCACTGAAATCAACATTCATTCAGTATACAATTCATCACCATTATCAGAACTCACATCCATTAGCTGAACCTCATCTGTGTACCCTCTTAAGAAAACAATAAGGTGCAGTTTCCTCAAATGCATTGTATCACTTCATTTTTACTGTAGACAGTCTTCTCCTAAATGGTTTCTTTTGTGGGTTCTTATTTTTAGGTTAAAGATGACTCTGTTTACACTCAGGAAGAAGCTCCTTTGTTAGAAAATAGAATATCACAGAATCTTCACACCTCCTTTTTTATTGATGAATGAGGGTAGACGAAATTGCAAATCTCAAATGAAATTTCAGGCTCCTTATATATATAAAGAGGTGAGCGTCATTCTAAGTGTTAACACGCAAGCCACCATTGACATTCTTTTGCTCTCAGTTTCATTTGCTATTTCCATCGTATCAGACACATCCAGTTTAAAAAAAAAAACTGCATCTTATACACCGGGAAATATGGTAAAAACTGTTATTGCTGTTTTTCACTGCACTTTGATTTCCCCTCCCCCTAAAGTAGAGCTGCAGAATTGCATTTGTAGCTGCACTCCTATTCATTTACAGCTGGCCAAGAAAATTAACATTTGTTGAATGGGAAAAAAGAGCAGTTGTGTATGGCTGACAAAATAGCAATAGATTGAAACAAATCACCTGCAGGAAGTCTGTACACATAATGCTCTAAATAGAGCTTTTGGTAAAAGCAGAGGACCTAACAAGATAGTAAAAATCAATGACAGTCTTTTTACAAAGTGGAAAAGTAAAGTGGATCCAATACTTTCGCAGCAGTCACCATTTGGTGAATTACGCAGAGACTGATGAATATTTTATTGTAAAAGTTGCACACAAAAGCGTGGCTCAGAATTCCGCAGGAACAAACAGTACAACTTTGGTGGGATTTCCACCAACTTCTTTAATTCACTGGTAACCAATTTGTATAGTTGACAGGATAATACGCAAGTACCAAAAATATAAGTGCGACAGGGAATTGCAGATTAAGTGATAATGCTTGTTTTCCAAGTCATAGAAACTCAAAAAGCTCTAGAATAGTTAAGTTGTTATGCTTGCAATGAAATATATATTTATTCTGATAGAATATTTTGCAAGCAATATTGTTCTGGAAAAACTGAACAAAGATTGTTTGTTCCACCTACTGCTTGTTAATGCAGAAAATGAAAAAGAAAAAAAAAAGTAATTGGACGTCATTGGATTAGAAGTAAAATGGGAAAATTAGTTAAAAAATCAGCAGATTCACTAGATTTAAAAAAAAAAAAAAAAAAAAAAAAAAAAAAAAAAAAAAAT
>KK112770.1:41436-68419 GCA_000611955.2 Stegodyphus mimosarum
TGGACATTTTGGATGGTTATTGATTTTTTTTTCAGATTCATGACTATCTGGAGATGAGTCCAAAAAATAATGTTTTGCTATTGCTGCTCTCAAAGTAACTAAAATCATTCTCAGCATCAGAAATATCATCAGGAACCCATGTTCTATTACTCGCTGAGTATTTCCCAGCACGCCATATTCTGAACATAAAATATGAAAATGATAACTGGGAGAACACTTGTAAAATCAGTTAGTGAACTCAATGCAAATATGAAAATTTAGGCGACAATACTGCCATCTGTTGGCCAATACATGATTCTAAATACTGTAGAAAATGCATTAGCAATGATTAAATGGGAGAAAAGTAGGATGCACTTTTAAATAGAGGGAAAAGCTGTATACCTGAAAAAATTGCTAGATGAGCAAATTTCATTACTTTTATGATGCTTGTGAAAATTGCAGGATCTGTGTGGTATACAAAGGATATTTGATGAAAAGCTATCACAGTATGAATATATAGTTCCCAAGTTTGTTTAATCATTGTTTGTATTATTTATAATACAGTTTTTGTATTTAAACATAAATGTGTTAAGTTTTATTTGTATTTGATGATTATTTATCATTGCTTTTCGTTACAATTGTCAACTTGTGTTCCATAAATCATATGCCAAGATGTATATTTTCATTTAATAAAGATTTTAGTTGGTGGTTTCAGAAAACATTTCAATTGATTAATAAAAAGGCCCAAGATCTACCAAAAGATGAGGTGAAAAACCTGGAAGGTTGGCAGTTTGACCAACATTTTCTCCTGTTCCTGTGCCTATGAGACACTGTTTTCAAAGTTCTTTGCCTGCAATGGACTGGCAAAGGGACCCTTCTCGAATAAAAGCTGACAGGAAATAGAAGTGCAACTTCTGTATCCCATCTTTTAAGGTTTTCACATTCAAAATCTTCCCTTTTGGATGTACACATTACGTTCAAAAAGTTATAAAAAAGTTCATGAAATGTTTCTTAACATTACCGTGCATTAACAGTCTTTCAATGAAAAGAAAGCGATAACTGTAAGCTGAAGAAAAAGCAAAGCATTGGTCATGCTTTTAAATAAGAAGTAGACGATTGATTAAATAGACAAAGGCAATTTTTCCGCTCACTAAAAATATGTTTCAAAATTTGAATGAATTACTGGAAGTAGCAGGTTTTTATTTGTTGTGCACTTAACTTGCAGCATGCTTGATTGAAAGTGAAAAGATTTAAACATAAAAGAAAAGGATAAATTGCTAATTTAGATTATAAAGATTTTAATGTCCTTGGTAAATGCAGCCAGAAGAAAACTACATTTAAACTTTGAATTTACCAAACAGTAATGTGCAGTTTACTCTAAGAAGTCATTATACACAGTCCAGTCACATTAATGTGACCACCACGTACTTTCCATGTCAGAGTTAAATAACCAATCACAGAAGGCAGGTGGCAGCACAGTGCAGTTGAGCGTATATAAAGGGTGTGTGAGGGCTTCGGAAAACATTTCAATCGTTGGCGTAATGCAGAAACGAAGCGATTTATCCGACTTCCAAAAGGGCATGATCATTGGCTTTCGGGCCAAGGGTGGAAGCATTTCCGAAACGGCTGAGTTTGTGAACTGTTCGCGTGCCGCCGTGGTAAAAGTGTACCGTGCATGGCAAAATGGGACTGTCCAAAATCAGCGACGTGGCAAATGTGGTGCACCACGGGCCATAGATGACAGAGGCGAACGACGGTTGCGGAGATGCGTTCGGGCAGATAGACGGGCTACCGTTGAGCAACTGACCACCAAAATGAACCAAGGGGCTACCAAAAGTGTCTCCCAAAGTACTATTCAGCGAACATTGCTGCGTCTGGGCCTCCGAAGCAGACGCCTGGTTCGTGCACCTATGCTGACTGCTGTTCATCGACGGCGAAGGCTAGAATTTGCACGCCAGTACAGCAGCTGGACGTCCACTGAGTGGCGACAGGTTGCGTTTTCGGATGAATCGCGTTTTATGCTCCATCGGACAGATGGACGTTGGCGTATAAGGCGTGAAACCTCTGAAAGGAACCACCCTGCAACCATTGCCGGAACGGTCCAAGCTGGAGGCGGGAGCATTATGGTCTGGGGAATGTTTTCCTGGCATTCTCTAGGTTCACTGATCATTGTGGAAGGCACAATGGATCAATACAAGTACGCATCTGTCCTTGCGGACCATGTTCACCCCTACATGCGCATTGTTTTTCCTCAGGATGATGGCATCTTCCAGCAGGACAATGCGAGGTGCCATACAGCTGCCAGTGTACGTGCGTGGTTCGAAGAGCACCAGGATGAGTTTACCGTCCTCCCCTGGCCAGCAAACTCACCTGACTTAAACCCAATCGAGCATCTGTGGGACCATCTCGATCGAGTTGTTCGCGCCATGGATCCTCAACCGCGTAATCTAGCGCAGCTGGCCACGGCATTAGAGTCGGCATGGCTCAAAATCCCAGGGAACACCTTCAGGGACCTATGTGACTCTCTTCCTGCACGTCTCGCAGCAGTCCGCTCTGCGAAAGGTGGTTATTCTGGCTTTTGACAGATGGTCACATTAATGTGACTGGACTCATGAGCACTTGATCAAGCGCTCATGAGCACTTGATCGCATGCTTTCGATTTGAGCTTGAGTATTTTTTCTACACATTTTTTGCATTTATATTCTTAATAATCACACGAACTCTACCCATACCTTTTGATCTCATGAAATCCCATATCATGATACTAACTAGAAATTCCATTGAAAGCGCAATGCAATCAGGATGCAAAACTCCTCCTTATATTCTTTAAGGTAGTGACTGTCCCCTACCAAACCTCAAGATCTGAGGCCCCATTACTGCAAATAAAACTGCCCATTCTTTCGCTGTCCACTTAACACTTGTTTTAACCCAGTTTAAACTTTCCGTTATTTGTCTGAGAAATAAAAATGGCTTGTATAGTGGAAGTTTAGTGTTTAAACCAAATTCGTACAGAACACACCAAACAGTCCTTGAACTCTACTTTATATTGTATTATGCCATTTCTTCTTCTTAAGTTTATTTTTTGATATCACCTAGACATAGTCTGTTACTTCATTTATCACAAGGCATCATGCATTATTAGTGCAAAGGGGTTTTGTCCCTGAAGAATTACTGTTTTTGTTTTGGCATTTTGCATTGATTCACTATAAACGACCGATTCACTTTTCTAATTGTTGCCACTAAGCATTATCACCCTGTACTATATTTAAACAAATTAAACAATAAAGAATCTGCATAAAGGTATGTGTGTTTCTCACATTGTAATAAAACAACGATATCTAGAGCTACCCAATTTTGAATTACGTACGTTTCCACCCAAATATGGGCATCTGGAAACCCAAATTTGGAATTTGTTTCATTATCTCTTTTATATTTTATAAAACTTCAACGAATTTTTGATGAACAAACTCATCAATTTAAAAGCGAGCAATGGCAACACTTTACGGGGAACTTTTTATCTCCAGCACGCAGAACAAGATATGCTCATTTTAAAATTATTTTGAGACATTGCTGTTGAATTTATGGTTTAAGTGCAAAGAACATGCTATTTAATACATAAAGGTAACATATAAAATGTTTAAAAAATACCCCTTTGGACGAAATTTAAAATCCGAAACATTTTATTTATTTATTTTATTTTTTTTTTAAATAAATTTTATCAGTCTTGTTTTGTAATGACAAACTGTACTTACCCTTATGAAAAATTTCATACAGGCTGATTGAACACGGTAAGAATTCCTGTAGAGCTTCTATATACTCTATAGGTGATCACTTCATATATACTCTAAGGTGATCCTCTATTTAAATTTTATAAAACTTGCAGAGAACAGAATTCTATAAAAATGTTGCTTTGCAGAATCATATAAACATTTTATAAAACCTTTACATAATGGTATACTATCGAAATCTGCAAAGTATATCTTAAAATTACAAATGGAAATTAATTGATAATTAACTCATTGCACTTATAATCACATAATTTTATATCTCGCAATATTAACCAGAATTATCTTAAATACCTGAATACTATTATATAGAATATTATAATTATCTTAAATCTCCCTACTCTTTCAGCAAAAGAAAGAATTGTTTTGGATCGTAAATTTCAAGAACAGCCATAAGCTAAATGAATTAACATGAATTTACATCTTTCCCACTTGATTTTGAAATGCATTAATTACTTGAATTAAATTTGATGATTCAACAAAATTCACTAAGAAGAAAACACTTTTCTCTTGAAATCCAAACAGCTGGCAGTAGCACAAACTGGATTAAGGTATATGACGAGGAAATGTCAAAGTCTATAAGCAGCAGAAGGCAGGGGAACTTTTTTGGCAAGAACGGAAAAGGGAGGCAAAACTGAGACTAGATTTCACTAGAGATGACCAATGGCTTTTTCCAGAAACGTGTCCTCAGCTCCACAAACATGGGTACGACAGAAAATGAATAAGCTGACATCCGAGTTGAATCTTCAGGTTATGAAAGGAGGAAATAAATGGCTATGCAAAGGTCATGATGAATCAGCAAGATGCAGAGGATTTCACTTGTGCTAAGATAGAGATGAACCATACTTCCATGGTATAGAAGCTCATGTTAACTGATGGTGTAGTAATATAATAAAATTTCATTCCAGAGTAAACTGGATATATAGGAAAATTCGTCGAAGGGTTCACAGCCACATCCAAAGGGAACCATATTATTGCCCATCATTGCTACTCACATTCAACACAGCCAATACAGGAGGAAAAGAGAGTGCAAGAGTGTGAAAAATCGAGTGCACCGGCATTTTGTTACAAACAAATAAGAACAGCACCAAAACTCATTCAAAACGGTCACAATTCCTGACAAAAACACCCCGCAGAATACAGTTTAAAAATTCTTACTTTTCAAAGCGTCAGTTCAACACCTTTCCCCTGCACTGACAGAAACTTCGCAAATGAAAACACCTGTCGACAGTAAACAACGAGTAAACCTACTGCTCCACCGGATGGCCAAAGTGACCTTCACCATAAATCGCCCCAAAGCAGCTTAAAAATGACAAGATAGCAATTCATCCCCCTTACACCAAATCCTGCAAAAGCTACAAAATTTTGTTAACTAAATGAACATATTTCACAAACTAATTCAGATATCAACTTGAAAGTATTTTAAAATTAAAGTGCAAATTTTTATGTTTCTTCTAGTGTAACTTATGTAAACTAATAACTTCTAGTATAAATATGTAAACTCAAACTAAGTATTTTTAAATCCAGATTATAACACGAAAAATCGCACCCATTTCCATTGTCTACTGCCAAGCGTGTTCTGAAAACGAAAGTATCGAACTTACTACCTTAAGTACAAAACTCCGATTAAAAGTAAAACAAATTAACACAGAGATTAAATAAAATACACATTGTCTAGCATAATTTGGAATATAAATCAATTAATTAATAAATTAGCTTAATTTCGCTGTACAACAAAATGGATTCAAGTAAAATCCAATTACAAAGTAGGCCAATTAGTTTTGCTGAAGGATAAAAACAAGACACCCATGAAGCTCACTAGTGCTCATGAAGCTCACCACTAGCTCTCGCTGAGGAACCTTTTCTGGTCCGGATGGACTAGTACGAGTCATGGACATTAGAACATCAGATGGGATCTTCCATCGAGCTGTCTGCAACATAATACCACTCCCATTTCCAAATGATGTTGGACAATCGTCCAACGGGGGCCAGGATGTTCTCATTTGAATAGAAATTTCTTTCTGCCTCTGAATGGCAACAGTCAGAACTTGGCTTTCGATTTGTTTGGATGCAGCTTGAATGCTGCTAATGAGATGTAGATTAGACTCATTTTTAGTTTTTTTAATGTTTAGTATTTTAATAAATCCCTTTTAAAACTAGAATGAATGTTGTTTTAGACAGAAATACCTCTGAACCACACATATAGAAATTTAGATATGACATTTAGATTCATCATAAAATCCAGTTAGATGCGCAGTGCCATTCGTCTATTACATTAGTGCATACAGTGATCATAAAATTTCAAAGCAAAATCACAAAATTTTTAAAAGCACTCAATTTTTAGAATTCCTGATACAGTGCCAAGTGTTTAAATATTTCTATTTTTTATGTCTTTTCTTAATTCATCCTATTAGTTGTCCATTTTTTTAATACAAGATGACTAAAACTTTTTTTTTCCTCTTTTTAACTTTACTGTCAAACATCACTTTCTCCACACTTAGGCTATATAAAATTCAACAACAAAAACCTATTTACAGAATTTCCACATAGAGTTAAAAATGGTCCCATACATTTTAAAAAAAATATTCACTATATTTGCTCTTTGAAAATAATACTAACAGCTGATAATATTGGGTGGCAACATTCTTCTATTTGTACTGTTCCACATTTTAAATAATTGCAATAATCTTATTTCTTTAAAATTTATACATTCCAATAACAATGAGTGGCAACAAGCGAGATTGAAACGGCACCACTGGTGCGAAAAAGTAACATTTCAAAGATTTGGCTATTGAAATGGCAGTGTCCCAATTTTTAAACGACAGAGAGCAAAAATTCAGCACCATCTAAAAAAATCTGCCAAAGACAAGGAGCCAAACATTTGTAAACAGACGTAGTTGAGTAATCTCTTACTTTTTAAAATAAACCATTTTAAGCTAAGATTAAAGTAAGAAAAATTAATCAGTTTAATTAACAGATACTCACCTCAGTGATTTTTTCTTTCTTCTTTAGTATTTTTTTCTTTTGTTTTACATTCAAAGAAGAATTCGAGTCTTCACTGGATGGTTGATATTCACTACCAGATTCATTTTCTTCATCAGATTTGGTTTCTTGATAATTAATTTTCTAAGGAATATTAACGACATATTATAGTGATGTTTTTCACTTATCTATGCAGCTGAATCTACAAAGTAAATAATTATAAAAAGCAAGGAACATAAATGTACATGAGTGACCAAAATTGAGGAAAGTTTTTGGAAAACAAATTTATACTTTAGGTTTAATGAAGATAACGTACATTAATATTATAAAATTATAGGTACTTGTCTTGGTGAGAAACTAAAGGTTACTGACCAGTGGATATGAGATAAAAAGTGTTTACTGTTACCGAACTGCATTTTTTCTACTGTTGCTTCTGTAATAAAACGGTTTTGATGCATGTTTCTTCAGCTAGTGAAATTTTTCACTTTTTTAAGTATAGTGTTTTTTTATTGCAAATATTTAATTTTACTTACTATTTTGAATCTATCATCAACTTAAATAGATGCTATAGCTTTTTTCCTAGAATTAATAGAATTCATGAAAATGGGCATAATGTGCAATTATATGTTGGAAAAGAAGCCTTTTGCAAAGCAATGTTCAGGCACTGAGTCAGTTGTGATAATATGTTCGAGAGATTAATAAAAGTAGCTGCTGAACTGTGGCTACCAAGTGTAAAAAATGAATTGCTAACAAACTTGTATTAAATAAAATAATAAATATAATTTATTTAATTACATATTACATAAATTGCAAAGCTATTAACTATTAAAATACAAATTTATATTAAATTCCTTCTATATGTACCTATTAAATAACTTACGTTGAGAGATATTGTTCACCACTTAGTTTCTTTCTCCTGCATGCTTATAACATTTGGCAATGAATCGTACTTTCTTCAGCCTGAAATGAGCCCGTGCCATTTTCTTTTGCTGAGGCCACTGTAGAAGACAAGTACCAAATGATCCAAGACTGAAAAAAATAATTTGGTTCTTGTCTTCTGTGGTAAAGTTGACCCTAAACATGAAAAGTATATTGACGAAATTCATTCAAGAACGCAAAAATTCAGAAGTTTAAGGAATTTTTGTAGAATTTACACTCTTAAACAAGGTCATTTTGAGACCTTATTCTTCGAGCAGTTAAATTCTGGAGGGGAAAGATATAAGGTTTATCCTAAGTTTTTAACAGTTATCTTTAGTTAAAGCTACTTTCCTATCCTTTCTATTTTCAGATTACAATTTCCTACCAGAATGTGTTTTCAGAATCACGTTTAATGCAAATGAGTAAGAGTAGTATATTTAAGTTGCTGTGTCACCGAGTTCGTTAGAAAATCAGAGTTTCTGACTAGCGCGCGTTTACCTTCGGGCTAGGCTACATCTCTCTCTAAGCCATTACTATGCTTGGCCGGACTTCAGGCCCTTGATAGCTTTGCCTGGGCCAACTACTTAAAATCTTGATAGCTTCGTCTATATCTTTTTAGTTAAGTATTAGTTTAGTTCTTATTACTTTGATCTCAAGCCAAAGTGCAGGCTTTGCTATAGGCTCTGAGACGACTGTGTTAAATCTTATTTTAAGAAGTAAAGGGTAATTAATCCTTCTTGAGTCTTATGTCTCTGTCCATGCACTTAAGCTATTACTCGCTTATCCGTGTACGAGGTTCCCCACATTTTAATTGTTAAATAAAAAGGAACTCCACAATATAATTATAAAAATATTTTTTTATCAAAAAATGAATTTTGAAATTGCATAAAAAGTTTAATTTTAGCATTAAATTTAATTATTATTTTAAGATTAATTATTGAATTAATTGTTAGTTATTATTTTACTTTGAAAATTTAAAACCGATATCGAGATTTTCAATACACAAATCACGTTTATTTAAGTAAGTCGCTTAGAAAACTAAAATATATTTGGCACAGTAAGACATTCTCTTTAAAAATTTGAAAATGCCACTTTCCTTCTAATTTCTTCAGAAATATAGGCTTTATTTATTTAATAGTATTGTTTTACATTATTTTCCAGTTGACCAGTCAATACTTAGCTTCATTTATTTAATTTATCACATTTAAAAAGTTCAGTAAGTTAAAGAACTCAAACACACAACCATCTTGATAGCAACTTCATAACATAGGGATAAAAGTCTTTCTCTGACCTCCAGTTTTAAATTGAAGTTTATCATGACTTATGTGAGCTACTGTCAAAACAAGATGACGCCTGTTTGGCTCTCTAAACACTCATGCTCACTAGCTACAATAAAACGAAAGACATGTACTTCATAAGACTCTAAGCAAGTTGTTCTTTTTTCTGGTTATTCAACTATAATATTAGATAGAATAAAAATAATTGAATAAACTCTGATGCATTATATTCTTGATTAAATTATCTTTTCATTAGTATATAAATTTACAGTATCATTCAACACAGAATGCTGTTATGAGCCATGAAACTTCAAAGATACCTTTTTCCAACAATTTCCTGCACTTCTGGCCATTAATATATAAAAAATTGAATTCTTATTTTAAAAACACACACAAAAAAAATCACTGAACATATGATGGTCTGAACTAGAAGTGAGCTTGAATTTCTAAAGGTTCAGAAAAACTTATATAACTTATAAAAAAAGTGCTAAAGTGATTAAATATATTGCAGTATAAAAATATAAATATAGTTAAAAATCTGTTGCCATTTGCAGAAATGTAAAATGTTGCAGTTTCTTTTTATTTTAATAATAAACTTATTAATACAATACATAATTCTTAAATATATTCTTTTTTTAGTCACTTACATATTAACGGAACCACCTTGGAGCAATTTCACGATTTTTTAGAGATGAAAAAGTAAAAGTTACTTATAGGCTGCAATTTAGTGGTTTTCCTGTCTTTTTTTTTTTAAAGAAAGATTATCAAACTATTCATATTTACCATGAGTTGGTAAACATTATCAGCATATGAAAAGAAAACATACTTTAGCAAGTCCTTTCTGCAATTTTTTTTTTTTTTTTTTTAAAAAAATTTTTTTTTTTTTTTTTTTAGTGCTATTCTTTTTCCAAAGTACACAGCTATCTGTTTTTGCTTAAAAAAATATCAGAGAATAGTGGACACTCAGCTTCGTGCAATCCTTGGTAGTAGTGGCTACTGAAGAAATGCATTTGCTTCTTGTTCCCATGAGAAAGTTTTCAGCAAAATTCTGTATTCTTTCAGAAATTTTATCACACTTTCTTCTATTAATGGCAAATTCCACAAGCTTATATTTTAAAACTAACTTTAAGTCAAAAAATATCACAATTTGCTTACAAAACCCATTGGAATTTGAAATTTAAAACAATAACACGCATATGAGAATGGTGGCGTTGCTTGACTGAAGGTTCGTTATGAGGATGGTTGGTGGATGAATGGTTATGCACATGAATGCCAGTTATGAAAATTTGGCGATTTCTACTCAAGTGGCCGTGTTAATAAATAAGTACCCTTTTTTACACTTGTTAAAAACCTAATATTATTCAGGAAATCTGAAAACGTAGCAATACCTTTGGTTTTATACAAAAATATTTAGAACTGTAAATCCATATTTACATCACATAACTAAATATATAGTTCAAGAGATAAAAAAACAACACAGTTAGCCAGTTTTCTTTATTGCCTGGATGACTTGTGGTTTTGATCCAGATATGCAGAATCCTTTTGAATTAAAGTGGTGCCATTTAGAACTATAAGAAAAGATAAAAATGTAATTTGAAAGCAAGGACAGTAATAGCAGAAGTGATAAATATTAAAATAAATTTACCTTACACTTTCTACCAGACACTTTTTGATGAACAGGAAGTAACATATGTAATGGTGATGATGCTAGAACAGGTAACAGCTTCCAATGAGGCCAATTAGGCAAATGCCGCTTGCAAGCAAAAACATCTTTACTCGATAATTTATATTTCCAAGCTTCCTCTAATTCATCGTTTGTAAATTTGCGCCATTTCTTACTATTACCATCGCCAAGATATCTAGATTTAAAATATCATGATAAAATAAAACAACTCTTTTTAATTATGCTTAAAAAAAGAATAAAAATTTACATCATTAAATACAATATATACACAGATGTTCCTTATGAAAATGCTTTATAGAATTTATACAATCCAATATTAAAACTTTTTAGAATCCTTCAGAATTATAGCCTAATTTTGTACAAATTAGGTCAGAGACATTCTATCAAATTTTATAAAATGGAAGGGAAGGAACAATCTCCTAGTGAAAGGGAAGGAGATAGATGGGACAAAACTGGTTAAGAACCCCTAGTACATACAATCAGTTAATAGAATGTTACTAAAAATATTGGATCCAATTTATAAATAATAGGCCATAATTCCACACAAGACTCCTTGCTTTGCATTTTCTATAAAATATCAGTACTGTTCAGTAATCGGGACCGAGTCCAGAAATGCATGTATATATGTATGCATGGATGTGTTCATATATGCATGCATATGTGTTCGTACATATGTTGAATGTTATGAAAACTCTGTTATGACATGTTTGTGTAACTGCAGTGAATTTGAGGGATGGGAGAATATTTGTAAGGGACACGTTGCTGCAAGACTACTGCGCTGGATGCCAGTTAGTAAGTATGTTGCGTATTGCATGCTTTGCATCATAAAATGGCAGCCGGCGGTAAACTGGATGTTTCGAGGTATAGAATGAGAGAGCAGAAGGTGCTTGTTTTTAGAAGCAGTTGAGGACAGAAGAAAAATTTTGCTGGATGTAATTCAAAGGAATTATGAGTGTCCTGTTTGTACGAAGAAAATGCATATGGTCGAATGTAAAGATTGTTCAGGTGGCTTTGAATGGATTTGTCACAAGAAAAGTTCAAATGCCCACCACATAAAGCATTCCATTAGAAAGGAAACATGGTTTGAGGAAAGTTTTGGGATGCTGTTAAGGAATTTTGTGTGTCACAGACTGAAGACAGAAAATGCTAAATAAAATAAGTGGATATTTCCTTTGTGTAGTGCGTAGATGCGTTAAAATGTATTTCCTTTTTTTATGTTATTTCATTGTTTGATTTAAAATGCAGTTTAATGAGATTTATATTTTTTTGTTTGGCTCTAGTGTAGAATTGGATGCTCCTTCGATTTTTAAGTGAAAATAGATTAAAGTGAACATGGACAAAGTCAAGTCAGTGCATAATGCTGAGTTTGTGCAATTCTACGATTTTTTTTTACGTGAAAATAGATTGATGTGTACATGGACATCAAGTTTGTGCAACTTGTTTGTGCAAGTTTACTTGTTATTTTGGTTTTGTGTAACGGCCATCTTTAAATTGTGCCTTGCTGGCCAATCGCCAATTTTCGCCAAGGGGCAACCTTATTTTTACCGTTAATATTTTTAGTTGCTGCATTTTTAATGGAAAGTATTGCCCAACTGTTAATACTTATGAGGCTCGTTGTTGATCAGATACCCTTCAAAAGCTTATCTTGGGGGAAGAAAAAAAAAAAAAGTGAAACATATGGTCAAAAAGTCTTGGCTCTAGTGTAGAATTGGGTGCCCCTTGTTTTTTGGCGAAAACTTTTGTTCAGTTTTGGCGATGAAACCCCATTTCTGTTTACCATGAGAGTTTTAACATTGTTTTAGCTTCTTGATTTATTTAACTGAAAATAAATCGATGTGCACATGGACAAAGTCAAAATGTGCAATGACTAGTTTGTGCAATTCTCTGATGTTTTTTTAAAGTGAAAATAGGTCGATGTGTACATGGACACGGAATTTGTGAAATTCTTTGACTTCTTGTTTTGGTTTTGTGTAGCGGCCATCTTGAAATTGTGTCGTATTGGCGCCGATCTTGGCATCAAAACAGAATCGCCAAAAAAACAAGGGGCACCCAATTGTAAACTTTTACCAACGTCTTCAATACCGAATACACTCTATAACAAAAAAAATCGATGCACCAAGAAGGAATCATCCGATTGCTTTGAAATTTCGTATGCTTAAATGTTTTGACTAAATATGCAAACGATTAAAATTTGGTGTCCAATGAATTAATAGTGCGATCTTCAGTGCATCCAGCAGATGTATATAAGGAGTTGTTCTTGGAATGTTGTTAAAAAATTTCTGTTGCACTGGGATTTAGGACACCTTCCAATGACTGAAAATATGTCTCGCCAAGCAGCATTCAAGCTCATTATGAGCAACTGTGTGAGTTTGAAAGAGGTCATGTCTTTGGATTGAAAGAGGCGGGATGGGCTAATCGGAAACTCACTCATCATATGAGTTGAAGCAATGCGGCAATTAGAAGATGCAGGCAAGAACGGGTGGACAGTGGCAGATTTCAGCGTCATGATGATAGTGATTGAGCTAAGGCCACAATACATTGGGAAAACAGAGTGACTGTCAGATCAGCTGTCACAGCACCCGAGTCATAACTAGCAACCATCACACATGAATCCCACACACGAGTGTCCAGCATGACCTTTCACAGAAGGCTTATACAGCAAAATCTACGCTTGCATCAACCATTGCGGCACCTGCCACTCACGCCTGTGCACTGTCGAGCCAGATTACAGTGGTGCATGGCTTGATCAGGTTGGAATGATGCTGACTCGGGATGTAAGTCTTTAGCAATGAATCTTGCTTCCAACTGTATTGTAATGATCATGGAAGACGTGTTTGGAGAAGTCCTGAGCAATGTGCCGATCTTGCTTTCACTATCGCATGCCACAGAGTCCCTTAACCAAGTGTTATGGTCTGGGGTGCCATTTCCCTTGATAACCGGACCCTATTGGTCGTCATTAGAGACACACTTACAGCACAGGGTTACGTTCACGACATTCTGAGACCAGTTTTGCTACAGCTCCTTTTGCAGCACCCTGGCCTTATTTTTCAGCAAGATAATGCCGCACCACATATGGCACGTATTGCTATGAACTGTCTTACAGCTTGTCAAACACTTCCTTGGCCCGGCCAGATCACCAGATCTCTCTCCCATCTAGCATATATCTAGGATATGATAGAAAGATGACTGCATCTACCAGGGAGTGTTGATGACCTAGTCAGACAACTGGAGCAAGTTTGGCAAGAAATACCGCAGGAGGTCATACAGTAGCTTTACCAGTCTATGCTACGCCATGTGGCAGCTCGTATCCAGGCTAGAGGTGGGTCAACATCTTATTGAGCTTGCTACTTTGTAACTATGTAACTCTGAAATAAATAATTCAATTGTTGCGAGATTTTAATCATTTTCTATTCTGTACATAATCTTCCTAACTACAAACTTTCATCTCCATCAGGCAACTCCTTCTTGGTGCGTTGAATTTTTTTTTTTTAATAGAATGTATAAGTTAAGGACAGATTTTTGAAAGTCCATTTTCACAATAAACTTTAACATTTTTAATACAGACCACATTTGAGGCTTTGTACCTGTTCATATTTCTGCACATAGGTACATATACTTAAAAACTTAAGGCTCTTCGAAGGCATCCCTGATCAGAGGCCCTGGGCTGTCGGCCCCTCCTCAGTACACCCATCTATAGCTCATTGATGATCTAGCAAATCATTACAAATGTAATGATATTTAAAACTGAAATCATCATAACAAAAAATTAATCTCCAAATTAATTTTAAATTCTACTAACAAAGGACACCTTAGCACTCAGTGCACCAATCAGTATCACTGTTTAATTGTACTAAAATACAAATGACCCTTTAATATAGAAATTTAAAAACTCTCTAATATATTTTTCAAGAAATACTACGTAAAATTCGGGAAAATTCAAACACAAAATATTTCTCTTATATTGAAATTACTAATGTAGGATGAAAGCAAGCAAGATGCAGCAAAATCAGGTCTCGGAGCAAGAAAAAAAAGTTTAGCTAAATCCACACGTAAAAGATTTCGCGACATTTTAGCCTTTAAAGAACTACTCTGACGCTAATAAAATAAAAATTATTTTAAGTATAATACTTGCTGATTTTTATTTGTCATAAGTGTTAAGTAATCTTTTGACTCAAATACATACAACTCAAGTTTTATTCTTGCCTTATTTTTCTTACTTGTTAAATACACATAAAAAAACCTGTACTACGTCCAAAATTTAATATTAAGTACAAAAGCATTTATTTTTTGTTCGCTTTCTAATAATTTAATTCTTCATGGAAAGTTTTGATTAATTTCAGAGCACTAAAACAATGTTTTAAAAAAAAAATATCTACAAACCTTTTTCTAGTGATTTTCGTAAGTAAAAATCGTTCTTTATTTAAACCCGTTTCCCTTTTCGGTCTCCGCTTAGAACGTCGAAGTAACATTTTTAAGAGTTATATATATCAGAAACGAAAGTGCATATTTTCGCGCCTCTGTCTACAAACCCTAGCAAAAGATAGAGCTGGAGCAAACCGCATGTATTCGTTACCGAGTAACGGGTACATCGGTTGACTCGAAGTACCGAATCGGTACTCACAAATTCATTTCGTTACTCGCATTCATTGACGTCGTACGATGCGGTATATTCGGATACGAATGAGACAGACACGATATTGACATTTTCCTCAAGTCGGCTGTGACTAAATTTCAACTTGGCAGGAAATTTTGATTGGTTGGCTATCGTGTCATTCTGACGCATTTATAAACTCCACCTTTCATATGGTTGCATATGGTTTACAAGAACCATATGAAGGTATGATGGTTACATAACCATATGAAGGTTATATGTTTATGGATGAAAGTTATATGTTAAACCATATGGTTACATAACAATATGAAGGTTCATATGGTTTACAAGGTTTTTTTCATATGGTTTTTACACCTTTCATATGGTTTCATATGGTTTACAGTCCTCATTGGACTGAAGGACCAATAACTTTACATGTACACGTCGTGTGACTTATATTGTCTAGCCCCACTCCCTCTTACTTAAATCTCACTTCATCTCTGGACGCCATGCATATAGCATGCACATCAATTGCTATATATAATTATTTATCAACTACAAAAATTATTAATTAATGAGTATAACTCAATTATTGATCTCGCCTCTGTGAGTGGTGTTAAACACCTTTAATTTAAACTTATACTGTTAACGGCCATTGACATAATATTTATATACTGGTTATCCGCTCTGATACGCCATCTAGTGGCTAAAAGGTGGAAACATTAAAACTCGGTATTTACGTTTGAAACTAGTACGTAGTTTGAGAAGCGCTTTGTGATCAGAAAGTAATTAAACATTTATTTTTGATTGTTCTAGGCATTATGTATAATTTAAAAAAAGTTCAGACCACACGTTTTGTTGTGTACCGCAGTGTCATTTACGAGCATGCAAGGAACCTGAGTTATGCTTCCATCGTATTCTTGGTTCGAAAAATATGAAACAAGATGGTGATATAGCAAAGCGAAGAAAGAAGTGGATTCGCGTATTGCGAATTGGAAAGGAAGTCGACATTATATGAAAGTGTGTTCTAAACATTTCAAAGAAACTGATCACATTTTTCCTCGTAAGAAAAAGTTCTGTTTATATGCAAAACTTCTTTCTCGTGTATACATGTGTGTGTGTGCGCGCGCTTTGAAAGCAAATATGCATATTTGTGTATTAAAGTATGAATGATTATAGCTCATTTATCTTTTAAATGTTATTAATACGCATACGTATATAATTATGTTTTCATGCGTGTTTTATCTGCAGAAATTTAAACTCTGCTTCAGTTGATGTTAGCAATTATTTAAATGAAAATTTATGGTATGACACATATAAAAAAAAAGAATTAAGTCGGTAGTTTACAGTGGTTGAGGATATTTTGTATAAAGTTCTAAGTTCAGAAAATAGCTGTGGTTATCTGTTACAAATAATAGTATAAAAAGTAATCCAAATATCAAACCGTTTCCATTGTCCTCCATGTAACTTCGGTGCCGAACACCAGGGTGCCTAGGTTCCAAGAACCATACCCCACGTCGAACAGGTAAGCATAGTTACGAATATTGTGAAAAGTAACAGAATGGATCTTAGAGATCATAAACTTATAAGGGAAATACATAATTATCATGAAATTGTACTTAATATTTTCTAAGTAGATATAAATAAAAATTCATTATTTGTAGTAGAAAGCAGGTCAGGCACAAAAAACCTGTAAAGAGAACATATGCATGGCAACAATGGCAAGAAACAATAATAGGCAGGTGCGAGACTTTTGGTGCCACTAGGTGAAATAAGGGTACATAAACATACTGATTATGAGATACAAAGAACTAATATATACATGTTAAGTTATAATACATATATTACATAATACGAAATTATTAAACTAGATTATTACACATGATGGCCCTAGGGCGCTTTATATACAATGGTTCGTTACAGTCATAACTACACTGGTGTGCAAAAATTAAGGACGAAGTCGAAAAATTAACATATCAACTGAACGAAGAGGCAGAGCGGACAGAAAGACCAATCAGGAGATTAAGGGCCCTAGTCTGGACACCGTCGAGATGGAAGAACGGGCTTTTTTTTGCGATCTACTCGACAGAGAGCGAGTCTGGTGTCATCGTCTCGATCATTACAGAAATTGACGCGTCGGAAATTTTTCCGACAGCAGTCTAGCTGCCGTTTAACTTTCTGACTGTCGTTTCAGAGCTAAATTCAAGATGGCGGAGCTAACGAATACTTTTTTGGAAGTGTATTTAATCGATATGTTAATTTCTCAAGATTTGGGAAGAACTCGGGTATTTCGCAATAGAAATAATGCTTTTGATGCTGATGATTCCACGTTTATTGCATTATTTCGAGTTACCAAACCTTATAAATGAATTAAAGCCATGCTATACATATGTACCTGTATAGCATGGCTTTGTCGTCAAAGACAGCGATAACTCCTGAATTAAAGGTAAGCAATAATTCACTAGTTTTCTTTCTTCTCTATTGATTTATTAGAAAAGCAATTCCTTAATTTAATTTTAGTGAAAATATTTGGTATTTTCCTGTTTCAGATATATATTAGGAGTTCATAATTAAAATGTAATTTTTAACTATAGTCTATACTAATGTACTTAATTTTTATCTTTTGATGAGTAATTTATAAATTTTGAAATTTCATGTTTTGAATTATAATTTATTTCTCTCCACTTTTATTCCAATTTGTAGTGTATCAAAACGTAATACATTAACAAATGCATGAAAGAATACACAGTATATATTCAAAATTAAGCACATCTTAAATTTAACTTTCATATTAAATTTCTTTGAGTTAAAAAAATTATTTAAGCAATTTTAATTGTACTAATATTAGTGTCAATTTCCAGTAGTTTTCAGATTCTCTTGTGTAATTCTCTTGTGTAATCTCTTGTGTGTGTGTAAGTTAAATTTTTGTAAAATTTTCAGTTAAATTACATACTTGTAAATATTTTAATGCTTGATTTATTAGTTGCCAGATTTTATAATTAGTTACTAGATTCTGCTTTTAGATATTATATTAGTTTTCTGTATTTTTTATTGAGATTTGAAAAGGGTATAAATAGAAATATGTACTAAAGTTTCTTTCACTGCATATGTTAAAATATTTATATTACAGGTTAATGCATATATTTATTTATTTATTTAAAACAGGTTTTGTGTGCCTTGAACTTTTATGCTTCAGGAAGTTACCAGAGATACGTGGGTAATGACCGATATATTGGGCTGAGCCAGAAATCTGTCAGTCGATGCATTCGAGAAGTCACAAATACTATTTGTTCTGGCCTTTTCATCAAATGGATTAAATTTCCAACAAAATAAAATTAAATTAGGATTTAATCAAAAGTTTCGATTTCCTGGTGTCATCGGTGCTGTAGATGGCACCCACGTAGCTATAATTGCACCGAAAGACACGGAAGAATGCCAGGGGTTCGTTCATCTTTATAAACAGAAAATCATTACATTCGCTGAATGTGCAGTTGGTATGTAACGTTTCCTTCCATTTTACATAATATATATGTGTGTGTGCATTTATATGCAAGAGGATATGTTTTGTGATTTAACTTCAGTTATATAATTTTTTTTAAATTTTCCTTTCCATTACTTTTGTTAAAAATTTGTTATATTTTTATTCACTAGTAAATCGTTCTTTAATGGATCATTCCAAAATTAATTCTTATCGTGTGATTCATACATAATGCTGCTGGCACACATACTAACAAGGTAGTAAATGTGAACTGTTTTTCTCAGTAGTATTCAAAACTTTATAAAAGAGTAATAATGAAGTGATACTAGATCTGCCTATTTAGAACTTCATTTTTTAATACAAATACCAGTTATCACTAATTTGTTCTTCTCTCACCTGTTCAACTAACACACAGTTTGTTTCATCTCTTTATTGACAACTGTACTATTATAAATATATAAAATGTGTTGAAATTCTTAAACAGTGTTATGTATTTGCAGTATTTCGATTACTTCATTGTGCTTAATATTTTATGGATTATGCTAAAAGAAAAATTACACATGAAAGTGCAAGAATTAATTCATAATTCAAAACTTTATATATTTTTATTAACCACCTTCATCATCAAGTCACACCCTAAATTTTAATTGTACACAAAATTTGCCAAAATAGTGTATATAAGTGCTTGGTTTTATATCCTATTAAAATTGCACAGACATGTTATTGCATATTATGATTGATTTACCCAATTACACATCATAACAAATTACTTTCATTATGCAGAAAAGTGAAAATTGCATCGTAAATACAGCAGAATTTTATTATGCAAAATTAAAAAAAATCAGTCTTAACCTATGCTTCAAAGTCGTGAACTCTGAATATGAGGGCAGAAAGAGCCTAGGCGATCTTTGAAAGGAAGGTTCTGGGCTGTCCTGGCAATGCTGATGATGAAAGTAAGTAAAACTAACGTCTGTCTGAATATTTGAAAAATCTGAATAATGTGATTTTTTTCCCCCATTCCCTGAAAATGCAGCGCATATTTTCTGTTATTCAAGTGTGACGATGCAAAATATTGCATTGTTTGCATAAAATAATAATGTAGTATTTCACCTGTTAAATTCAAACAAAATGCTTATCACTCTCAAAAATTAAAAGGAGTGCTCAAAGCTATAAATACTGCAATAGTTTTGTTGAAATGGAATAAACTGGCTGTATCGTTATATGCATGGGCTTTCTGTGGTTGCAGTTTCAGTACTAACAGCTTTGACTTACTGTCTACTTTAATGCAAACTTTACGAAATTGTTCTAATCCATTTCTAATCTTGACACCAAATAAGCAAGTAATCGTCTACCAAAGTTGTACTGAAAATATTTTCACATGTCAAGTTCTCTTTAAGTAAGAACAAGACTAGACTACCCTATGTTTGTGTTTGTCTTAAGAGTCTACCTGTAAGCTAGACTTAAGAAAATTAAGATCATAAGTTTGCACTGAAAAAGCCATTGATATCAAAGAGAAAATAAAGTTCATTCAGTTATCTTTTTTTTTATAATAATTTGATTAATAATTTTTATGTTTAAATTTTAAAGCATATTGTCACTATTTTCTCAATAAAATTTATCTTAGTAATTACCAAAAAAGGACTGTTTTAAAATGAAAATAACATTAACCCAAAACATCTTCTGAATACTGGCTTGAATTTTGGTTGATTTTGACCTACAGCCAAAAAAGATTGCTGATGCCAATTCTAATCTATGTGACTTTTGGAGGTGGAAGTTTATTATCAAATGATTACTACATAGTACAGATTGATTATTATGACATCAAATTCAGAATTATTTATATGCAGTAATTTTAATATGACTGAGAGAACCCCTATATATTTATTTTTCTGCTCTTATTTAAATTTACTGATAGAAATGGCAGAATGTTAGAAAAAGCCAAGTATTACATAATTTCATATTCATTTAATATTTTTAAAAATTGTATAATTTTAAAATAACATTAAATCAGTATGAAGTGATCATGTGACTTCATTTTATTTCAGATTTGTGATTCTGATTTGATGATCACCAATATAAATGCTAAATTTCCTGGCAGTTCCCATGATTCATTCGTGTGGCGATCTTCAGGAGTTCGGCATGCACTTTCCATGCATCATGAAACTGGCTCTTGGCTTTTAGAAAAGTAATTTTTTAGTTTTCTGAGATATATAAATTGAAATTGTTTTAATTTTTGATATATATACATTGAAATTGTTTAACTGTATGTCAGTAATTTATGTAAAGTTCCACTGTTTTTCATATGGTATATATCTCTCTAGTTAATACATGATAAATATTTATTACTTAAAACTTTAATTGCAAAATACTTTAAAATAAATTTATCAATAAATTACTTTTCAGAAGTGTGAAAAAAATATTTTAATTCTTCAGGTGATGCAGGCTATCCTTTGGAACCATTGTTGTTGACTCCTGTGTCTTCTCCAACCGTAGGATCTACTAATGAAAGATACAACAAAAAGCATGCAACAGCCAGAAACTGCATTTAAAGATGTACTGGGGTTCTGAAATCAAGATTCCGCTGCCTACTGCATGCAAGAGAATTAAATTATGAACCAACAACTGCTGGGAAAATTGTAAATGCATGTGCAGTTTTGCATAATATTTGCAGGCATTACAAACTACCTGGTGTTGAAAATGATTGCAGAGAAGAACCATGGGGACCAATTCCACAACAGTTTTTGAAACATCATTAAGAGCTGCTGCTCTTAAAATCAGAGATAATTTAATTTTAACTCGATTTTAAAACTAATGATAATAAATATTTTAATTGAGTAATATGTATTTGATTCAGATTTTGAAGTTATAGAAGCACAAATAATACATAACCGAAATATATTTTTTTAATACTAAATCAATTTTATTACAAAAATACACATTAGAGATATTTTAGATTTTGTTTTCTCACTTGAAAATTTATTTTCTGGTTAGCAGTTTTAACTTTTTTATTTTTTAACTGGAAATTTTTTTCCGTCCATGCACACTGCTTTTCTGCAACCATTGCCTGCCCCTCAGCTGCCAAAGCTAATCTTTCCATTGCGACAGCTCTTCTTTCTGCTGCAGCTGCCTTTATTGCATAAAACTCCAGCTTCCGTTTATGCAGCTCTATCTGTAGTTCCAATATTTTAAGTTCCTTTTCTTTACACTCAGCTATCTGCAACTGATGTTGAGCAATGCTGTTATGACTTTGAAGAAGCCTGTCAGCTATCTGTGCTGCCGTAAGCTTTCGTTTTCTTTTAGAATCTGAAAATAGTAATTGAAATTCAGATATGTCAGAATAAATAAAATTTAATATAGCATTTAAAATAGCATTTTGAAAAACATGCAGGGAAATTATGACAGATATTGAAAAATTCTCAAAAACAAAGTAAATTTACATTTCTTTAAAGAGATACATACAATTTGCATAGAAACATAATTTGGATTACATGCATTTTTCAGTTATCCATGCCCTGCTTCTCCAGCATTAGCCTGGTTAATCAAGAGTACATTGTATTCACAAAAATTCACTTTTTTAAAGCTGTTCTGCATCGTTTTCCTTCAATACGAGTATAGTTGCAAAATTATGCTACTCGCTTTTGGAATTCTATGCTTGATAATTTAATAGACTGGCTGTATGATAGTTTTTATAGGTTTTTTTTTATGTTTAATTTTCATTAGGACATTTACTGATACTAATCACTATAAAAATAATAAATTCTACAGTGACCATATAAAAGAAAGTGCTTTTTCTGATAGAAAGTGATATTCCCAGTTTTGAAAGTTCTGTTTGGCCATAAATACTGCAAATTTTGTAAAGAAGAATATGCACACATGAAACTTTATTAGGATAAATCCTTTACAATGAGATTTCAATGTAATTTTTATTTGAATATTAAAAACAAAATTTTTAATATCGAAAGGCATAAGATTACCTGATAAATACAGCTTAAAAATAATATACAAGGTAAGTTCATTAATAATTTTCAAATTTTGTACTAACTTTAACTCTTTTGATGATTAAATAATATATGCCAGATATTCCCAAGCATCTGCAGTTTATGGAATTCATGGTATATCATAGTGCTCAGATTCAACTTTCTGCTTGACCAGTCAATTCCAGCATTCAAGCAGCTAATACAATTAGGTTGATTAAATTTTAAAGATAAATGAAAGGCATATTTTATATTAAGAAACAAGTATTCTAAATAGTTTGAACAACTAGATCATTGACTAAATGAAATGTAATTAGTGGAAAGAACGAACCTCTTTTCACAGAACACATTTTGAAAATCTCAGAATCATAGCAAACAACTGAGAATTTGGCTATCACAAATATGCAGTCACGTTCAGATTGTTCCTTTTTTAATAATATCAGAAACTGACTTCATTCCCTACTGTTGAATTTTGTCTTCAATTTATTTTCACAAGAGAATTTAATAAGATTTCCTTCTGGAGAAGTAAATACAGATAAAAGTTGGGCTCTGAAAAGACTTGGAATCTATGCAAAGATGTAAATATATTATGTTTTTGAACATTTCTGACACAACAGTTGTAGAGACATTAGGCTATTTAGTAGCAGGAGACATGAAAAATATGCCATTCCTTCGCCGGGAATCGAACCACGGACCTCTGAAACACCGGCTCAGTGTGCTGACCATTACACCACGAAGGCACGCTAAGAATGTGGGAGATATACCTTATATACTCCCCTTTTTAAAGGGCGACTAGGGTTTTAGGGGACCTAGTAAGATTGTTCCTTTTTTAATAATATCAGAAACTGACTTCATTCCCTACTGTTGAATTTTGTCTTCAATTTATTTTCACAAGAGAATTTAATAAGATTTCCTTCTGGAGAAGTAAATACAGATAAAAGTTGGGCTCTGAAAAGACTTGGAATCTATGCAAAGATGTAAATATATTATGTTTTAGAACATTTCTGACACAACAGTCAGGAAAGGAAATATAAAAAAAATGAGTTAATAACATCTAAAATAAATCGTTTACCTGTAGTTACGTGATTGGTATAATTCATGGATAAATAAAATCACTGATATAATCATCAGTTGCTAAAAATTAAAAATTCTTTGATTATAATTCAATAGGAATATTAACCACGAGTAGGCGAAGCTATACTTCAATTATTTGATTTATGACATTCCTGAATAACCTTTTAAGACAAAAAATATTTTTAACATAAAGTTATTGTTAACAAATAGTTTACAAACATGTAAACTTTACAAATATTTCCATTTTTCAAAAGATCATACATAAAATTATACTTACTTTCCTCCACATATCTGCAGTTTTGGAAGAGCCAGTTCCTTCTGCATTTAAAATATCCATTAAGTCTTCCCATTTTTTTTCCTGTTCTCTGTATTAAATGTGCTGTCAATTTTCCAGCTTAACAGCTGCGGATATTTTTCGAAAAATGTCACCATTAATTCGAATTGGTTAGTAGTTTTTTTTTGCTACTGCCATTTTCTGTGAAGCACGTGCGAAACATCACTTTTGACAAGAAACTACTTCCTTTGCCTGAGCCTCGAGCAATGTAGAAGTGAGAGAGACTGGTTGCTATGAAATAAACGTCACTTTCGGACGGAATTCCACTCCACTTTCCGCTGACGGAATTAGAAGGGGTCAGACTCGCTCTACCGTCTGCTGTCGAGTGGAAAGAGAATACCGATCGGTTTTCCGACATTGACGTTGACCGGTGTCCAGACTAGACCCCTAAGTAAGGTGATGTACGGTAGCACATGCGCAGATATGCAGGTAGACGTAATGGGCGAGTGTCTGAGTAGTATAAAGCATGTTGTCGGTGTAAGATCAGTATTGCTGGCAAAGAGATTGCACGCCGTATAGCAGTTAAAATCACACCGAGTTGCTGCCTCAGCGAGAAATGGCGAATAATTAATCTGTTAGACGACATCTGGATGCTTTTACCCGAGGTCGAATCATTGGGAAGTTGGAGGAAGGCCACAGTGTGATAAGTGTGGCTGCAGAGTTCGGAATTGCTCACAGCATCGTTTCCGAACTTTGGAGACAATTTCAAACTACAGGAACAGCTATCCGGGGGTTTAGTAGTGGTCGTCCACGAGGAACCACACCCGCAGATGACCGGTATATTGCCTTACAGGCCAGAAGAAGAAACAGGCGGCAGACAGCGGGATAAATTGCTAGACACACGACACAGGCGACTGGACGACCGATATCGCGTTTTACCGTGGTCAGAAGACTGCACGGTGGTGGCCTGTTTGCACGACGCCCTGTACGGTGTGTACCTCTAACGCCTGCCCATCGGAGAAGGCGTTCTCTGTGGTACCGGGAACACCGGAATTGGAGAGACAATGAATGGGGACGAGCACTCTTTACAGATGAGAGCAGATTTAGTCTGAGTTGCGATTCTAGACACATACACATCTGGACAGAGCGGGGAACACGCAATAAGCCCTTCAACATCATCAAAAGGGACTGCTTTGGAGGTCGCGGAGTTCTCGTTCGAGCAGACATAATGCTTGGTAGCCGGACCGACCTTCATATCTCCCAAGGAGGTTCGTCACCTGGGACTGCTATTGTAACGAGGTTCTTCTTCCTTACATGAGTCTTTTCACAAGGGCTATGGGACTCATCGCACCGTTACTGTCGAAGAGCTGTTGGAGAGTGAAGATATTGAACACATGGATTGGTCGGCAAGGTCTCTGGATCTAAATCCCGTCAAGCATCTACGGAACTTACTAGGGAAACCCGTGGCAGCACGTAACGTATCGCCAGTAACGATTCCGAAACTGCGATTGGGGCTACAAGAGGAACGAGCAGCAGTGTCTCAACAGCTCATTAACAACCACGTATATAGCATGCACAAATGATGTGAAACCTGCCTAGCAGTAAGGGGAGATCATATCTCCTATTAAAGACCGGATGTTTCTTGCTGGACACCCATCACAGGGATGTTTCGGCCTTCAGTCGCATTGCGCTCCATGCTACTTTTTCAATAAAGCTTCTTTTTATCCCTCTGATTTCTCTTTTAGTAAGTGTTGCTTACATTACTCGTGTCTTTACGTATTGGGGATCTTACGGTATTAAATGTGTTGATTTAGAAAGCTTTTGTACAAAGTTATATTGAAAAAACCGTCTCGTCCTTAATTTTTGCACACCAGTGTATAATTGGTAATCACAGGATTGTCAATTAACTCCTGCTGCTCAAAAAATGTTCGCGCAAGGCGGCTGTAGACTATTCTAGTTTCCTCAATGTTAAGCTGCTTGTGGAGCTGCTTGTTTCGAACATACTAAGCGGCATTACATATTTGTCTGAGTGCCCCATTTTGGGCTGCCTGTAAATTTTTTCTTAAAGACTTGCAGGAATACGCCCAAACTGGGCAGGCGTAGCTAATGATGGGACGCAACACGGATTTGTAAATGAGCAACTTGTTGTCGATAGATAGAAGGCTGTTTCGAGCAATTAAGGGGAATAGTGACGCTTTACGCGCTCGAAACTTATTAATAATATGTTTAATGTGTGGGTTCCATGTGAGAGATTTAGCGAGGATCACCCCAAGATAAGGGACCTGCTTGACCCAAGGGATACTTTCACCATACATTTGTAGACAATCCGGAGTTTTCTTTTCTTAGTGAACAATATAGCATTGGTTTTGCCAACGTTGACTTTTATTTTCCATCGGACTAGCCAAGCCTCTAGTGCTTGGATGTCTTCTTGTAGGTGTTGTAAAACTGGACCAATAAATGCATTTTGTGTAAGGATCGCAGTGTCATCAGCATACATTGCGAGTGAAACCTTTTCCATTACAAAACAGCAAGTGCCAAATTATTTCTTATAGAATTATATACATACTATTGTTACCTTACAATAAAATGAAATATTTTCCTTATCTCTTATAGCAGTGTTCTTTTAAGTAAATATTAGTAATAAAAAGTTTTTGAAGTAGTTTAGAAAAATGTCTCCAAACTGCCACATATATCTTATTTCAGAAAACGTTTTTGGCACATGTCCTGTAATGTAAAACGCCCAAAGTTTCTAGTCAGTGGTAAGAGACTTCTACATAATTTCATTTCTCAGTCATTATTCAAAATATGATTGGATACAACTAAGTAACTTTGGAGTAAATGAAACAGCGTGCACAAACAGATATACAGGGTAGCGAATAAAGTCAAGGGCAGTGGATTTTTACGAGTTTGGTAATTTATTAGATTCTGTATATACAGGATACCGAATAAAGGCAAGGGCAGTGGATT
>KK112771.1:0-42179 GCA_000611955.2 Stegodyphus mimosarum
CGCTAATTTTTTTAATAATATCAAACATATAGCATCTTTTTTTGCTCTTTACCTTTTGCTTAAAAAATATGCTTTACAAATAAGTCAAATTTGTTTTGCTTCTAACTCTTCCTTTGCCTGAATTTGCATTATCCTTAATTTATGGACATGAATGTATATGTATGTACATATCCACTCTGTTACACGGCTCATTAAGCTCAGTTTCCTTATTCTTATATGTTTGTAAATTGTGCATTTTTTGCTTTAAAAAGGATTGAATTATGTGGTTCTTATGTGGCACAGACGCTACGAAAAAATCTCTTCAGAATCCATTTTAAATCAGTTTATAATATTTTTTTGGGGAGAAAGAGTCCTTTATTCTGTCCTTACGGTTAGATGTTACGCAAAAACAACGATAAATTGCATTCGATAGCGGTCAAAATGGATATTTTCGTTGAAATATGAAACCCGAAATTTTTCGGTTAAGATTTTATGCCTTTAGTTAACATGCATGCAAAAATTGTGGAATTATCAACAATTTAAAAGTTTTTTAAGTGCGACTAAGCCTAACTTTTGGTTATGATAGCGTCGATATTTGTTTACATTTGAAGCTTAGCAGAATAGTAGATTTGTTACCAATCTAGGGAAACTAAGCTTCGCGACAACAAAGTAACGTTTTATTTCATTATTGCGAATTAAATTATGCTTGATTCATTCTGGAATTATCATTTATGTTATTAGCTTGTCTTTGCGTACAAATTGTAATTTTATTTGTACAAATTGTTTTTTAATTGTTTTAACGGGACTTGGTGTTTTATGTTTTTCTATATTTTTCAATTTTTAATGAAAATATTTTGAATTTTTATGTATTTTTGCACCGCCACGTGAGATTTGAATTAATTAGTAGAGCATGCGCATTAGATAACGGCGCTTAATCGTCTGTGAAATTCTCTGTGTTTAGCGCCAAAATGTGGCTATGGTAAATAAATATAGTGAACTTTAAAGAGTGCATTTATTCTGTTGTAGTTTATGCACTATCAACGAAAAAGATTTAATTTAAAATTAGTTAAGTGTTAATTCAATATGTTTAAATGAAATGCAGGAAAATTGCGTATAATTTAATATTCCATACAAGGAAATCATCTGGTGTACACATCAGGTTTTTTTTCAGTCAGAGATTGGACTTTACACGCAGATTTTGGAGAGTTCAACTTGTTCTTTTATATGCCTTTTAAACGTCATAGATTATTCATAGTCTATAATTTGAAATTCTTTCTATGATTTCAGTTTTGATACTTCGACTTATTCTGCTGCACTTAAAAAATACTTTTAATGCGTATCAAACTGTAGAATTTTCACACTTTGTTTCGTTTTACTCTTATATCAATAAAAATGACGCATAAAAAACATTTCATTTATCAATGGTTAATAGACAGATATAGAGGGTGTTTATAAAGTCCCGGACCAATTTTGATGCTTAATAACTCATAAAATAATGAAGATATAAACAAACGTATGGTATTTATTGATGGAATAACTTATATATTTTCCTTTTCAGGTTTAAATATCTTTACATTTGTAAATATTGTCTGCGCCTGTGGTTAATTTCAGATAATTTCATTATCCAGTCTAAATATCTGTACTTTTCTAAATATCCTTTCCTTATTAATTGCATTTTTCTCTCTTTTGTTTTTGGCAACTATTGCAATGTTATGTTTACTTTTGATGTGTTGTTCAAGTTTTGGAACCGGACGATAGGCTTAAGAGGATGGCCTTTGCAACAGATGTGCTAAGGAGGATAGAAGATGATGTTGAATTTCTGAAGTGCATAATGTTGTCCGACGAAGCATCCTTTCATCTTTCTGGCATTGTTAATCGCCATAATGTGCGCATATGGGGATCTGAAAACCCCCATGAATACCGTGAGGCACAAAGGGATGCCCCAAAGGTTAATGTGTGGTGTGGATTAATGCACGACCGAGTCACTAGGCCTTTCTGTTTTACAGAAAAGACGGTCTCATCAGTCTTGGACATGCTGGAAAACTTCGTATTTCCACAACTAGAAGAGCTTCAGCCACATGTCTTTTTGCAACAAGATGGTGCACAACCTCATTGGGGTACCATCATTCGTAGTTCTTTGAATGGCCATTTTACAGGAAGATGGATTGGGCGAGGAGATCCAATTCCTTGGCCACCCAGATCACCTGATATAACGCCGCTGGACTTTTTCCTTTGGGGATTTGTAAAGGACAACGTTTACAGGAGGAGAGTGTCGTACACTGATGACCTAAAAGCCAGAATTACAACCGCATTAGCCTCTGTGGATGCCGACATGCTAGCCGGTACCTGGCGTGAAATTGAATTTCGACTTGATATTATGCGTACGACGAAGGGGGTACACGTGGAAGTTCATTGACAAGGGTCATGAAACTTTTTGAGTTTATCTAACCATTTATGTTATCAATTTTAATCTATCTTTATTATTTTATGAGTTATTAAACATCAAAATGGGTCCGGGACTTTAAAAATACCTCTTAAGTGTGTGTCGTCCCATAATGGAAATTATGCTGTAACAAGAGCTACGGTTTTGTTACGTGATTTTTGCAATAATTTTGTGCCATTATTAATTCATTAAAGCCCTCAAATATATGACAGCTTTTAATTTACACCAATAATCCTATGTATTGAAGAGAATGTGGACATGATTTTCATGTTGAAATCGGTTGGCTTTCTTAAAATTATCGTAGCATGTTTCCCCGCTGGTTCGAATTCTGTTAAGTGCAATGAATTTCACACTTCCTTCGTTTCCCATATTTTCATCCTTAATAGATCAACAAATAACCTATTTCAGTTTGATGCAGTGGAATTTGTAGATTTTATATAAGAGATACCCCTGACTCAGAAAATGCGGGTTCCCGTTAATATATTTATGTTTACAATTACAGCAAAAGTAGGTAAAACTGGCTGCTTTGGGCCATATAGCTCACAGCGAATGGGTTGATTGCATACCATTTTTGCACATTTCCCATGTGTAACTTGAAACTACTCCCTTAGAATACCCTTCACAGAAAAATCCCTCCTAAAGCAGACAGCCTTGTGTTTATGACGGACTGGAAAAATGAACCAGCCTTTAACATCCATATATCTTTTATCAGTCAGCTGAATTTTTATTGCAAGAAAAGTTTTTTTGAGCTTGAGCAGGATTTTATATATTATGTATCTGCAACTAATTTTTATTTCCAGCAATAAACTAGTTTGCCGCACCTGCTCTGATTACATTTGATGTAACATTTTATTTATTTTTTCTTTTTTGAACCCATATTTTTATAACGTTCACTTACTTCACTTTCAATCTGTTTCAGTCCTTCCGAAACTATATTTCTTAAAATTTCTTTAACAAGAATCATATCTTTTTACGTTTTTATATCATCTATCTTCTACACTCTATCAAACATGTTCTTCTTTATCAATATCTGTCATACTAAAATTAAGCAGAATTGTTCGTCTTAAAAATTGAAAATTTTAAACTTATTTTTTTACTTTTCATGCTAAGCAATTAATTTTATTATTTCACTATAAACAGTAGAACAACTTAAAAAAAGTCATATCTTAACATATATGCTCATAGTCAGACTTTATAAAGTATAAGACAGACTGATATATCCATTTGTTTAATCCGTCTGGAAATATATGTAATTGAATCAGAAAAAACCGTAAATGAAAGCAGTGTTCCAATCCGACGCAAATGAAATATGGATACAACAACATAAAACTTGAACTAGGCATTTCCTTCAATGAATATTTCTGCTCAAAAATAACACAAAATATTGATGATACCATTTCATTTTCAAGCATCATTATTTAGATTTCTGATGTTATTCCAGTAGGATTTTATTCATTAAGTCTGGTACTAGAAATTATAAGTAGTTGCATGACCATCCGTGTTTAATTGGTGGACTTTCGGAAGCTTGTTATGGCGAAGAAAAACAGTAAAAGCTATATTTGAATTACAGAGATATGGTAAGAATTAAAAATGGCGGCAGTATAGCACTTTCTGGACAATTTTAGTCTATGCAGCTCAACACGGTATCGTAAACAAGCCTAAATTAATTTCAAAGGTTATTTCCGACTATAAATTTTAATGTTAGAAAACACCATATATAGCAATGTAAAAGCTCAACACTTTTGAAAATAAATTAATGTTATTAACCTTTCTCTTAATTCATGAGGATTTTTCATAAAGCAGAATTATTTTGATACTTCTTGATGCACTCCAAAGTTAATGATCAATAATTTCATTTTTAAAATCTATTTAGAAATTTTCGTAGATAATTTGGGACCTTTCTTGTTGTTCATCCTCCCCTTGTTCCAGCTCGGATTATAATTAGAGTTAATAATAATTATAACTAACAGTTATTAATAGTTATGACTTATGACGAATAACTGATAATAATTGACTCAAAGTTAATAATAGTTAATGGTATTTTTAAAACTATTATTGCAAATAATAATATATCAAGAGCAGAGGAAACTGCAGGATGAATCAGCTAATATGTTTCTCAAAATAAATCCTCTCTCAGAAAATTCCTTTTTTTGCTCGATGAGAAAACGTGGCCATTTTAACTGGCTTATTGCATCTGAGATTTCACTGTCCGTCCGGAAATGTACAGACACATGTCTATCCAACTGTGCCTTGTAGCCTATCTTCCATGCAGCGAAAGATATCGGAAATTAAAATGCATTATGTCCATGATCTTAATTGATTAGGCCGTAAATCGAATCCTTAAACATAGCTAAAAACAGATATCTGCTAGACAGTGTCTATTAAACGACATACTTTGAGCTATGTGAATAACCTGTTATCTGTTGTTAGAAAAAAGTCACGATTCAATTTTTCTGAATTGACAGGTTTGATAAGTGCTAATGATGTTCCGCCTAAGTCTCATTTCCAAAAAAAAAAAGCCGTGGAATTTGTACGACCTTAGTCATTAAAACTGGAACATATCTTAAAGTCGCTAAGTTATAGTACTTTTAAAACTTTCCAAAAAATTAATTTTACGTATAATTTCATAAAAAGCCCCTCGTTGTTAAATTTACTTTTAATAAAAGCACCGTTTGAGTCTTCTGTGAGTTCAATTCCTTTAATTATGCCTCTTAGCTGTTTCGGAGCAAATAAATTTTCTCGAATTTCTATAGAAGCCGACTTCTGATAAGAGAAAGGCACAGAAATTCTTCTAAGCGAAAAGTATTGTATTTCTTTTTAGTACACTTCTATTTCTTTCTTTCATTATTTGGAATCTTTTATCACCTACCTAATCCGTTGTTCTCGCTTCTGGCCAAAGAGTACTTTCTAAAAAGCAATAATATTCATGTATGAAGAAATAGTTTGCTGAAAGGTTTTCATTGGTCAGGTCATTATTATTGTTCTTATGTAATCATCTGTGAAAATAAAAATGGTTAAGGAGGTTGTAAATGAAATAGTCAAAAGCTTTGCCTGCAGCAAATACGAAAATGTAAAACTCAACAAATGCAGTAAATTTAAGTTTTTGAAACAAATTGGAATTTTCCCCCTGGAACTTTAATTTTCTAATGTTGTTCGTGTGTTAATAAAAATTACGCTAAGCATTGTGAATGCTTAGAAACGAAATTCTACTTGTTAGATACATCATCAATTTAGATTTTAATATTATATTTTTCGCATATATCTAAATTGTTTACTCTTTAAAATAGTCTTTACTCTTTGAAAATAAATAAAAGAGTTAATAATTTTTACATTGTGATGACTCGGTTACGTTAATTATTAAGAAAAATATAGCATATATCTAGTATTCCGCAAGCCAATGGAATCAGAGACGAAGTCATTGCGATGGTTATAGGAACTTTAAAAAGACATAAAAGGTTCCACATTTTAACGGTCGCCTTTTTTATGGGTTTTTACGCTCTTGCTAAGCTCGCAGTCTACCATTCCGCTGTTATACTAACTCCTATAAACTCATTTTTACTTCCTTGTATGAAGTAAAAAGGAAGTATTGTAATAGCGAATCATTTCGGGTATCACATTTCAACGAAAATATCGATTTTGACCACTATCAAATGCAATTTAACGATGTATTTGCATGACAATCGTGTGGAAGAACAGAATAAAGAACTCTGATTTCTCCCCCCAAAAATAATATAAAACTGGTTTAAAATGGATTCTGAAGAGAATTTTTTATAGCGTCTGTACGTTATGTATGTATCTCGCATAACGCAAAGGCAAGTAGTCTCGGAACGTTGGAATTATGTACATAAGACTGCTATAACATGTAGACGTGCACCTCCTATTTTGGTTGCAATCGGCCGCACCAAAAGTATATAAAAATATATATATACACATATATATATATATATGTGAGAAAAATAAAGAATATGTTTAAGATTAAATTAACAACGTAAATTTCTCTTATCAATTCTAAAAATAATAACCTCTACGCACTACGTCATTTCTAGATTGATTTATGCCATATGGCACTTACATAATTCTGATGATGTAAATGGAAGTAAAAGTCAAGTAACCAATAATAATTTTACAGAAGAAATAACTATCCAATCAAAATGCATTGTAAACCAAAACTATCTCACTCTGAATTGGGATTTCACCCTGAACGTAACGCACTTGCTCTTTATGCTTCTGTCTAGTTGGACTGCTGTCTGCTACTTTCTTCTTTCTTACTGAAAATTAATCTAAAATGTGAGCTATTTTGGAATAGGCACATTTCATGTGCCAAGCTGATTGTGGCCACAACAAGCGGAAATAAAAAATGAAGATTTAATCTGCCTTCGCCTCCAATTTCCTATTCGTTATAGATCAACACTTCTACGACGTTAAAATTCCTGCTCGTCATTTACTTCAGACTCTTTTTTTATTATTATTACAATGAGCCGGTAGGATAGATCTCCGCTGCTAACCCCAATGGATGTGTACAGGCTCTTTTCAAGTGATGTGCGAAAGTTTACTCCAATGAACACTCAACAATTTGATTTAATGCCTTGTGTTGAAAGTTTCAACGATCGCTGATGTTCGGGTGCTGTTATCTGCGTTTCTTCTGTTTCAAGGCCATAGCGTGACGACATCTCTATACTTCTAACGCTGTGCTTTTCAAGTGTCTCACTTTTCAAATACGGAAAAAGTTCAGTGAAAATGGGAAGGAATTTTCTTGCAAGGTTTATTCATCGTCTCATTTCTAAGTCTGTGGTCTGGATTTTTTCTAAAGATTTTATTTAGTGCAACTAAAAATATCATATTGAAATTACTAATCATTATTATTATATTGAAAATCTGAATACATATTGCTGTCTCTTAAACGTATAGTATTGTTTTATGAAAATGATATTAAAAATTCAAAATCTAATACTTTAGTGAGGTTAGTAAAGAAGATTTAATTATTTTTCTGGAAGGTTGTTAACATTAATATATTTTGAAATTTGTGTTGAAAATTTTTAATAAGAATTTTAATGTTGAAAATTTTGATTAAGAATTTTATAATTATTCTAAAAATGAAGTGAATACAAAAATAAGTGAAATTAGTACAGATAAGTAATATGAAATTATGGTTAATGCATGTTAAAAATTTATGGGTTGCTGTAAAGTATAAAGTATGTTGAGGGAGTATTGGTTCCGAAACAGAGGCCTATTATTACCTCTGTACAGTTGTTCCTTTTAGCCTCTTCATATAAGCGAATGTTGAAGGCTCTCATTTCATGATCGAGTGTAATTTTTTTATATTATTATTATTATACTTTTTTTTATTATGGAAAGTAGTAGTGCAGTTCTCAAAGGCGAGTTACCTTATGTAAGGAACGGAGGCTTTTTCAAGTAACTGCCTAGGCACCCTGAGCCACCAGTGCAAAACACACTGGTTAGCTCAAGAGGCTAGCCCTAATGATGGATATGTTTGTTTAGAAGTATTGCGAGGCTTTTCAGTTTGTTAAATTCAGAAATTCCAAATTGTTAAATTCAGAAATTGCAAATGAAAGACAATATTGGTAAAACCATAATTTTAGCAATACTATTATCAAATTTATGATGTTAAAATATAAGTTATAAGAATGAAAATTAAATGTGTTCTGAAAATTTTGAAATTTATTTTGATTATTCAAAATCAGTAATATGTGTGCAAAGGTTTTTCAACTGTGATATATTGTGTTCAAAGCTTTACAAAGACTTCTCTGAAGAAATTTAATTATATGGACTGCAAATTACAAAAACGTTTGGACTGAATTTTTAAAGGACTCTAAAATATTATTTAAACAATTATATAAGTTAATATTTTGCAATTATATAAGTAATTAGTTTGGTTAAAATTTCAGGATTTGTATTTTTTGGTCAAAATTTCAAAATTGGTATTTTTTCAAATTATTTCTCTTCATTTGCTTTAACGCTTTTCCTTTATAAAGGCTTCTTTGTCGCTACGCCTTTCTTTCTTTGACGGGGGGAAATATGTAAGAAAAATAAAGAATATATCTAAGATTAAATTAACAACGTAAATTTCTCTTCTCAATTCTAAAAATAATAACCTCTCTACGCACTGCGTCATTTCTAGATTGATCCATGCCATATGGCACTTACATAATTCTGATGATGTAAATGGAACTAAAAGTCAAGTAACCAATAATAATTTTACAGAAGTATTAACTATCCAATCAAAATGCATTGTAAACCAAAACTAACTCAGTCTGAATTGGGATTTCACCCTGAACGTAACGCACTTGCTCTTTACGCTTCGGTCTAGTTGGACTGCTGTCTGCTACTTTCTTCTTTCTTACTGAAAATTAATCTAAAATGTGAGCTATTTTGGAATAGGCACATTTCATGTGCCAAGTTGATTGTGGCCACAACAAGCGGAAATAAAAAATGAAGATTTAATCTGCCTTCGCCTCCAATTTCCTATTCGTTATAGATCAACACTTCTACGACGTTAAAATTCCTGCTCGTCATTTACTTCAGACCTTTTTTTTTTATTATTACATATATATATACATATATCCACTCTGTTACTCGGCTTAGTGATCTCAATTTCTTTATTCTTATATGTTTGTAAATTGTGCATTTTTGCTTGAAAATGATTGAATTATACTGTTCTTAACTTCTGGTGAAGGTTTTCATGCCTTTAGTTAACCTGCCTGTTATAATCGCAGAATTATTAACACTTTAAAAGTTGTTTAAATGCGGCTGAGTCTAATTATTTTGGCCTTAGCGGCCATATTTCTTTACATTTGAAACTTGGGAGAATAGTGAATTTGTTGCCAATTTAGAGAAACTAAGCTTCGCAACAACAAAGAAAACGCCTTCTTTTTTTATTAATCATCATGATTATTAATTATGAATTAAATCATAATTAATCCATTATGGAATTTATTCAAGGAAATAACTGGTTCAGATTTTCTTCGTAATTTTTAATATAGATTTTTAGAGCTTTTATGTACTTTTGCCTCGTCACGAAGTGAGAACTGAATTAATTGAATGAGAAATATCGCATCGTCTGCGAAAAACTGTATCTTTTTAGTCCAAAGGGGCTTTGTCCCTGAAGGACTATTGTTTTCGTTTTGCGATTTTGCGTCGTTTCACTCTTAATGCCCGTTTCCCTTTTCAGATTGTTGCCACTAAATATTATCGTCCTGTATTTTATTTAAAGGAATTAAATAATGAAGAATCTGCATAAATGTATGTATGTTTCTCGCATTGTGGTAAAACGAGGGTACCTAGAGCTATCCAATTTTGAATGATGTAATCCTACTGCGAATACGGGCATCTGAAAGTCCAATTTGAGATTTGGAATTTGTTTTATTATCGATTTCATAGTTTGCAAATCGAATATTTGATAACCAACTCAAAGATTTCAAAGCGAGCAATGACAACGTTGTACAGAAAAAAAAAAAAAAACATTTTTATCGCCAGCGCGTGAAACTGTGCACCGGAAATTCTAATGATATGTTCAATTTAAAATTATTTTGCGATATTTTTCTCGAACTGAATTTTATGGTTTAAGTGCAAAGAACATAATATTTAATAAATAAAGGTAACATGCAAAATGTTAAAAAAACGCGCCCTTTTGAAGTAATTTAAAATCTGAAACCTTTAGGTTTTTTTTTTAAATCTTTTTTTTGTTTGTTTGTTTAATTTCTTACACATCGTTTTAGATTTATTATAGTATTTGAATAGAACATGTGGCAACGATTAGATAATTCTTGAGATGATATACATAATTTTTGTGCATTCTGAGTTATAAAATGAATGAGATGTAAAGTGAATGTCGGTGTGTCCGAATGGTAAACAAATATAGTGAATTTTAAAGAGTGCAATTATTCTGTTGTGGTTTATGCGCTATCAACGAAGTAGATTTACTTCAATCTAATAAGCTTAAACGAAATGAAAAAAAGCATATAATTTAATATTCCGTACAAGGAAGTCATGTGGTGTACACATGAGTTTTTTTTTTTTTTGCCTTCTTAACTTTATTGTTATGCATAACTTTCTTCGCACTTGGGCGATATACAATTCAACTGCAGAGTTGCAAAAATTTTAAAAGTATACGTTTAGAATTACCGATGCAGCCTTAAGTGTTGGCATGCATTTTTTCTATTGTTCATAGTCCGAATGGGCTTTGTCCCTGAAGGACTATTGTTTTGTTTTGCGATTTTGCGTTGAATCACTCTGAATGTCCTTATCACTTTTCAAATTGTTGCCACCAAATTTTATCGCCCTGTATTATATTTGAAGAAATTAAATAAGGAAGAATCTTCATAATGTTTATATATTTCTCGCATTGAGATAAAAAAGGTACCTAGAGCCATCAAATTTTGAATGACGTAATCCTACTGTGAATATGGGCATCTGGAAACCCAAATTTGAAATTTTTAATTTGTTTTATTATCGATTTCATATTTTGTAAACGAAATTTTTGATTAACAAACTCAAGGATTTCAAAGCGAGCAATGGCAACGTTGTACAGAAAATTTTTTTTTTTATCTCCAGCGCGTGAGACTGTGTATCGGAAATTCTAAAGATATGCTCAATTTAGAATTATTTTGCTAAGTTCCTCTTGGTCTAAGTTTTATGGTTTAAGTGCGAAGAACATGATATTTAATAAATACAGGTAACACACAAAATGTTAGAAAAAAAGCCCCTTTGGATGTAATTTAAAATCTGAAAACTTTCACATTTTTTTTATTTGATTTTTTTCAGCCTTTTCTCAGTTATATCAAGTTTCAGTTTTCTTACTAAGTTGGCTTTCCAAAACTTTTTTTGTCTTTTCATTTTTCACATTTTGTGTGTTAACTTATTTATTAAATATCACGTTCTTCGGACTTAGGACTTCGGACTTCGATAGAAATGTTTAATTCCGTACAGTGTTACCACTGCTCGCTTTGAAATCGTTGATTTTCTTAATCAAAAATTCATTAAAGTTTTATAAAATATGAAATATATAATGAAACAAATTTGCTCAGGTTCTCTTGGAGGACTATGTTATTCAAAATTACTGTCGCGTTTTTGTCTGTGCGAGAAATATGCAC
Source organism: Stegodyphus mimosarum (assembly GCA_000611955.2). Taxonomy (NCBI): domain Eukaryota; kingdom Metazoa; phylum Arthropoda; class Arachnida; order Araneae; family Eresidae; genus Stegodyphus; species Stegodyphus mimosarum. The sequence goes on from KK112771.1 coordinate 11,533, forward strand.
ACATTCATACAGAATCCTCTTTATTTAATTTCTTTAATTACACTACAGTATGATAATATTTGATCATATTAATTTGAAGAGTGATACAACGCATTGAAGTGTTTCAATACAAAATGCCGTTTCGAGACTAATGTTTCATTCGGAACTGACATCCTTTTTGGGCTAAAAAAACTATTACAAGTCCTTCCCAAATTAACTCGAACTATAATAAAATTAAACCAAAAGTTATTTCTCTTTAATGGCATTGTATTTCCTTTTGGCTTAATCCTATTTTTCAAAGACAACTAATATAGATTCATTGGATGCGGCCTTATCTCTAGTTTCTACTAAGACTAGTACTTTACTGGGAAACCAAGTTTAGGGAACTGTAAGCAGTTAAGATCCGTTATATAAATAAAATGTACTCACGCTAACGTGAATAAATCTTAAACTCTTAATACTTCGAAAAACAAACTTCACCGAATTCACAAATGAAAAAGAAATAATAATCCGTCATTTTACGAAATCATCCGCTGCAAGAAGGACTTCTTGAAAGTGCTTGTTTTGAGATTTTAATGTTGTGAGAAGTATCTAATTCTAATTTCGCATCCATTCAATCTAGTGAATATTTACATTATAATCATGGCTTAGAAAAAAGGATTCATGCCAATATAGTATCAAAATAAAATAGCTCTTCACACTTCGGTTTGAAAGCACTCTAAAGAAATAAAATTACTGTCTAATGTAATGCAAAGCGTTCCCATCTGCAAATTACCTTAAATCCTCGTAAGATTTGTTCATTTCATTCTGGAAAAGATTCTTTTATAACTGGAAGAATTATAACTACATTATAGAAATTAGTCAAACGCATTATCTCAATAAAATGCTCGGAAAGGTAAAAAATACATCATCATCATGAATAGCGTATTTTGCGATTCGGACCATAATTAACATTAAATTTGACAACATAGATTTTAGACGTTTTCCTCGTTCTCCTCTTACAACAAACTTCTTTATAAGCTTTTAAGATAATTTGCAGAATCCTTCAGCCGGCATTTTGCAAGGCATTTGTATGTAATTGCATAAATCATTCTCAAGCCTTTCTTTCTGAAGTATAATTTTAAATTTCTCTTCGATTAGCATCAGAAAGTCTTGAATTTCTCTTATACCTTTTATTAATTTACCTTCTTCGATGCAACATGGGAATCAACATTCTAGACACGTTTCCTGCACACCTGCCCCTATGACAATTTTCATTAGCTTATTAAATTTTCTGCTACGAACAGCAATGAATTAAATATTTGTTTTCAGATACAATATGTAGAGAAAATGGTACTCTCCGTCATATACTGAAGATATAAAGATGCGAAAAATGAAACATTTAAAAAACCTTTCGATAACCAGCATTAATTAAAGGACACGGAAAACTTTCCTAATGAAAATTAAAGGAGATATAATAATAATGTTACAAATTTTACATAAAATTCGTTTTCTTGGGTTCAAACATATATTCAATGCATACTCTTAATGTCACATTAATTTAAAACTTTAAGAGAGTTATTAATTGCAGTAGTATTCAAGAAATGTATTTGAATGCTCAGCACACATAATCGTTCAGGTATAATATCAGAAAGACAATTGAAAGACGAAAAATGTGTTAAGGAACTTTTTTAATAAGAGCACACTAACTAGTTTATAAAATAAACAAGATTCAAATTGTATTTAGATTTGATTGGAAATAAAAATTTTAATGCATTTTGAGAAGCGATCTGCCTGTGAGAATTTTAACTGAGATCAATATTGTTAACTGGGAGCAGTATGCTTCCAGAAATTAATTTTTCACGAAGATACTTTTATCAGCTGTGTTTCAGGTAGTATGACATCTCGAAGCCAGAGAGACACATTTTAAATTAAATTACAAGCTTTAAAATAATAAATGAGTAAATGGATGTTCATATAGAAATTCTTTGTGTTGCTATTTGCACATTTGACTGCATGCAAAGATGTAACCTAATCGCAATCTCATTACAATAATCTTTAAGAAAAATAATGATTCAGATAAAGCAGAAGCTTTTACTTGAGTCAACAAACTCAAGTTTTGTCAGTTAGAAGCAAAAGAACTGCGTAAAATAGTCAGACTTTCATTTCTAGATTAAGAAAAGCAAGTTAAGAAATGGAAAACGAAAGTGTGATTGATTAAAAGAGACGCGGCTAAAAATGAAGGAAGATACAATAAAAGTTGGAAAGGAAAGCCTTAAGTTTAACATTAAGACAAAGATGGTAAATACATACGAATATGTTTTTTTCGAAAGAATCTGAAATCTTTCTCTAGTTTTCACCTCTATATGTCCACGGTTATTTAACGTTCCAGTATCAAACTAAACTATCATTTCTGATACTAGCATACCTTTGGGGATTGTTCATCCCAATGAGTTTATTTTGCGTTTATTTATTTATTTGCTTTCTTGAGCAACAATTCTTCTTCCTTCAAGTCTCTTTAGAATACAATAGAAAAATGTAACTCTTGATAGGAATGAGAACGTTCTTACATTTTATTTTTATTTTGTTACGTACATAAAATAATTTAGAATTTCAAATCGACTTTTAAACATCTCTATGCACAGTACATCGGGCGATACTATTAAAGCTGCTGAACACATATACTCTTACTAACAAACGAAAAATGCAAATCTGTTCTTTATAACTTCAGCATCATTGTCAAAAGATATGAATACCAGAAATACAAGGAGTCCACGAAGTTTCTGAAACCTTTACACTGTTATTGTGGGCACCTTGTTAGAAGTTTTGCTTCAAAATTTTGGCGCTTGTATACATATTTCAAAATTTGTTTCCTAGCAGTTCATTTCAGTTTAACATACACACATCATGCTAGAATTTGAAGATCTAAAGATCCTTATGTCACAAGGGAGTTTACGTGATACAGTCAGTAAGCGAATGCTTAATGCAGAATGCCGAATGCAAAGATTTAGAAACATTTTTCTTTTATGAACAAAGGTAAATGTAAAGGTAAAAGTATGGGGGCGCCAGCGATGTACCATAGGTCAACTGGTAATCCCTTTCCATACTAAATCTTTAAGAAAAAAAAAAGGGGGGGACTGCAAGTTTTATAAGAATTTAAATAGACTGGAACTTTTCAAAAGGTCTAGAGTTTGCCTATTACGGTACATCGTGCAATCCCACAGTACGCCCCGCATCCAGTATTTATTACAAATATTGATGTAGGACATAAGTAGATTACAAAATAGTCGGAATACAATTTGAGGTTCACAAAATAAATTGAACATATGATCTGGTGCAACAAAAATAGGAGATAAACATAATTAGTGAACAGATATACATAATGAGCTAATTATAATTAGTACTCGCAACACAATATCAAAATGAATTGTAATAGCAATACTAAAGAGGTGGGTGTCCATGAATTATTTCAGATATAAAGGTATATTGCAGTTTATAAAGTTCACGAGTGGAGTCATTTTGTCCATAATCACAGCATGTAAAATTTCACTAAGTTTATGCCAAAAAAAATTTATGTTGACTTACTCTTGACAGAGGTCTACGCCGTAGGAGGAGAGTCGTTGCATAATTTTCTGAAACTTTGGATACTGATGTTTATCTTTAATTAAAAACCTTTGGAATGCAATGCCAGGTGATCACTTCCTGGGGATTTTATGTGAATATCCTCGGTTAAGGGGCATGAGAAAGTGTAATGATCAGGAGTTCCCTGTTTCCCACATATGCAGATATCAGAATTCGCCAGATTTCTTGCGTAGAAATATGTAGGGGAGGGTCCGTGTCCTGTTATAAAGTAATTTAGTGAAGCATTCGAAACTTACAATGGGGATCAAGTTATATGTGCGTCTTCTCTGTGGAGCATTGTTTCACAAATCTTGAAAAGATTTTGAAGCTAGTTGTTTTAGTTGATATTTGAAATTTGAGTGGGGCCAGGGAATGATGATTTCAGTACCATCTTGATTAATAGCTGCTTCTTTGGCTAATTCATCTGCCTGATCATTACCAAAATTGATACTATGTCCTTTGATCCATGAAATTTGAATTTTGTAGTTTGGAATCAATGGAGAGGAAGGTAAGGGGTTCTTAATAGCCATAATGGCTGCTTGGGAGTCAGATTTTATGCTAAATTCGTTGAGATTTTTGAGAATGGCTATTTCAATCGCTGCTTTTATGGCTGACAATTCCGCTTGGAAAACACTATTATTATTATGGAGATGGCCTTTCCATTTGATGATATTTGAAGGGGTAATTTGAAAATAGACTGCCGAACCAATTTTTCCTTCTAGTTTTGATCCATCAGTATAAGCAATTGGAGATGAACTACTTGAATGTTCTTCAGATATGGGGAATTTTATTTTGCTGAAGCGAAGCGCTGGATGGGTAAGATTGGGGTTAATTTTCTTTTCATAGTTGGATGGCCAAAAGGTTTGTTGAATTGTGCGGCTTGGTTGAGTTGAATGACTTTCATATAGACGCTTTCCATTTCTGCACTGATTGACAATGGAAGAGTACCAGCTAAAGTATCAAATGCTATATTTAAAGTTGTGCGATACGCCCGTGTAATGCAAAGAGTAAAAGGCCTTTGAATTGAATTTAAACATTTGATCTTTCTCACTGTCACTGGTTGTGCCCAAATTCCGGCTCCGTAATTTACCATTTTTGATATGACTGCTTTTGGAAGAATGCGTGTTATATGGGGATTTAAGCCCCAGTTATATCCATGCATACTTTTATGAACAAAGAATAACAGTTTCAGTATGATTAATTGCATTTTCTCACAGTTGGCTGATCATCTGCTAGAGGTAATTTTTTCAACAGAATGGTGCGCTTCCACACTGGGCATTGTGTGTTCACTGTTTTCTTGACAGAACGGTTCCCCAGGAGATGGGTCGGGAAGTACTGTTATCACTTTGGCCTGACATAACCAATATGGATTTCTTCCTGTGGGGCTATGTTAAAGATATTGTGTACCATTAGAAAGTGTTGAACACTACGGACCTGAAAACCAGACAGGAATGCTATTGCATCTATTGGTCGTGCTATAATTGCACCGTACATAGGCAGAGCTGGAATATCGGCTTGATATTTTGCGAGCAACTAACGGTGCGCATGTCGAGGTTGTGTGGTTTCTGTTAGTCGTAAAAAAAACTCTAAACCTTGCTTAAGAAAATGTAACCAGAACCAAAGGCAAAAGTTGCTCCATTCGCAAACAACAAGCTGTTGTAGTTGTTCAGAGACATTATGGGCACCCTGTGTAATTTTTAACGCATATCCTTAAATATACAATTAAAATAAATCATCATTTTTCGCAGATTGAAGAGAAGTCGCGTTTGTGAGACAAAACCTCATACAACGAGCTGGGGTGGTATCACTAAATAGAGCCCACAAACGGCCGACTGGTAAAGTCGCTGAACCCTGATACTTTGACCTAGGTTCAATTCCTGGCGAACGAGATAGTTGTATGGGCGTTTTTATGATTTTCCCCATGCGTAAAGTAGACATGAACCAATTTCTCTAAGCAAATCTACCACTAAGACCACTTAAGGAAGACAGCTGTAGTTTGCTTTGTTAATAAACCAAACCTAAGTATTAGCAAATAGAAGAAGCAGTAAATGCATCCCTTACTTACATCAGAAATAGTTATGAGTTACTTGACGTGTAAGTTGTGTGTATAGAAAAAAGGTATGTTCTCTGTGTAGGAGAAAAAGCTAGTGACGCAGATATCCAGTTATTCTTGTTTTCATACATTTTCTGCATTCCTGGCCATGGTTGCACAGGCTTATAATAAATGTTTCGGAAAACAACATTTTTGTGGATAACACATTTATTTAGGAATCATTTCATGCATTCGTAGGAGATGTTTCGTATGCCAGTGGGACTTCTAGGGTAATTTGTCGAAGCATGTACTCATTTACTCAAGATTAAATGTTACCTGCCTCACCTAAAACCTATTTATAATCGTTTAGGGATTCGGGAAAATGGTGACCCTTTCAGATCTTACAAATGGCCAGAGGTGAGAGTTACAAATAGCTTAAAAGTTATTCACTTTCACTCTAGCTTTCTTAGGTTAATTTTCTCCCTCATTTTCAACAATCCATTTGTGATAAAAATATTTAAATATTTTTGGGACAAAATTCAGACACGTATTTGCTACACGTCAAGTAAATAAAACTTTTTGATACACATACAAACACTTTAGTTTTAGCATTAATTATTGAATCTATGTACAATGGAAAAAAATCAAAATATTGAATTAAAAACATTTTAACTGCTTTATTGTATCAACAAATTAGTAATATATATCTATTTTTATAGGTACCAGTTAGGTAACCATTTATTCATACTGTCAACCACAAACACATCAGATTTCAAAGCAAGATTTCACTGCGCTTTTCTGAGATGATTTCTTTCCTTTCCCGGAGTTTCAGAAGATTTTGAGTGTGTTAAAAGAAATTAGTAATGTTTAGTTAGAATTTCCACAACAAAAGCCTTTGGCGATATTTCAAATCTGTATATTATAGATTAGGTGATAAGTTTTACAAGATTAGTGACTAACTGCTGTGGTCGCTTTAAAGAGTGAGTATGAAGCAGTTTCATTGTTCATAAAAATTGTTTTCATAAATTTTCTGTTTATTAAGCAAACAAGCGACTCACTGATTGATGCGCATGATAAATAAAACTCTTTTATCCAATTTTTTCAAAAAAGAAATATAACAGGAATGATAACTTAATGAAAAATATCTTGCGGTAATAGATAGTACTAAAATACCTACTTTCCGTCATCAAAACAAGGTAAAAGTAGTTATTTGGTGCTCAGGGTTAATAAGAAAAACGTTGATGTTTTGCCATCGAAAATAAAATTAAATGGCTTTATTCTTCCACAAATAAAACTCTTCCTAACATCTCTAAGCCACCGCACAACATATGCTTTCCCTCTTATTTATTTCTGTGTAAAGAAGGCGGTGGTGGCATGGAGGGAAAAGTTCCCAAATCCTATCAATATTTCTTTACCACTCATTATCCGACTTCCATAATCCTCACTTTTTCAACGTCCAGGGCACCAATGTGAAAGAATTCCACCATTTCTCATCAACGGGAATGCATTGGTGGGATTAAAAGCCTGGCCTGACTAATTTAGTTCAGAGCCGTCTTTGACCGATCGATGTTTGCCTGCGAAACGCTCTAATGAGGATCACGGTGCGTGTGCGTTTATCGTTGCAATAGAGGTTTATTTCCCTTTCCAGGAGAAAAATTTCCTCGAGGACTTTGAGTTTTCGGTGAGAAAAGAGAAAATACCATTAAAATTCAGGTCACGTAGAGGTGCTAAACCTTGCATCGAACAAAAGTTCGTAGCACTCGGGAATTGCATGATTCTAGTTTTAAATTCTGGTTTTCGTAAATTATTTCTGATTCAGTGCACAAGAATTAGAATTCCCCAAGGAGTACATTTTCCCCTTCTGTTTCTTGCCTTATGGACTGCAGTCGAAAACATTATATCTTACAGTTATGTGGAGACTTTGTCGATTTATAAATATACTTCGGTAATTCTCAAATGTTTTAGTGTTTGAATCAGGTATTTTTGTGCAACCCTCCCTACCTTTAAGCTCGAAAACCGCACATGGTTTCCCATATTCTACAGAATTCAAATCCGAATCCAAATTTTTGGGCTCACAATTAAATAAGATTTAAGGATTTTACAGAAAAGAACAAGGGCTATTATATATGCAAATGCAGTATTTAAACAATAACAACTTACTTCAGTGGTTGACGTAAGTAAATAATTAAATGAAGATAAATTGGAAAAACATACATCTAGCATTAAATTAAAAACAATGCATGATTCATTATATTTGATCTAGGCTAAAAACGCTGAGGTTTTAGACACATTTTCGGTTTGCACACTAATGTCTGGGAAATTTGATGTGCATTTGGCACTCGGTAAATCTAGTCAACAGCCAAACTGTACAGAAGCATAATTAGTATGTCTTAATTCTTACATATAACATTACACCCACATTTCAGCTTGTGTGTAGTGTTCAGAAACTATTGTTTATAACTGGGTCAACAACAACAAAAAATTTTACATGGACACTTTGTTGTGCGACCTGTTAAATTATACACATTTTCTGCTGTAGTTCATTTAAACTTATTTCCTCGAAATATTGTAACTTAATTTACCCATCCCTAAAAGCAAGTCAAAAATGGCATAAAAAATTGCAAATTTTAAAATTAAATCTCCCGGTAGATACTTGTTGTTGTTCGAAAGCCATCTTATAATTTTATTTTTTCATAACAAGTATAAAACTTTTCCAAACATAATTATAGGAACCGGGAGATCGCATTCAAAGTTTGATTTCGTTATTTGTTGAAAATTAATTTTCAAAAATTTGATGTTGCTAAAACATGATTATTTTCGTCATTTAAAGCACTTCCGCATTTGGAAGTATATGACTACGACCAGCGATTGAGAAAGTAAAGGCCGGGTAAGGATTCTTAAGCTCGGTAGAGGGGTGGGTATATATATACGTTTGGTAATGCCGATTGCAATAAAAAAGAGAGGTGATTAACTAAGTGTTATAGTAGTCCCATATACATAATTTCAACGTTGTATGACTAATCATTTTCAAGTTATGCGAAATAAATACATAAATACATTGATACGTGAAATAAAGATATCACGTACGAAATCTCTTTTGAATCCATTTTACAATCCGTTTTGTAGAAACGGATCTTTATTTTCTTCGTACAAACAGAGCTCATGCATATAATCGTCCAAATGGATTGCGGAACGGTCAAAAATTTCCGTTGAAATATGATACACGAAATTTTTCGAGATTGTAATACTTCCTTTTACTGCGTACTTGCTTCCTTTTACTGTGTAAAAGGAAGCAAAAATACTTTCGATATAAAAGCATGTGCATAAACAGTGTACATTTCTATTTTACAATCAATTCATCAAAAAAAAATGTGTACCAAAAAAAGTTGTTTCTTTTAAAAACGCGTCTATGCATCAGTTGGTTGACCAAAAATATTTTATTTTTATGTATTTATTTTGACTTTATTCAGAATTACAGAAGTTCTAAAATGTTTTTTCGATTTTTTCAACGTAAGTGCGAGCTACTTTTTTTAGTATCAAATCCAAAGCACCAAACTGTGATATATGCTTGAAGATTTTCACTCAAAACCCCTATATCATAACCACAATCCTTGAAGAATTTTATCTGTTGATTTTCTTTACTTATCCTTAATCTCACCAAAAAGATTTTTAGAGATCACTTACATTAGAAAGCTACCGAAAGGAAATGGAAATAATTTCTTTCCTTTGGTCTATCTAAGGCTCCTACGAAATATACCGTATATTATATTTGACAACAGGAAAGTGGAGAACTTATAATTTAAAATTGAAATAGCATTATTTATTTCGACACCTTTCTCCGTCTCTGAGCGTTTGGAATGTGGAGCAAAGCTATTTGGCCATTCCCATTACTTACTGCATAATGTGAAACGCTTCATTTATTTTGCAGTGGTAAACGGGATCTATAACTGGAAAAATATTACCTATCTTACTTTTATTTTAACGTTTATAACTTATGCTGTGTCAATTCAGTTTTTCCTATATACGTTACACATTATACGAACGCAGATATAGGAACTAGCAGGGGCGAAGTTCTGAGCAAATTCCATAATAAAATAAGGCCTGCCGCCCTTATACACAGCTTCTTAATATTATACAGAATTTTTAATATACAATGAATTTATTATATTTGTTTGGGTACAAGAATATTTATATCTTAGTAGTTCAGATAAGTATGTTTTATATTATAATGAATGTACATTGAGAAATGTTGTTTACTAGTGGTGAATTGAGAATAAAAAAAAGGAATTAAAGAAGCGGGTTATAAATAAGATACTTTTCAGGTGACCTTAGAGTTACGTGCGTTTATACAATTCTGAGTCGAAAAACTATTGAAGTGAAGCCTGATAATATGATATTAATCAATATGTTATGATTTTATTTGACTCATCTAGATTATCCCACTGTTAAGGAATAGCAAAACACGCGACGGCGAGCGGAGTAATATCACTTGGGTAAGATAAGAAATGCCGTTGCCATAGACACCCATGAAACCCGAAATCAAACGGTAATAAAATAGAAACTCTCTTGAAATAACAAAGTCGTGTTGGGAAAGTTTAGTTAACGTAGTTAAAGACATTACTTCCAAGGCATTAATTCATCGATTAGTATCACCTACAAAAAAGCTAACCAAGCAAAAAAAAAAAAAAAAAAAAAAAAAAAAAAAAAAAAAAAACTGAAAGTCTCAGATTTTAAATTACGTTCAAAGGGGCTTTTTTTCTAACATTTCATGTGTTACTTTTATTTATTCAATGTCATGTTCTTTGCACTTAAACCATAAAATTCAGTTCAACAGCAATATCGCAAAATAATTTTAAAATGAGCATAACATTAGAATTTCCGATACACAGTCTCGTGCATTGGAGACAAAAATGTTTTTTTTCGTACAATGTTCCCATTGCTTGCTTTAAAATCGTTGAGTTTGTTAAACAAACATTCGTTAAAAGATTTACAAAATATGAAATAGATAATAAAACAAATTCCAAATTTGAGCTTATAGATGCCCATAATCGGGTGGGAACGTACGTTATTCAAAATTTGATGGCTCTAGGTACCGTTGTTTTATCACAATGCGAAAAACATACATACATTTATGCAAATTCTTCATTATTTAATTTCCTTAATATAATGCAGGGCTCTAATATTTGATGGCAACAATTTGAAAAGTAAACCGACATTTCTAGTGAACCAACGCAAAATGCCAAAATGAAATTAATAGTCCTTCAGCGCAAATTGACCCTCTAGACTAATAAAAATAAAAATATCTCTTACGTATAAAATCTTTATTCTATACATTATTTAGGGAAAAAAATCACAGTTCAGAAACCATTTTTTAAAAACGTACATTCAAAAGATGTTATAAGTTTTTGTTAAAGGACAGTATAATGAGTTAAATATCAAGAATAAGAGGTAAAAAAGTTATACGAGGGAAAAAAGGGGAACTACTGCTTTTATTCCACATTTTGAATTTCTCTATAATACCTAGAACTATACTTAGAATTTCTCTAACACACAGAACCAGAGTCGGAATCCTTTTGCATTGTATATATTTGCATTTTTCAATCTCATCTGCATAAATAAAATGTCTAGAAAAGAAGATTTCAAATTACACGGTTTTACTAAATCCACTGAAACGTAAAACTAAGTAAACAACTGAACAAAAATAAAATCTTAAAGGATTCGATTTTGACATCGCACTAGAGGATTCTTTTCTGGAGCAGCATCTAAGGTTATGAATCTGCACTTTGACTCAAATCTGCTAACTTCTTTTCTTTTTAGCTTTGTATATACATTAGGTTTTTTGAAGCAGTTGTATATAAAAAATGAGCAAAGCCCTCGCCGGGACTCGAACCTGGACATTTCGATACGCACCGAGTGTGCTAACCGTAGCACAACAAGGCATGCTGGGAGGAGGGAAAAATTCTTTAAATACTCCATCTTTCAAAGGGCGACTGGGGAACTGGGAACCCAATCGCCAAATCTTGTGGTGAAAAATCATCATCCACCATCGTTTTTCGTTTAGGCGCCACTGTAGAAACATTAGATTTTTTCCGACGTCAGGAAACTAAAGAAATGAGGCATACCCTCGCCAGAACTCGAACCTGGACCTCTCGAATACGCGCCGAGTGTGCTACCGTTACACCAGAGAAAGCATGCAGAAAAGTGGAAGAAAATAACTTTATTATTAACCATCCATTCTTCGCAGTTACGTTACATAAAATTTAAAATCAAAATTCCGAAATATTTAAAAACAGCACAGCTTTAGAATTTCTGATAGGTGTTAGGGGTTGTGATACACTTTTTTCTGTTCCGTTGTTTTATTATTTTAAAAACTAGCCACTTCAGAGGTTAGGTGCCTAAAAGATATCATAAAGAAAAGTACATAATGTTTTCAACAAATCCAGCTAGTGTCATTTGATGAGAAGTGTTTAATGTTTCTAATTAAACGTCTCATGTTTTAAATGAATGTTTATCTCAATAAATCAGACAAAAAAGTAGAAGAAATAATTTTTTAAGAACTGCCTTTATTACTTTTAAATGACGTGGTTTGATAATCTTTAACATAGATATTATTAAATCTAATAGATGGAGCATGTTAATCTCTCAAAACATATACGTTAATTCGAATAAATATCTGTGGCATCATCCATGCGAGTGGCAATGAGTTCTCATATGTGTTTAATCTGTAATTTATATTAGTTGTAGAAATCATTATTTTTAATTATTGCACATGAAACAATGAACGATGAAACCTCGCTTTACTTCATATTTTTGTTAGTACCCCTTATGTTGAGATATTGCTTACAGTTGTGCCTACCATTTATAAAATGAAAACGGAGTACCATTTTAGAAATAACTATCATGATCAAATTTTTATTAGTGATAATTTAAGGATTTATAAAAATTATTAATGATGTTTTACAGCTGTTTCCTTCATTCTGAGTCGAATGTTAAATGTGTAAACATTATACTGACTGTATTAAATTTTCAAATAGATGTGCAAATGAAAAATTAGTAAACTGAAACACTAAATAGGTACTCTCTAATTATCTGCTGCCCGGTTTCAACATTCGGTTAAGTGCTCTGTTTTTTATGTATTTTCGAATTTACACAATGCATATTAATCCATTACAGGGGTCTTCAAACTACGGCCGAGGGCCGAATATGGCCCGCGAGCACTAATGATTAGGCCCGCCAAGGGTTTCTTTAAAATAATTTTATGAAATGTAAAGTAAAAAATAACATACACATTAGCTATTTTATATAACAGCCAATCTGGAACTGCTTTGCTATCACGCACGTCCTTTATAAAACATATAAACATTATACAACCGTTTCAAAATTCACAGTATGTGAAATACAGTAACACTCAAAAAATCTCATAGCCCTATTACATTACACACATTTTTTGCCGTACTTCATTTAAACTTATTTCCTGGAATTTCATTGTAGATATACTTTTCATTCAATCAATTCATATCTCACTTCGCGGAAGGCAAAAGTACAAAAAAAAATCGAAACATCTTCAAACAAAGCAGGAACTTAAAATGTAAAAAAATTGCGGCTTCGTTAGGCTCACTAGCACTTAAGTAATATTTAAATTGTTGAACATTCTTCAACTATTGCATGAAAATTAACTAAAGTTCTAAAACGCTTAATTGAAATTTAAGAACAGCATCATTCAGGCACTTTTAAAGTAAAAAATGCACAATTTACAAGTATATAAGAATAAAATAACTGAGCTCACCAAGTCGGGTAACAGAGTGGGTATATATATATATATATAGAGAGAGAGAGAGATATGCAGATAGATAGATAGATAGACTTTTGATGCAGCCGATAAACTACTCGTTTTTGAGTTATGCGAGACACATACATACAAATGCACTTACGTACAGACGTTACAAAAAAAATCTCACCTGAGTCCATTTTAAATCCGTTTTGGGAAAAATAGTCCTTTTTCTCCTCGTACGTACTTTACTTCGTATAGAGAAGTAAAAAATTCTCATTATACTTTATAAGGTTTCGTGTTTTATCTATCCTAAATTTCATTATAGTATTTTAGATTGATTCATGGAAATTTTCATTTAATTTAAATCGCTTTTAATTTAAATCATATTTTTTTGTATATGTTTTAATTTATTTTAATTTTGTAGATGTTTTTCTCCGCACACTTGTCCAAAATATGAAATACTTATCAGCGAAAGTTTGCACCTGATTAAAATCTAAACAAAATGCGCTGAGAAATTGTGACAACTGCGAGGTAAACCCATTAAAAAGTAAAAGTACATACTAAACCGAAGAAATCTCTGGGGCAAAAATGTATTTTTGCAAATGTTTAAAAACAGAAAATAAAACAGAAAACAGAAATTAAGTACAAACTGGAAGAAAGTCTTGTAGGACCCTCTGGTCTACGTTTAGTGTCACAGCTGAGATAAGTATAATAACCACACAGGAGAAGGCTGAAAAGAAGCCTTTATTAACTCTTTTAAAACTTCGCGTCGACTTGACTCTAACACACTACGTCTCACTGGGACGGTAACTCAAATAGCAAGAACTAAACTAAAAATTTGACGATATTAACAAGTAACAGAATTACGCTACAGGGCTCAGAATATGTTGTTTCCTAAAGGAGTGTTGAAAATCTAGTGGCAGCAAAGTAATAGCTGTTACGCCCCGTTAAGCAGCAATAAATGCCGAGCAGAAGCTCACGCTACAGAAAGCACAGTCTTCGCGCACGCTTTGTAATTTTGCCTTCTAAAACTCAGTATTTAAACCTCAAAGTAGAATTTGCGTTATTTCACGTGCACTATCAAATTTATATATTAAGGCAACGACAATTAGGGGAAAGAAGGTTTATAGGAAAGTAAAGAAAAATTAAATTAAATTAAATTGGTTATTTAAAATAAATATAAATCCCTACAGTCTGAAAAACAAGGTTCTTCGTAAGATAATAGAGTATAGATACAATCACAAAAATCTCACTGCCATGTTTAAAAATGTGTACACTGTTCATGATAGTTGCATTGCCGTAGTATGATGAATTATCTGGATACTGGAAGAAACATCCCGAATTTCAGTTATTCAAATGCGACCAGACGACAGAAAAACAAACACTATTAAGACATCTTAATATCCCCTACGGCAACTCGAGTTACTTTTAAAGAAGTATACTTTACTTTTGATATCACTGAAAACGCTCAGTTGTAATCTCATTCCTGTTTAATTTTCTCAAGAAAAAAGAATAGATAGAAGTTGTATGATGCAGAGAACTAGAGTCTTTGAAATCGTACACATTTGAGACCATTACAGAGGAATACTGTCTACAACAACTTATTTATAATTTCAAAATGATTAAAATTTCAATTCTTTGATTCGTGCTTGCAGTATATATTAGAAAAGCCGTTAGTAGTGGCATATACTTTCGTCTCCTGGATAAACAAGCTCTGTTTATAGAACATTTAACTTTGTTTACTGAGAAACGAAGGTAAAATTAGAATAAATCAACAAAGGAAAACAAAGCTCTCTACCAGAAGTACAGAAACGAAACGTAGTTGCGTGGGCTAACGATAGAAGTTAGTGGAAGTTGGATTGTATTGATCCACAGTTCCACTCAATTTAATCATACGTATTCCAGAATATAAAAACACTGTTTTATCGTATTGCTTTAAACTTCTGCTTCAGATTGACTCCGATCGAAATATTTACAAGACTAACAAAAAAAAATCTGATGCGGACACCACATGACTTTCATGTACGGAATATTAAAATTATACGCACTTTTTCTGTCATTTGATTTAAACTTATTTCATCCAATTTCATTAGATATATATTTATCATTCAACTCCTTACTTCTCACTTCGCGGCAGGGCAAAAATGCATAAAATATCAAAATATCTTCATTAAAAATTGAAACATACAGTAAAATATAAAACACCAAATTCCGTTACAAACAATTTAAAAAAACGATCTTTAGTATTAAAAATACAGTTTCTAGGCAAAAACAACCAATTCGGCCAGCAGGCAAGACGACAGATTTTTCGGTGCACAAATCTAAATGTTTCCTTTCGGTTCCACTCGACAAAAAGACACTGAAGCTGCAGAAA
This sequence comes from Stegodyphus mimosarum, assembly GCA_000611955.2. Taxonomy (NCBI): domain Eukaryota; kingdom Metazoa; phylum Arthropoda; class Arachnida; order Araneae; family Eresidae; genus Stegodyphus; species Stegodyphus mimosarum. Next base: position 27,289 of record KK112771.1, read on the forward strand.
GACTTAATTCACTGTTCTGTTAAGTTTCAAATGTAAACAAATATGGCTCCTATGCTAAAAAATAAGCTTACCCGCACTTAAACAACTTTCAAATTGTTGATAATTATTGCATGCAGATTAACTAAAGACATAAAAACCTTAACCTGAAAATAAGGGCAACATTAATTCAATCATTTTAATGCAAAAAATACACAGGTTACCAACATATAAGATTAAAAACAAAACTGAGCACGCTGAGTCGAGTAACAGAGTAATTCTATTTTTTGGTGCCGTCGATTGCTACCAAAAAGGGAGGTGCACAACTACATGTTATAGCAGTCTTATATACAAAATTGCAACGCTTTATCGCATTGCTCTTTTTGAGTCATGAGAGATACATACATACGAACGTACGTACAAACGCCGCGAAACAAAATGTCTTCTGAATCCATTTCAAATCAGTTTTATAATTTGTTTAGGGAAAAAGAGTCCTTTATTCTGCCCTTACGTACAGATATCACGCAAAAACAGCCTTAAATTGAGTTCGATAGCGGTCAAAATGGCTATTTTCTTTGAATTATGATACCCGAAAATATTCGTGATCACAATACCTCTTTTACTTCGTACGAGGAAATAAGAAGAACATTATTATTTTTGTTTTGGAATTAATTATTTTTATTTGAATACTGATTTAACTCTTCCAAACGAACTTACACTCTAGATTAAATTATTTGAAATGCAAGTTGACTGTTAATAGTATTTTTTCTGTTAATTATAATAAATTCCTGTTTTCCGCATTTTTAACTGCCATCGGATTAACAGTCATTTTGGGTTAACCTTTGATTTTGTCACCCCACCCCGGTTAATTAAGAGGTGTCTCTGTTACTTAAATTTATTATACAATTTCATCTAACTTTTGAATAGAACTTGTTATTGCTTGATGGTGCTGAGCTTTCAACAACGTAGATGACAAAACGATAGATCAAATAACAACTTACAGCATGTTGAGACTTAATTCTGTCATCGATCGCCTCTGCCGTTGGTAAATAGCTAATGACTTCCATTTACAGATATTAATAAGTGTTGATGAGACGGCTATTTTAGAACAAACATATGTATGCTTTCAGAAGTAACTGAGCAAATCAACGTTATTTGAATATAAATTTGCATACGCGTAATTTGTGATATCTGAAGCTGCCTTGGGTGTAAATTAATTTATGGAAATATTAGGCTAGGTTCGATTCCCTAATTTAACATTTTTACAAATTAGTTTTCTCGAGGGAAAGTGAAATTCAATCACTTATCTCAAGAACAGATTTTTACTCATTTTTCAAGTCTAATATATTTTTTTCCGAAAATTATCTCTCACTTTAGGGTAGGATGAAACTTTTAAACAATAAATCAATTCATACTTTAAATATGAAGGGGAAAATAAGGCTTTCGCCAAAATAAGAAAACTAGGAACAATGCATTTATGCAGTCTTTACTGCAATATTCCAGTTGAATTAGTAGTATTATTTAAAGTACTTTGTCTAAGGAAGATTTATTAAGGAATACTCCAGATGTAAGAAATGCAAATTTAAATAAATAGCGCTTCGCGTTAAAACCAGATTTCTTGGATACGCCTGTATTCCCTTTAAACTCATGAAGCTTTTTTTTTCTATTTGAATGGAATCTGAAGAAATTAGAATTTATTTCTTATCCAACCTGAAAATCTGTAATCGTTTTCAAGTAAGAGAAAAAACTAACTTTTCTTTCAACTGCAAAGCTTTAGCGACGGCGTAACAAGCATAACATAGAGTATTATCTTACTTTTCTTGAACTTTACATTTTTTTCCTTCAGTTCACTCGTTTGCGGCTCCAAATTTCTTAAATTTATCCATTCAATGAAGACACTAAAGCCTTTATAACATAATTCTTAGGATTTGGAACAAAATATTTAGGTTAAAGCCTTTATCCAAAAACCTAGCAGTTAAAACGATTCAAGTAGGTATTAAGCGCAAAGTTAAAATATTATGATTCTCAACAGTTAAAAAGAAAAGCTCAGCAAAGGAAACATTATAAACAATATAACACGATCGAAAAGCTGTATAACTATATATACAGCTCAAAATCCACATATACTTAAAATAAAGAGTAAGAGGGCACGGATAAAATTTCGCAAGCTATATGCACTGTTATTAAATACTAATAATCCTAAAGCAAAGAACAAAAATAAACATAAATAAAAAAAACTGAAAGATTCAGATTTTAAGTTACCCAAAAGGCTCTTTTAAAATTTAATATGGTTTATCAATAGAAATGGTTCAGGCGTAATATGAGGTATGTTGCCCTTTCACAGCCAGACAAGTCGCGCACCGTGACGGCATAATGGACAGTAGGCAGGTGAAATGTTCCTGGGCAGTCGATCCCACTCCTGCAGCAAGACAGTTCTCAACTGTGGGATGGTTCTCAGATAGAATGACGAGATGAAATTGCATCCCATGAGAGTCCCGGACATGGTCTATAGGGTAAGGTCAGGAGGCCTGCATGTCTAATCCATGTAGCAAATATCCTCACTTTCCAAGTATTCGTCCCAACCTGAGCCCCATGTGCACTGGCCTTGTCGTTAATTAACAGGAATACAGGAACAACTGCGCACCTGCAGCATGGAACATAGGCTCTAACATCTTGTCTTTGTACCTCACAGCAGCACATAATACCTACCTAAACCATTACAACTCCACCACCACAGTAATCTTTTCCCTGATAAGGGAAGGATGGTATCGTTTTCTAGGCTCGCTCCAGATACACATACGCCAAGAATCGGTGTCCAGGTTGAATCTCCCTCATCTGTAAAATGCACGGCATTCATCTGAAGTCTGGTCCAAGGGGAATGTTTTCTGTAGCATGCTAATTGCGCTTCGGGTTATGTTGCAGCATACAGCTCACGTGAGAGCTGTGAAGTTGTAGCAGCCCAGTGTAGCCGCGTTCACAGTACCAAATAAAGATCCTAATTCAGCATTGTGGATCTTAGTCGACCATGTTCAGGTTTTGTCGATATGGATCCAGTGCCTTAAAACTATTTCCGTAAAATGCAGACTACACTGGACGTTACATTGAGGTCTGTAGCAACTTGCGTCGTCATCCACACGTCCGTGGCTACTGTTTTTAGCTGTTACATTAAAATATTTACCCAAATCTTGCGAGAAACACGGCGAATGTCGGGAAGGAGTACGAGCACACAAATACGTGGGCACTCACATGCACGCTTACGTATTCGACACTGAATATTTTCACAAATCTTTGGCGGCATAATTAATATCTTTAGTTCAATACTTTCGTAAAAATAAACATAATTTGTAAATTTACTTAATTTTTCAGAAAAGACGCGCATTAATTTTTTTATTTTTTGTCTCGGGTGACAATATACTTAAATATATAAATGGTTCTTACGTTATACGCTTGTAAGTATTTATTTATCTACATCTAACCAGTTATTTTATGTTAAATATTTTTAATATCATTCCCTTTTCTCGTTTTTCTGCCAGAATGCTAATTTTATTTCGCGCGTCATATGAGGTAGGAAGAGATATTACTTAAAGGACGATTTCTAGATCGTTTAATCAAAGCGTGTTCCGACCGCTGAAGCCATATTACCAATGCTGTTCGATAGCAGTCTATCTAAGGCGTTGCATTATTCTTGCCAGTTTTGCTTGTCACCCCGGCATAGGTTTGAGCCAACTTGCATGTTATTTATTCCGTGTGCCTTTGGTTAACTTAGGACTTAGTTTAATTTGAATTAATTACTGTTGAGTTACGTGTTAAATGCTGGCTGGTTTGTAAGCACAGGTTATGCCTTCTGTTAAGTTATTGAGTTGTAATAAAATTATCTTTTATACTCTTGTTACGTTTTCTACCTTCTTACATAACGTTAAGTCCTTAACTTCAGGCTGAGTATCGAATTAGTTTATGCCTCCAAAGAATGGGAGACTCTACACTCTATCTTGCATATATATTTCAGTATTCATACTATTACTTTCGACAGTAGTAAATTTTCCTTGCAGCTTATAAAAGTAATACTTTTGGCAGTAAGTTTAATTTGATGGAAGTTTCTAAAACACTTTTAACGTTTTATTGAACGTATTATGCACCTTGCCTACAAAAGTCTTTACTTTCGCAACTAGTGATCGTGGACACATATTTCCAATCATAAAAATGTTTTAAAAATATACAGATTCCTAAAGGAAAGAAATAAATTTTATAAAATTAACAAAAATTATTTTTTACACATTCTTCCAGTACCAGTGTTTACATTTAGGAAAATTTTGCACTCGTTGTAAATAACCATGCTTCTTTTACGACAAAAAACACAAAATCTGTCTTATACACTGAATACTAATAAGTATTTGGACACCTATGCAAATGACGATATCTGCGGTCCTAAAGTACGTCACGGACTCCGCCGGTATATATCCTGTAGGAAACAGCATCGGCTTTAGTCGCATGCAAGACGCCTCGCAGTTCGGAGCTCTCTGATTTCGCGAAAGGTATAATTATCGGGTATCACAAATGTGGCCGATCCTTAAGGGATATATCTAGTGATCAGAAGTACCCAAGATCGACAGTGGCCTATGCGATTAAGAAGTGGAAGGTGAGCGGTGATTGTCAGAATGTGCCCTGAGTCGGCAGACTAACGAAACTGGGAGATAGAGACCGACGAGTGCTGTCCAGAGAAATTCGGAAGAACCGCACCCAACCGATGGCCCTCATGAGCGAGGAGTTGCAACAGGCATCCGGGAGTATTGTTTCAATGAATACCATCCGTAAGGATGCACATCTGCTTGGTTTTCATGGTCGTGCTGCTGCCCATAAGCCTTTGATCACAAAGTCCAACCGCGCTGCTCGGTTAATGTGGTGCAAAGCACATCGAAATTGAACCGCATATCAGTGGAAACGGGTTCTTTGGTGTGACTAATCAAAGTTCACCATTTACCGTTCGGACGGCAGGGCCTAGGTTTGGCGTCTACCTGGAGAACGTCTCCTGCCAGAATGCATTGTGCCAACAGTGAAGTTCGGCGGAGGTGGAATTATGGTCTGGGGGTGTTTCTCCTGGTATAGGCTGGGACCCTTAGTCCCCATTCATGATAAGCTCAACTCCGATGCCTATTGCACTATTTTGGATGACAATATGCTTCCTACGTTGTGGCAGTTTTACGGGTTTTACCCTTATTACTTTCAGGATGACAATGCCAGTTGTCATGTTTCGACGTTAACCAAGGCTTGGTATGGTGCCAATGGAGTTCGTCGAATGGACTGGCCTGCCCAGAGTCCAGACCTGAACCCTATCGAGAACCTCTGGGACGAGTTCAATCGCCGAATTCAGGGGTGCACTACCCGTGCAAAATCGGTGAAGGAACTTCTATGTCTTCTCCAAGCCGAGTGGAAGAAAATACCACTAGCTGTCATACAAAGACTTGTGGAAAGTATGCCCCGGAGGGTCCACGCTGTAATTACCTCTCGTGGAGGCTCTACCAACTATTGATTTTGAATAAAGTTACTTTTTCTTTTCTATCACAGGTGTCCAAATACTTATTGGTAGTCAGTGTACAAAAAAACTTGTTTCTCTTACAACAAAATATGAGCGAGATATTGTATTCTACTTAAATGTCATTCAATGATTTACAGATACTTTAATATTTATACTGTAATTTACTAGTGGTTTTAACGTCTAATTTTATTACATGCGACAAAGCGGATGAATATTCGTACAACTAATTTACAAGTTTAATTTTATAACCACAAGTAAATTATAAGTTTAATTTAGTCTAAAAGTCTAAAAATTCGTTATTAATAATTTCATGAAAATTTATCACTTTAGAATCATAATCTGGTAATCGCGCAAGGAATTAATTAAACTACAAGTACTTAAAATTTTTAATTAAGGCAAATAGTAGTATTACGTGTAGGCTGCGCATCAATACGGAAGACTATCAATGTTTTCTATAGTTCATGGATTCTATAAAATTCTGTGAATAAGATCTCGCTTTTGAATATATAGGTATATATGTTGTTTAGTACTTTTCACAACACGCTGCATAGGAAAGTTCAGCACTGAATCTCTAAACGTCAGAAATAATTTTCTAAACTGATATTTTATTTCAATTTTAGTTATGCGTATATGCAATCATTTCGCTCTTTAGTTAATGTACGGATTCTAAATATGATACACGATTTTAATACCAAATATTTCAGTCAGTATTTCTGATCCGGAAGTCAAGCGTTTTACGGTTTACTTTTCAAAACGACCACAAAATTTTCCAAAACATAAATATAGGGACAGGTTAAAGTATGAAAATAAAATTAGGTTTCGTATTTTAGAAAAAAAAAGTTTTAATTAAAAAATAAAAAAAAATATGAATCACTGCGTTATTGAAAACATTTTTGTAATTGAAAACATGTATCTATGACAAAGACTGCGAAAATAAATGCCGGGGAAAGTCTTTTGTAGACACGATGTCTTCTTAAGGTAAGTTCATGAGAGTTTTTTGCTCTTGGTTCGAAAGTTTTTAAATCCATAGAGCAATAACACGAGACAATGGAATTATAAGTTACTTCAAAGTAAGAAGATTTTAAGATACGTAGCCTTAGATTTCCCATTTAGCGCCTATCTTCGAAACTCTTTTTATATATATATCTGAATTTTGCATAACAATTTACGGAAATTTGGGGCGGGGACTGCCTGTTCTGGGTGTAACACATAACTAATTTCCATTTGCTAAATACAAAAGCTTCGGCATTTAATGAAATAAAATGTATGTGAAAATAGGAAGAAAACCTCAGGAGAAATTTTGTTGATAAAATTATTACATATTTTAAGTAAAAACATCTATCCATTAATAAACAGTTCCATCCAATAATAATACTAAAAAGCTCATTTAATGTAACCATCCTAGAAAAATACCTTTGTTTCAAAGGTGTTTATTGATGAAAACAAATATTAGTTTCATATTCTGTTTCCCTAGCAATTTTTGATTTATGATTTATTTTATTTATTTATTGTTAGAAATTACATTACAAAATATCTATAGGAAAGGTGCTTTCCAATATATGTATTACATTTATTAGTATTATTTCCAACACATACATTTTATTTTATCCTTTAATAAAGTATTTTATTGTAAATCATAATTTAAATTAAAAATTATATCTGCTCCATATTACGATTTAATTAACAGAATATAATTATTTGCCCATATTTATAGTGAAATGAATCTTTTGCAGGAAGAGAGCCAAGAAGTCACTTACTGTATAAAATTATTTGAGTTTATAACGAAAAGTTTTATTGTCAATAATAGCGCCAAATTGTCGACTCCCTTATAATAAATCTCTTCGCGCAACCCTTCACTATGCGTTTATCGTTAAAAATATAAATCTTTACAAGAAAGGCAATTTTCTCCCCAGGATCCTTCACACTCCTTCTCGTTGAAGAGCAAGTTACTTCAACCATTTGTCCTCTTTTATAGCATTTTCTGTCTTCATATTTCTTCCTTTTTTACTGATACTAACTTCCTTTATCATTATTGCTTTTACTACTACGTTACCTCTATTCCATTTCAGAAATTTAATTTAGAGATCTTCAAACTTTTGTTTTTCTTTTCTTCAAATTACATTTTCAGAAGCGCATTAATTAAGGATATAATCCTAAAATAAATTTAGTGTCGCAGTTTAGTTTACCTAGTTTATGCTGCTTTATATATACGTAAACATATTTATCATCTGTTTTTAAGCAGTTAAATTTGGTACTTCATGATTATTCGCACCCGCAGTTTCAACATTCGGTGTAATTGTCTTGTTTCTGATAGCCAACCCACGTATGTGAATGCTAAAACGCGTATACATAGATTAACATTCAACCGTCATTTCGCAGATCATTATTAGCACCATATATTTTTTTATATGGTAAAATATTTTCTTCTCATAAAATGTTTCATGACTATATTATTTATAAACTGGGCATGACCTTTGTGCCATAAAGATAGTCAAACAAACGTCTCGTGCTAACTGACAAAGTCCATTCACCAAATTTCCCAGTGAATTGATGCCTTTTTATGCAGGTATGGATTATCAGAAAGTTCATTAATGTAATATTATTTTACTTTTTATCTCTTTTTACGAGTAGAATTATTTGGAAAAAGCTAAACGGCGCGAAGGTTATGAGTTTAAAGGAGTGCGTTCGCGAAGAATTTTTTTAAAGGGAAATTGTTTGAAAATGACTTCTCATTAAGCAATTGTGAGAAAAGAGGGGGAATAATGTTTGCCATCGCCCCATACTTAAGTCTAACATAAATATATTTCAAGCCGATATTAGACAGTTAATGCTATTTACTATATTAAAGCCGCATGTTGACTATAAATTTGACTGTCTGTTGTTATATTCTGAGCTAATCTGAAGTCAAAGAGTAATAATGCTTGGATTTTCAATTTGCTACTTACAATTTTAACATTTCCTTTTCTAAAATTTACTTAAACTAAAATTTTAGAAAAATAATAATAAAAATAGAAAATCTGAAAGGTTTCAGATTTTAAATTATGTCCAAAGGGGCGTTTTTTTAAACGTTTTGTTTGTTACCTTTATTTATTAAATATCATGTTCTTCGTACTTAAACCATAAAATTCAGTTCAACAGCAATATTGCAAAATAATTTTAAAATGAATATATCTTTAGAATTCTTGATACACAGTTCCGCGCGCTTTAGATAAAAAAATTTTTCCCAGTAGAGTGTTGCCATTGCTCGCTTTTAAATCGTTTGAGTTTGTTCATCAAAAATTCGTTAAAGTTTTACAAAATATGCAATAGACAATAAAACAAATTCCAAATTCGGACTTCCAATTCGGAGTCTCGCGCGCTAGAGATAATTCTCCCCCCCCCCGTGCAGAGTTCTCATTGCTCGCTTTGAAATCGTTGAGTATTTTAATCAAAAATGCTTTAATGTTTTACAAAATATGAAATCGATAATAAAACATTTTCAAATTTGGACCTCCAGATTCCATATTCGGGTGGAAACGTACGCTATTCAAAATTGGATGGCTCTAGGTACAGTTGTTTTATCACATTTGGAAAAATATATTTATGCAGATTCTTCATTATTTAATTTCTTTAAATATAATACAAGGCTGCAATATTTTGTGGCAACAGTCTGAAAAGTGATTCAAACTTTTAATGTGTCCAACGCAAAATCACGAAACGAAAACAATAGTCCTTTCAGAAACAAAGCCCCTTTGGACTAACAAAGAAAAAAACCTTAAGTTTTATTCATGCGTGCGAGATTTACTTCAGAAATCACCTGATTATTAATGTTGTGTTATTAAAATCATTTTTAAAATGATCGAATATAATATGAATTGCGGATCAATGGTAATAAATAATATAAATTTAATTACAAGCGTATTACTAGTTGCCACAGAATAAATAAGTATACAGTTTTTACCGTTCATACTTTGAAACATGTCGGAAGTTTAATATTACAAATAACAATAGAAATCATATTTTGTCTTAAGTTTTTTACAATACCCATAAAACCATTCACCCCTGATAAAAATGATGTATTTATTCCTTGCTTGAAAACATGAATTTCCTTTTCCCATTGAACAATCTTGGCTCACCTTATTGAAAAGACACTTCTATAACTTTCCAAAAGAAAAATATTCAGTTTCTGATGTGTGAAAAGAACTTCATCCTAACGCGGAAATTATTCAAGAATCATCTACCCGCTTTTTCCTCTTCAGCGCTATAGCCTTACAAATTGCCGGAAGCAGAGAAGGGAAGGAGATACGAAAGCGATCATTCTGCTTCTCAGCCTTTCTTCTAGAAGACGGGAGATCGTTTTACCTTGGGGGGGATTAGCTTTCGAACGAGAAAAGTCTCGTTTTATGAAAATCTTTGGAGAATGATTTTTCATGGACCGTCAATCTAACATGAACGCAGAGTCTATTTCGTAGCCCTTAAGCTGTTTGTTTATCATAGAAGTTTATCTACTACAACTACGCCAACAATTATTGAACCATTTTAGAAGTTTGCGCATTTTAGATTTTTTAACCTTCCAGAGACATTAGGTATTTTTTTTTGAAAGCAGGAGAGATGAAAAATGAGCAACACCTTCGCCGGAACTCGAACCACGGACCTCTGGAATACGCGCTACGCGCCCAGTGTGCTGACCGCTACACCACGAAAGCATGCGAAGAAGATGGGAGAAATACCTCATAACTTAGGATACTTAATGTTCCTATATTTTACTGTATGTTTAAGCACGCACATTACGGCAATTTGTTGACTGTTCTGGAGAGTCATAAGTTTTTTTTTTTTTTTTTTTTTTTAATTTTTTTTTTAAGGATATGTGAAAAATGTGGAACGCCCTCGACGGGACTCAAACGTCGAATACACGCCGAATGTTCTACCGTTACACGACTAAGGCATGCTGGAAGGAGGGAGGAAATCGGTAAGTAAATTATAGTTTAACCAGGAAAAATAGATTTCAGTATATCCATTGGTATTAAGTTCAGTATGACAGTGTCCAGCAGCTCTTACACAAAGTTGAGTTGACTTCCTATAGCTTTGGTTTATAAGCATTAACTTGCCAATGTATGGTCAAAATAAGCTTAGATTATATTTCCGTTGAAGCAAAATTTTACGATTTAAGTCAACTGTAAAGATATTTTTAAAACTTAAATTTAATTTAAATGTAACAATGAGCGTTAAGGAAAGGTGCAAAATTTAACAAGGAAGAAATTTAGACTAAAAAGTTGGCAGCCCTATGAACAATATTTGGTACTAACATTACTTTCATTTGATTAACAAAAGTATCCGCTTAGTTCGCCCAAGGAAACGGCCTATTTAACCTCAAATACAGATCAGTGTTAATATGAATAAGTATAAATACATGAGATTTTAGTGCTTCTGGAAATACAGATATTAATTTAATTGTTCTAGCAAAGCTAAAATATAAAATCCTTTTGTTTATTCCCTCTCTTATCCCACACTAACTCCTTTTCTTATCACTCCCTATATTAAAGTTTATTTCTATATTGCTGCTTTCTATACTTTCTTGAATTTCTTTGTTTGAAATCAATTTCAATATACATATTTGTAATTAAAAATATTTAAATTTAGAAGTTAGGTAGATAAAATTGTACTAGAATTTTTTTTAAATATTAAAACTAAAAATAAAAATTATTATATATATATTTTCAAAGACCGAGGAGTAAGGACTTTCACAGATACAATTAATATGCATATCGCATTAAATTCTAGATTTGAAATTGCATATAAATTTCATACAATTGCTAAATTTAAACCTTTACTTCCTTCATATGCATCTATTAATTAATACTTCGATTTTTTTCCCATTTTTTAATTTTTGGCAGTGGTTTTTAACATTTTCACGCTACTATTGAATTTACTTAATTAATTATTGATTTATTTTAATTACTAGCCGCTGCGCGGCCAGCCTTCGTCTGGCTTTTAAGTGTACCAGAAAAATGCCTAAAGAGAACATCAAACATTAAATTTGAAAACTGCACAGAATTTTACTCTGCAGAACAATTTTATCGAAAACGAAAAAAACAACAACGGAAAAAAAATTCATTTAAAAATGCATTACATATAAAAAGCATACAACGAAATAAGCAATATCCCTTAATACAAATATTAATTATCCTAATAATAAATTAACCAACTTCCCTTTGCAAAATCTTAAGAACGCAAATGGTATAAACAGATTAAGAACTTAAACAGATTAAAAAATATCATGCAAAACTTTTTTATAATTAAAATTATATATAATTAAAACATAATATTACAATGAAATAAGCAATATCCCTTGATACAAATGTTAATTATCCTAATAAAGTAATTAAACAATTTACCGTTGCAAAAAGAAACAACTTTTTAATTTCTTAAACTTTTCAGTCTCTTAAAAACAGTAACATAAGAAATACGATGAAAAATTGTTGCCAAACCGAAATTTTTAAAAGAATGAAACTATTCAAAATGATGCAATTTCATCAAAAATCTATCAACAACAATAAGAAAGGAAAATTGTTGCCAAAACTACATTTTAAAATATCTGAGATGTGAGAAGTGTATTCGGAAGCTTCATTTAAAAAATTTTAAAAAAATACAAAATATTGTTATTTTTCCAAAATTCCTTTTTAAAAGGAGTCGAAAGGATTAAAGTTCAACGTGTCCAAAAATCAAAAGGAAATAAACGGCACATTTTTTAAAATAAGTTTTTTTAAAAAAAATTCCGCTGAAAAGGTGTTAAGCTTACCTTCCTAAATAAATTCGTATTTAGTCGATTTATTGAAATACGAAATTTATTTTAAGTTCGTAAAATAGCTAAGTGTCTACGCTTCACGACGATGTAAAAATGAAATGTATAGAGTGAAATCTCGCTTTCCTGTAGCCCATTATGTCTCAAAATGACGCGATTTGGTCACAAAACATAAAATAAAAAAAATTCTAATTCGAATTTCGAAAACATTGCTTCGAGGTGCACTGGCTCTTGTGTAGATACACCTATGTACCAAATTTGGTGGCCCTGGGTCTATTAGCTTACTCGCAACACGAACGAAAGACACACACACACACAGACTCTTTGTTTTATTATATGTAGAGATTAATTGTGACATTTAGCTTATTAGTTGAATGGTCTTATGCCGTATTATCTGGATTCTTCCGCATCATTTTCTCACTTCACTGCAACTCACCGTGTTTAAAGTAACAATGGATACAGTTTTTGTTGTTTCGTACTTTAGTAACTAGTTTTTTTAGTTTTGTTCGAAACGTTACGGAATTGCACAGGAATGGAATGGACAATTTCATTCGCTTTTGGTCTTTTATCTTTAGTCTTTTCGGTCTTTTATCTCGCTTAAAATTTCTGAAAAATTATTTTTATGAGTAGTCAGGCATGATAAGAAATGGCAGCCAATGGAATTGGTAAGTCCTCTGTTAAAAAAATTGTATAATTTCGTTTCCTACTGATTATAATTTTCTTTCCCAATTGAAGGCTCCAGCCGTTTATAGGCGTTGGTCACTACTAAGGCTGCAAGCGGTAGCCTCTTCATTATGGATGCATCTAATAAGGAGGGGCCACCATTGTCTATTATGAAGAGACGAGCAAATTACATCCACGCCTTCTCCGGTTTTCGAACCCGGACCCTTCGCTAACCACTTTCCTCTTTGATATTTTTTTTTCACAGTGCTTCTGTCTTGGGATTTTAAACTCGATTAAAATATATGGATTGTGTTAAATGCTATGTGGTATTGGTTTTTATTTTAAACTACTTAACATGCTACTTATTGCATTGTATTTTTTTATTCAGATGCGGACACATTATTACTGCTCACATTCTTTTGTATTCCCCTTTTTATCCAGTTTCAACTGACTTCGGAAGAAAGGAAATTCTCATTATTAAATATTTTTTTCCTGCTTACACAGTCATATTCGCCGTATTTACTCTCACATTTCTTTTCCCCGGTGCAGTTTCTCCTAGTTTTTTCACCTTATAATTTAGAAAGTTTGGATTTATGGTAATGATGTAAAACTTGTGCAAAATACGAAAAGTGTTTTCTATACTTACTTATATACTTTAAAATATTATTGAAATTGATATTTCCTTTGAAATACATAATGTAGTAGTGCGTCGTTATGTGTGTTTCGTAATGTGCTACCTTTATCATTGAAATAATATTTTCAGAAAAAATGCACATTGCGTACATTTCTTCTTGTAGTTTTCAAGCAATACAATTTGTAGGAAAATAGGAAAGGGGATATGCGAATAAATACTGATATACGTAAAATATGAAATATGAAACAAAATTACTAACAAAAGTATTAAACGTAATTAGAACCAACTGGTAATAAACCTTTAAATTCATAATTTTTAATTAAACATAATTTTTAAGTATCCGCTTTTCAAAGATACGTTTTGTACCATTTTGCGTTACTCTGCAACATATTACGTCACGTTTTCCCTGCAGTAACTGCAATCCGAAATCTTATGACCAATCGTTCCTCAGGATTAATCAAATGCTTTCTGAGCTTATAAATACGACTACAGTTATTATGCATTAATTTTTCGACTGCTTGCTTTGCCAAGGAAAGTTACAGGCCTTCACTAAGCTTATTTCTCTGTTATCTAAAAGCTGCGTATATAGAAATTTTGGGGAGCATTTAGCTTCCCAAATGTTGTGCCAAATTAAGGAAAAAATGTATTTCTGAAGACATTTTCTGTTGAAAATAAAAATAAAAATTATGTTTTAATTAGGAGTCCAGTTGTGATATTCGCTCCAGTCAGATCAGTACAGCAGGTTTCTGGGCCTAAAATGGATTGGTTTTATTTTCTCTGGTCAACTCCCTGATAAATTCAATCATTGTACCGCGACTGTGAACCTCTAGAGCATGGATTCAACCCGCAGCATGCGTGCCACTAAAATTTGAAAAAAAGTAAGGTTTTCAGGAACTTCGTCAGAATCCGTAAAATACCTATGCATACGCTACTGAATACAACAGTGTCGGAAAGCAGCACTGCTTGATACCAGGACAACGATCTGGTAAGACCATGGTCATAGGGACCTGCCTAATGGTTTAGGTTGCTTTTCTTTGCCGCCGTTGTGTCTTCCTAAGGTTGTCCGTTTTCGATCGAGAGCGAGTGCAACACTCTGGTTGTCTGGCTCAATTATTCTAAACTGCCGACCAATTCGTTCTTTAAATTGTTTTAGATTTTGTGCCGAGCATCGTAGCTTTAAAAATTTTATTATTACTATGTACTTTACATCAAAACGAAATTACGAAGAGGATATTGCAATTCGTGACTTTAAGTTTGGGAAGAAAAGTTTTTGTTTATTCATCAAAATAATTCCCATCCTGTTT
>KK112771.1:46983-124347 GCA_000611955.2 Stegodyphus mimosarum
TGGTCGTCCAGCAACCAACAGCAGCGGACGACCGGTATATTGCCCTATAGTCAAGAAGAAACAATCAGCAAACAGCGAAAGCAATCTCAAGACACATGGAACAGGCGACTGGGTGACCGATATTTCTTTTTAGCATGGCCAGGAGGCTGCACAGGAGGTCTGTTTTCACAACCACCTGCATGGTGTATACCATTAACACCTGCTCCTCAGAGAAAAACGTTTTCTATGGTGCAGGGAACATCAGAATTGGACAGATAATTACTGGGAGAGGATCACTCTTTATGGATGAGAGCAGATTTCCTCTGAGTTGCGATTCTACACACATACACATCTGGAGAGAGCGGGAACACGCAATAACCCCTTCAGCATCATCAAAATGGACCGGTTTGTTGGTTTCGTTTGGGGAGATATTATTCTTGGTAGCCGTATCAACCTTTACATCTTCCAAGGAGGTTTTGCCACCGGAGACTGCTATCGTAATGAGGTTCTCCTTCCTTACATGCGTCTTTTGAGAGGTACTATGAATCCTCAGTTCCTCTTCATGAACGACACGCTCTACTTCATCGCACAGTTACTGCCGAAGAGCTGATGGAGAGTGAGAATTTTGAACACATGAATTGGCCGGGAAGGTGTCTGGATTTAAAACCCATCGAACATGTACGGAACGTTCTAGGGAGACGCGCCGCAGCACGTAACTTATACAATAACGATTCCGGAGCTGCGATTGGTGCTACAAGAGGAATGGGCAACAATGAGTTGTTGAGTACATGAAGCTAGTGATGTAGATAATTAGGAATTAAAACTCACGGTTACTCAACAACTCATTGACAATCTCATATTCAGTATGGCAAACGATGTGAAACCTGCACAGCTCTCAGGGGACATCATATCCCCGTCTAAAGGCTGAATGTTTCTTGCTAGACACCTGGATATTTCGACCTTCAATATTTCACATGGGTATTTCGACCTTCTGTTGCATTGTGCTCCATGCTGCTTTTTTAAAGTTTCTTTCGGGAAGTGTTGCTTACATTATCCATGTTCTTACATCTTGGGAATCTTATGGTATTATTTTTGTTGATTTGGAAAACTTTTGCACAACGTTATATTGAAAAAACCGTTTTGTCCTTAATTTTTGCACACCAGTGTATATCTGTACACAGATAGATACATAGACAGATTTAAGATAAAAAATATAAAGGAAGCATTCTATTTGAAATGGCCTTAATATTCTGTAAACAATAAATTATAAACTATAAATTCAGAACTAATCCACGTCATATGATTCTTATATAAGAATTCAAGAAATAACAATGTGAGGCAGTTAACTCAAAATTAAGAAAACTGCAACTAATTTATTCTGAACCAGGATTTCAAAATTAATTCAAGTTACATGATTCTTGTATAACACTTATGACGCAGAGAGTTACGGAAGCGTTTAGCCAATAATAAGTTTAGGAAGTTATAATTATTTAATAAAAATACAGTTTAACAAAACTACATCTTCTAAAGCAAGATTTCACCTTCGACACATTGCATGCGCTCTCTTCTGCTCTTGTCAGCAAGATCCGCTGATTTTCTTACAGCAGAATCTTAAAAAAATATAAAAACGTCTTCAAGAACGGAACTTACTGCACCGCCTTATCTGTGTTGACTCAAAAATTATTGTTGACGAAAATAAAGGACTACTCATATTCATCTAAGTCTTTACGCATCTACTACACGCTATCAACATCTACACATTTGTATATATATGTGACATTTATTGCATATATGTATACATATGTTATAATGTATTTCTCCCGTCTTCTTAGCATGCCTTCGTTGTGTAGTGATCAGCACACTCGGCGCGTATTCGAGAGGTCCTTGGTTCGAGTCCCAGCAAGGGCATTGCTCATGTTTCATATCTCTTGCTTTAAAAAAATACCTAATGCTTTTACAATGGGACGTGATTTATACGTATACATATGTGACTATTTTGTAAAATCATAAACCATAGCAGAAGAAATAACTTGTAAATGTGCAAAGTTAATAATGTCCTTTTTATTTCTCGTTAGCCAAACATAAATAAATCGGCCGCAACAGCGCCTATTGTTGAAGTACTAAATCTTTACCTATGCATTTTTTAATATATAATTTTGAAAACAGGAAGCAACTGTTTTAGCAGTTTGATAGAAACGAATTTCCTTAGTAGTGTTTGTTTATTGTTTGCCTTAGCAGTGCGTGGTAATAAAAATTAGAGTCACACTTAAAAAAAATATGGCTTTTAATTTGGAACCGTGAGTTTTAATTCCTAATTATCTACGTCACTAGTTTCATGTACTCGATAGGAGATTATCCAAATTAAAATGGACAGTCAAGCGATTTTTGTAAATTAAAGTTAGTATTTTGATTATTACGTACAAACATATATTTCGTTTGATTACTATTCTTTTAGTAATTCCTTCCCATATAATTCAGAATCGTGTTGTGTTGACAATTGTTTTTGCTGCTCCTTGATAAAATCAACAGAATTAACAGTTATTTTATTGATTTCTTTTAACTTAGTCCTATTTCGAAACAGTTTTACAGTTTTTTGCTTTCAGTTGCACTTATTTCTTGTTGGTAGCTTACCATTTTTAAATAATTTTTCTTTTATTCTATATAATTTACATTTAGCATTTACTAAATAAGAAGAAAATCTGTTCGTGGGTGTATGCCGTGTAATTTTCTGAAAACAAAATAATTGTTATCTTCAATTGAAATGGAATGAACGCGTCATATGATTGCAGTGATTTAAAAATAATGGTCATTGGTAGGATTTTAGTAACTATGCAGCATAATGATAACTGGTAGGATTTTAATCGCTATACAGCATAATAATAAAATAGGGCTTCTTACAATAAAATAGAGAATTATGAGAGGTATATTTGATTGAGTTACTATCTTATCTATGATGCGCATCATTACAAAGATTTGAAACTCTTTACATGTGAATGAAATATTACCAAATTCAAAATAGTTTACCTACCTTAACGTAACCTCTAACTAAAAAATATGCTTCGGGAATGAAATTACGCTGCTCGACATTGAAAATGCAACACAAAGTAGAGTGGTCAGAAAGTGATGAAATTTGGAAAAAAGACAGGGACAGCAAGCAACAATAAGTGATCTTTATTTCAAAATGATAGTCAGAATACAGAGCGAGAACGGCGTCGGCTCAGTAGGATGTAGGACCACCGCGGACAGCGAAGCACGAAAAAACACGTCTAGGCCCAGAGACAATAAGAGTGCGGATGGTGTCCTGAGGGATGGCTCTCCATTCCCTTTCAACCATTTGCCACAGTTCCTCTTCTGAAACTTCTGGCAGGGGCAGAGTCCGCAAACGGCGTCTAATCACATCCCACACATGTTCGATTGGTGACAGATCAGGAGAGTACGGTGGCCAGGGAAGCATCTGTATACCTTGCAGAGCATGTTGGCAGATGCGAGCACTGTGTGGTCAGGCGTTATTCTGCTGAAAAATTACATTAGGCAGCCCCTGGAGGTAGGGGATTGCCACCGGCCGCAGTACATTATCCAAGTATTATTGGGCCGTCATAGTGCCCTGTATACGAACTAGAAGTGACCTGGAATTGTAGGCAATAGCGCCCCAAACCATTATGCCACGTTGTCGCGCGGTGGGGCGTTCCACAGTTACTGCCGGATTAGATCTGTCTCCACGTCAACGCCACACACGTATACGGCGACTGTCACTTGATAAACAGAAGCGTGACTCATCTGAGAACACGACATTTCGCCATTCTGTCATCCACATCGCTCCAGTCGGGCGCCATTTCTTAACGTTGGCGTCTATGCTGTGGGGTCAATGACAGTCTCCTTAACGGACACCGTGAGCGCAGGCCACGTTCATTCGATCGACGGGAAATCGTTCTCGACGACACCGGAACATCCAGGGTATCTTTCACACGCTGCAGTATCGCTGTACAAGTGATTTGCGGGACCGCCACAGCTTGTCGACGGATGCGTCGATCCACGTGTGCTGACGTCACTCTGGCTTCACCTGCACCCCTCCTTCTTTCCACATTCCCTTGCTCCAACCATGTTCGCCAAAACCGATGCACCGTGCTTGCATTCATGTTCATGTGGGTATCTGTTGCGATTTAACGCAAGGACCAACCCGCCTTCCTCAGTCCGATCACTATACCCCTCGTAAAATCGTTGACGGCGGCCTGGCACTCTCTCATATTACACGTATCCTCCGGGACAGAAACTAACTTTCTTCGATAATTCGTCTGGCAGAAATAACAACACGAATATTTCCCATTCTGCACGTTCCTTCCCTTATATTTTACTTCACGTGCGTCGAAGAGCTGCGCATTTCAAATCATTCGCATAACTCAGTGACGTGCGTAATAATCTTGTGTGAGTCATTATGAACAGTTTAACATTTGTCTAAACCTCATTTTCTCTACTGCATTTTTTAATGTTGAATATCGTTTCCGATTACTATGTCTACAAGCGTTCAAAATATTAGAAATTCTAGGGATAAATGTTATTCCTCGATTTCAGAAGTTGGCTGGTTGATTACTGTTTAAGGCAAATGCAGCGAGAGTTATTTGCTTAAAGAGAGCGCTCACTTCTGATGGAAGTTTCTTCAGTAAGTTCTTATATACGTCACGTATGGGAGAAAATTCGAAAATAAGCTTGAGGTGAAAGCATGAGTAAGGTAATCGCATATTTTCGTCCCTTCATAGGAGTCAAAAATGGCTCACGTGTTAGGTGCCTCCATAATAAAGTGACCACAACTTCTGGCCTTAGTAGTGGCTAAGCCGAAGTCAGCTCAGGGCCCGCCATTGGTTAAAAAAGTAAGAGTGATAATCTTCTGAACTGTATTAAAACTAGACAAACTAAAATAAAAAAATCTGAAAGCTTTCAGATTTTACATTAAGCCCAAAGGGACTTTTTTAACGTTTTGTGTGTTACCTTTCTTTATTAAATGTCATGTTCTTCGCACTTAAACCATAAAATTCAATTCAACAGCAATATTGCAAAATAATTTTAAAATGAGCATAGAATTTCCGATACCCAGTCACGTGTGCTGGAGATAAAAAGTTTTTTTGATGTACAGCTTTGCCGTTGCTCGCTTTGAAAATGTTGAGTTTGTTAATAAAAAATTCGTTCAAGTGTTACAAAATATGAAATCTATAATAAATGAAATTCCAAATTAGGGCTTTCAGATTCCCATATTCGTTGGAGGATTACGTTATTCAAAATTTGGTGGCTGTAGGTACCGTTCTTTTATCACAATGCGAGAAACATACATACATTTATGCAGATTCTTCATTATTTAATTACTTTAAATGTAATACAGGGCTCTAATATTTGTTGAAAACAATTTAAAAAGTGATTCGTCGTTTATAGTGTATCGACGCAAAATTCCAAAACGAAATTAATAGTCCTTCTGGACAAATTGCTCCTTTGGACAAAAAAGAAACAACTTATTTCAATTCAAAGATACAATTAGGAATGAAAATATGCTTTGCTTCTTTATTTTTTTTTCATGTATCTTAATGTATTAGGTGCTAGAACGTACGAATTTTGTTTGCATTTTTATAAACATTAGATCACATATAATCATAACAATACTGCAGTTTTTTTATCAAAAAGCATATTCGAATGCTGTAAGTAATTTTTTTAATTCATTAAATCTTGTTTAACGTTTCTATATTTCTAATCATACCTACTAAAATCATTTTTATTAAAATAAATATATTTTCATGAAGATAAGATTTTAAGTAATTTTAGTAAAGTTTATATATTTCTTAAAAGAACGTAGTTGTGTTAGGAAGAAAAATATTCAATACAATATTGACAAAGGATTTAGTACACATCAAAGGATTTACCCTTGATGTGCAATAACCTACTGGGAGAGCTTGGCAATCCATTCTATCAAAACAAAAGTAAAATAATTTTATTATATTTCGCGTCTAAGCAGAATTCAAAACCCTTGGGGACTTAAAATGTAAGCGAAGGTTTGATTTTTAACAACGATAAAAAGACTAATTTTTTTTATTTCTTTTTTCCTAGTAAAATGCTACGAAAACTTCCAGAAGCTTTTCCATATTTGATGCACATCCGCAAACATAATCTGAGCAAGCCTGAGGGTAGTGGTTCGGTAATAAAATAAGATTTTCTCTGGACCACTCTTGAAATGTATATATATATATATATATATAAGAGAAAATACCTTATCTGCGTGAACGAGCACCTAATAAAACAACAGTTTGTAAATTGACCATGAAATTTGGGACACAGGTTTGACTACAACAATACCACTGCTCTCTCAGTCTAGCCTGTCTGTTGGGAAACGTCACTATCTGAGTGTCAGTGTTACTGCAAGCCTCTTCCCCGCAAATGAAATAAAATAATATAAGATCAAAGTATTCGATTTGATTTCCGTTCCGGCATACCAGCCTATATCGGCACATAGGCAAGTGAATAATTGATCAGGTTGTAACGTTTCCGAGCTTTTATGGAAAAATAGCAAGACAGGATTGTCTTTTTAAAATTTATTTAAAACTCAACAACAAATTCATTCGTGATTAAATAATGGATGAATAGCGTAAACCGTTACATTGCTATATCTTACAGAAGGGAAAAAGCGAGTTTCCCACGGAGTTCTCTGACTACATGTCCATTGAGCTCCACTGCTTCGTCTCTTCTCACAAAAGAGCAGCGAACAGCCGTGAACAAGTCGGCATCATAAAAGCATTAGGGGATGAAGACCCATTAGCCTTCAGGACATTCTTCCTGGCCGAATCGCTTACACCCTGGCTCTAAAAATGAGTTTCTTTAAGTTAGTCCGAAACAGGAAGTCTCTAATAATATCCAGCTGGTTATTTTCCTAATGATTCATTTGCTGTTACAGTTTGTCACAGCTTCCTTCCCTCCCCGAGGGGGGGGGTTCTGGACCATAATTACCACCATTAGAGTTCACCATATTGTTAATAAAATAAATTATAGTAAACACACATTTTTACATCAAACAGGTGTAAGTACCATGGATTAAACATGAAATTATATTGAGGGCAGTGTACAAATAATATAACATACTTAGTGTACAAAAAATACTAATGACTAATTACATTCAGACAAAACAGAGCTTACCCCTTTTTAGACAAATATTACACAATATGCATTCTTTTACTTATATAGATTTACAGAAGAACCATACAAGACAGTAAAAAATATAAAATCAATATAATATCAAGTTTTTCGGCTTAGAGCATCAGCATTTTTATTGAGTTTCCCCGAACGATGAATAATTGTGAAATTGTATGGCTGAAGAGCCAGAGCCCAACGCATTAAGCGAGGATTATTACTGGCATTAGTTCGTAACCAAGTTAGAGGATTATGATCAGTTTGCACAATAAAGTCTTGCCCGTCTAGATAATAGTGAAGTTTCTTTATACCAAACACTATGCTGGCGCATTCCTTTTCAGTGGTGCAGTACTTTTTCTCTACCTCGGAGAATTTCTTGCTCAGAAATATAATGGGATGTTCTTCTCCGTTACTAGTGAGCTGTGTTAATACAACTCCCATACCATAATCAGATGCGTCGGTTTGTAGAATAAAGGGAAGAGTAAAATCGGGTGCATATAAAACTGGGTAACTTGTTAATTTCTCTTTTAATTCCGTGAAAGCCCTTTCGCTCTCAGCATTCCACAGAATATCACCCTTTACTGATTTTCCTTTTAAAAGATCCGTCAACGGAGCGGCGATTGCTGAGTACATCGGAATATAACGGCTATAGTAGCCCGCTAATCCCAGAAATGCTCTTATATCCGTTTTAGTCTTGGGTGTTGGGAAATCTCTTATAGCTTTGGTCTTAATTTCCGACGGTTTCCGGTACCCTTGGCCTACAACATGGCCCAAATAAAGGACATGTTTTTGAGCAAAACGACATTTTGAAGGTTTAATGGTCAATTTCGCTCTACTTATACGTTTCAGCACAATTTCCAGATGCTTGAGATGACATTCCCAGGTTTTTGAAAAAATAGCCACATCATCCAGGTAGGGAACTGCAAATTCTTCGCATCCATTTAATACCTCTTGCATCATCTTGGAAAAAAAATAAGGAGCGTTTTTTAAACCAAAACTTAACCGTAATGGCCTGTAAGTGCCGAAACTGGTTACAAATGCGGCATATCTTTGAGCATTAGGGCTTAAGGGTATTTGCCAATATCCCTTAGCTAAATCTATAACCGTGATATATTTTGCAGAAGCAACTTCTTCTACCCGTTCTTCTATATTGGGTAAGGGATAGAACTGGGTACGTGTGATTTCGTTTAATCGTCGGTAATCCACACAAGGTCGAGGGTCCTTATTTGGAGCTTCTACGAGAATCATAGGAGAAGTGTAGTCTGATTCCCCCACCTCAATAATTTTTAGGTCAAGCATTCGTTGAATTTCTCTTTTTAAAATTTCATTTTGTCGATGTGACATTCGATACGGCTTAGATCGTACCGGCTTATTACTGATAACTTCAATATCATGTTCTACGAGGTCTGTCATTCCCGGCTCGTTAGAAAAACTTTGCGAATATTTATTTAATAACCTCTGCAATTGATCTCTTTGAGTAGGTTCTAATAATTCTTCCAAATTGCTACTTTTAATAACCTCAGAATAATCGTAAACGTTTGGATTTGTATCAATATTAGGAAAATCTATTTCAGTCTCAATCTGGTCAGAACCCTCTTCGCTACAAGACAGGTAATTAATTACCTCAGGTCTTTTATAATATGGCTTTAACATATTGATATGATAAATTTGGGATCTTTCTTTTTTCCCCGGTAAGGATACGATATAATTTGTTTCGGATACTTTATTTTCAACTTTGCCCGGTCCTGTCCATTGAACCGAAAGTTTATTTGCCTTAGAAGTGGCCAAAATTAAAACCAGATCACCTTCTTTAAATTCTCTTTTTATGGCATTTTTATCATACCATTTTTTTCTCCTGAGTTGTTGATCTTGCATTTTCTCAACTGCCAACTCTTGACACTTTTTTAAGCGATTTATGAGTCTAAAAACATACTCGGTTACTGGTTGTTCCTCCTCTGGTGAATCCGTCCAATGTTCGTATAACAACGTTTCTGGAGTACGCAAATTTTTTCCGTGGACAAGTTCCGCAGGTGTGAAACCCGTGCTTTCATGCGTCACAGTTCTTAAAGCAAGAAGAGCCGCCGGTAGCACCTGTTCCCAATCAGAATCAGCCTCCAAACATAAAACTCGTAATATTCTTTTTATAGTACGATGAAATCTCTCCACTGGATTAGACTGAGGGTGGTGTACCGAACTATGACTAACTTTGATACCGAAACGTTCAAAAAATTCTGTGGTCAGATTGCTCATAAATGAAGTTCCTTGATCGCACTGAATCTCTTTAGGGAATCCCATTCTGCTGAAAAGATTTAACAACGCATCCACTATTGTAACCGAAGTTATATCTTCGATTGGAAGAGCCTCTGGATATTTTGATGCTACACATATAGCAGTTAGTATATATTTGTTTCCTTTAGATGTGGTTGGCAAGGGTCCACAAGTATCTATGTTTATTTTTGAAAATACTTCCGATATCACAGGGACTAATTTCAGAGGCGCTTTTTTTCTATCGTTAGATTTCCCCACTCTTTGGCAAGGATCACAAGTTCGAATATAAGTTTCCATATCTTGATAACATTTGGGCCAAAAAAAATATCTAGCTAGATTATCTTTGGATTTAGTTACGCCCAAATGTCCGGACACTTGTTCATGACATAAACTCAATATCTTTTCCCGACAAGTTTCAGGAATGACCAATAATTTCCGTACATTTCCTAAACGATCTTCTTGACACTTATACAGCAGCCCCTTTTCTATCTTGTAAATATTTGTCGAAGAGTTATTTTGAGAGTCTCTTGTCGCTATGTCAAAAAGCGGCTTTAAATCTTCACTCTGTTGCTGTAATTGAAGGAATTTAGTCTTGCTTATTGAAAGTAGAGGAGGTAGGTCATTGAACTCCGAAACGGGCAGGAGCGACTTTCTGTCTTCCTGTTCTTCTTGTTCCGTCCCCTGGGAAGTATAATCGTTCGCGAGGGAGGGAAAACTCGGTAGGGGTACAATATTCGTATGCTCACCCCTTTCTTTTGCTGCTTGAAGGCCTTTCTCTTCGCTATTGATCATTTGTCGGCGTTTCTGAGCCCGCGTCTCCACTGCGTTAACTTGGAAAAAGTATTCCTTATTTTGATTTTTTCCTAATTTTGCAGCCGTCCGATTCCCTAATATATAACGTCCTTGATCAAGCTCATTTCGTATGACTGCGGCCTTTGTTAATATTCGTCCAAATTCTGCTTCTATTTCAACATGTGCTAGGGGAAGACATATAGGTGATTCATCGAACGGTTGTTTTACCCAAACAGTTTCTCCTGTTAACATTGAAGGGGTAATGTATTTTTTACAGATCACATCAATGGATGCTCCAGAATCCCGTAATACAGGAAGATCGAACCCGTTAACCTTAGCCATTGTAGTGTATGGCGCTAAATAATCTTCTTCATTCTCTTGTACCCTGTTAACAACAGCCGTAGATTTAAAGTCTTTCTGAGCTTTCGGACACTGCGGCCTCAAGTGATCGATTGAGCCACAAGTATAGCACTTAAGAGGTTTACGTACTTCAAAATGACGCTCATCTTGATTTCGAAAAGTTTCTGTTTTTTTCGAAACTTTTTCCCCAGCCTGTTTATACCTTGGCGAATCTCTGAAATTAGGCTGATTTTTATTTCTCTTTTGCGACTCCGAACCATGAACTGGAGAGACCTTTTTCCGGTATTCACGTACGTTTTCATAATCTTCTAACAACTCGGCTAATTTATTTGGGGACGTTATCTTGGACCATTCATCAATAAAATGCTGGCGCACTTCGAAATTTACGCGACGCTTCATTTGATCCGTTATCATCAGGTCTTTTAAAAGTTCAAAATCATTAATTTCCAAGCCCGAGATCCATTCTTCAAAATAATTTCTTAATTCAAATGCGAAATCCCTCCAAGTGGTTTGAGCGTTTTTTTGGGTTTGCGAGAATTTGATTCTAAATTTTTCTGGGCTCAGTTTAAACCTTTTAAGAAGTATCCCTTTTATGTAAGCATAGTCATAAGCCTGTTCTTCTGGCTCTCGCATAATCAGCTGAACTATCTCTGTTGGCAAAAGTGTTAATAAAACAGAAACCCATTCTGATTGGTTTAGATTCGCCCTCTTTGCTTGGCGCTCAAACATGACTAGGTACAAACTAACATCATTCTCTTCGGGATCAAATTTTTGGATCATTTTTTGAAGTTCAAAATGGTTTCTTCTAGGCATACTTTCTTCCTTCCCATCAATTAGATCCTTAACTTTAGCGGCCTCCAATTTCATTTTGGTTATCTCGAATTCTCTTTCTTCTCTCCTAATTCTCTCTTGCCTCTCTTCGTCTTCTTTCCTAATTCTTTCTTGCCTCTCTTCGTCTTCTTTCTCGAGTCTCACTGACGTGATATTTTCCAACAGACTTTTAACTAGTTCCTCCTCGTAGGCTTCATTTCCCATAATCAGCTGTCTTAATTCTAATATCCTAAGCTGGGGTCCAACCTTTTCCCCTAACTCTTCAGCCAAGGATTTAAGGTCCTCTTTTCTAGCTTTTGCTAAGAATGCCATGATATACCCTCAACTTATACTCTAAATCTAATGAATCTCTCTCTCTCTCTATATATATATATATATATATTTTACAATTCTGAGGCTCAAAATTTAACTCTTAATTTTTTTTTCAGAACAATTTCTGGTATTCTAAACATACATTCAAGACAATTTACACTATACTGTGAACAGGATGCACTCAGTTGCAATTAGTTAAATTGAGAATTTAAGATAATACAATATGCTTTAGATAATACAATATTCACATTCAGATCATCAAAACTTTCATAGTATATTAAGGTATGCATTCAAAAGTAAATTAAAGTAAACGTATAAATACTCATAAATATCAATACAACCACAGTTTGAACGTAAGATATTAGTGATTTCTAAACTTTCTGTTAACACTTTCAACTGAAAATTTTCACTTCTCATAATTCTTACACAAAATGATAATTCATATTCTGTACTGAAAATCAAATAAACAACAGTTTAATTTTAAGCTACCAAGATTTACTTATCTTCATTTTTAACACAATGAACTGAAAATTTTTGGAATTATAATTCTTACGTACTTATATTTCTTACATGAAATACATTCTTACAAACTTATAATTCTTACATACCATAACAGTTTACATTTACTTCTAATAATTATAACGTTCAAGACGACTTAGAATTGATAATTCAGAATACCCTCTAAAAGATAGAATCTTTAGAAATATTACAATTTTACTCTTCAATTATAGAAGCATAATAGTAGCAAAACTCACAACAATTCACTCTATTAATACAACTTCAAATTCTTAAGATATTATTTAATTATAATTCCTGAATTCAAATTTCTAAATTTATACCTAAATTCTTAAATATATTTTCTTATCTGAAACATAAATATCAATCAACGCATTTGCAAGCTTCAACGAAACCAATATTTGTTAGAAAACATTTACCTGAAGTGACATAAATGACACAATAGAAATACTATAACTAATAACCTCACTGCCTCAATATAAAAAATCCAAGGTACTTACCCGCCTGGACTGTAGAGTTGAAATTCTGATTGAAGCCTGGAACATGAAAGTGTTGAATCTCACAACTTAATTCTTTTATTGGACGCTGAAGGCACATGCACTAAATTACCACACAAACGTATATCACCACACTACACTTTCCGGACACTGATAGTCCTACAACTTAAAGATGCTGAAAATCTTCGGACAAAGGCTGTCCCACTAAACTTCAAGCGAATTGAATTTCGGATCCTGGTGGTCCTCTCTTTCAGCCGGACTGACGTCTGGAATCTTCTTTAGAAAAACACAAAGCTGAATTTCGGAGCCTGACGGTCCTTTCTTTCTTCCGGACTGGCGTCTGGAATCTTCTTTATAAATCACAAAGTTGATTTTCGGAGCCTGACGGTCCTTTCGTTCTCCCGGACTGATGTCTGGAACTTAAAAACACAGAGCTGAAGTTCGGAGCCTGACGGTCCTCTCTTTCTCCCGGACTGACGTCTGGAACTTAAAAACACAGAGCTGAAGTTCGGAGCCTGACGGTCCTCTCTTTCTCCCGGACTGACGTCTGGAATCTTCTTTATAAATCACAGAGTTGATTTTCGGAGCCTGACGGTCCTTTCTTTCTCCCGGACTGACGTCTGGAACTTAAAAACACAGAGCTGAAGTTCGGAGCCTGACGGTCCTCTCTTTCTCCCGGACTGACGTCTGGAATCTTCTTTAGAAAAGCGCGGAGTTGAATTTCGGAGCCTGACGGTCCTTTTTTTTACCCGGACTGACGTCCGTATTCTTTCTTTGTTAAGCACAAGAGTTCTCGTTCGATGACCAAACTAAAACTGCTTCGTGGATTTTCATCATACCTGCTGCCACCAAATTATTATAGCTGTAACGTTTCCGAGCTTTTATGGAAAAATAGCAAGACAGGATTGTCTTTTTAAATTTATTTAAAACTCAACAACAAATTCATTCGTGGTTAAATAAATGATGAATAGCGTAAATTGTTACATGGCTATATCTTACAGAAGGGAAGGAACGAGTTTCCCACAGTCTTTCTGACTACATGTTCATCCAACTCCACTGCTTCGTCTCTTCTCACAAAAGAGCAGCGAACAGCCGTGAACAAGTCGGCATCATAAAAGCATTAGGGGATAAAGACCCATTAGCCTTCAGGACATTCTTCCTGGCCGAATCGCTTACACCCTGGCTCTAAAAATGAGTTTCTTAAAGTTAGTCCAAAACAGGAAGTCTCTAATAATATCCAGCTGGTTGTTTTCCTAATGATTCATTTGCTGTTACAGTTTGTCACAAGGTGTTTAAATAACAAGGCAAGCTCGAAAAATAAATAATCTTCACAAATCAAAAAATAAATTTCATTTTGACGTTAAATATTATTTGAATCACAATGCATAAGTATCGAATTTACTGTATTTTAACAAAAATGCACGAAACAATGTATGAAAATTAAATCCAAAGCGCTATATCTTGCATTGTACATTAAGTAATTTTAACTATTGTAATGTGTAGCTTCACTTAAGTAGCAGATCCTAGTTTACATTACTCACTTTTCTACGCCATAATATTAAAATGCTAAAACTTCTATACAGGGTGTCTCAAAACGACCGCATATACTCTGCGAGGCTAGATTCCTCGTTGGGAGTACATAAAAACTGGCCAAAGAAGCGTTCCTGTACGATCCATAGTTTACGAGAAAAATATGAAAAACAAAGTATGACATCACTGCCGGTGCAAGAAAAAACACTTTATTGAACATATCAACAGCAGTATATGTACAGTTTAAAGCAGATGTTCAAAGCGTCTGCCATGCATGTCGAGGCAGGCTTGAGCACACCGTGGAATGGCTGTCATCACATGTTGCAGCATCGCGGGGTCCACCGAAGTACAAGCAGCATGCAGACGAGTAACTAAGTCCATTGGTGTTGTCACTACGTCTCGATACACCAGTTCCTTGAGATGACCCTATAGGAAAAAATCCAACAGTGGAAGATCTGGCGAACGTGGCGGCTATAGAACCGGACCCCCACGTCCGATCTAGCGGCCGGGGTATTCCATATCCAGCCAACCACGTACAGGAGCACAGAAATGCGCCGGAGCCCCATCATGCTGGAACCAAAGTCCCTGTATTGCCGCTAATGGTATGTCATCGAGGAACTCGGTACTCGTAAGAACTCGTAAGAACACATTGAGAAACACCCAGTACGACTGTCCCGAGATCTGTTCAGGCAACAGATATGGTCCAAGTAGGCAATCCCCGAGTATGCCGACCCACACGTTAAGAGACCAACGTTCCGGATGTTTCTAAGGCCGGATTGCATGTGGATTGACCTGGGACCACATATGGCTGTTGCGATGGTTGAATACCCCATCACGAGTGAAACATGATTCATCGGTCTACAGGATACGTGCAATGAAGCCATTATCTGTGTTCTGTTGCTGCAACAGCCATTCACAGAAGGCCACGCGTTTCTGAAAGTCATCTGGTTTCACACCTTCCACGGTTGTGTACCGAAATGGGTGTAGCCTCTCAGACCGTACAAGCCTGTGCACAGTACTTTTACTCGAAGTCATCTCATTGGCTGATGCGCGTATGCTTACCTCGGGCGTCTCTTCTACCCGCTGCAGTATTGTATCCGCCTGTGCTACAGTCAGGCCTCTCCGTGGTCTTACGTATCATGAAGATAAGGCTGTTGGCAAGACGCTTCCCGTATTTCGTAGTCTGTCGTCCAGCCTACGGATGACGTTGACATCGGGAGGACGGCGGGACGGATATTGACGGGTATACGCCCTAGCAGTTCGTAAGGTATTTCCATTACATCAGCCGTACATCAAGTACATGTCGCAGTAGTCACGAACGGAATACATGGCCCACCATACGAAGACTCAAACTTTGTTTTTCGTATTTTTCTCGTAAACTATGCATCGTACAGAAACGTATCTTTGGGCAGTTTTTATGTACTCCTAACGAGGAATCTAGCTGTGCAGAGTTTATGTGGTCGCTTTGGGACACCCTGTATATAGCTTTCATTAGCTGAAAGAAAAATTATTTTAATGGAACACAAAACTAGGCAAGAATCTATTAATAAATGAATTAAGCTTTTTAGTGTTAATATCAATACGCATTTGATGTTTTGTGGAATTTCACTTATTGCGACAAAATATTACATGCAATATAGCTAGTTATCAACATTTAAATTTCATTTCATCATTCCATAAACGGCATGTCTAATTTTCAAAATTAAAAACTCCAGAAGCCGCAGAGTAAGTGAATTTGCTAATAATAGTCATTGCGTTACACACTAAAAAACAGAAAAGTAAATTAAATTGCGGGAGTGAAAAAATGCAGATTATTCTGAGAAAATGCGGATATCTAGATTTTAAAATTATACTGTACTTAACTATGAAATTAATTGTTGTCGAATTTCAACCTCTGATTATTTAGGCCATCGGATATACTTAAAATATTCCAAAAGGAAATTTGGCAATTGGGTCCCCTAATCCCCAGTCTCCCTTTAAAAAGTAGGAGTATATAAGGTACTTTTTCCCTCCTTTGAGCATGCCTTCGTGGTGTAACGGTTAGCACATTCGGCGCGTATTTGAGGGGCCAGGTTCAAGACTCGGCAAGGAATATGCACATTTTTCAAGTCTCCAACATCACAGTAACCCAAAGACTCTACAAAATAACGTCTTGGTCTTAGTTTGGGTGCTGATTTGAGAAAATAATTTCTCTAAATTCAAACAAAGTCAGTGATTCTCCCTTTATTGTTATCGCTATTACTCTTTTGTGTTAAAAGTATAATATAAAATATATGTAAAAAAAAGTAGCAAATGAAATAAAGTTTCCAAGGATAAAGTACATAATAATTTCTATCGAATTTTTCCTTTATTTTATTCAATGTCTTTCTTCTAATTTTCCTCTGAAACAGGATGAAACTTTATTCAAATAACATAATAGCTTACACAGTTAGTTGCATAAAAATAATTCACTTAGAAGTAAAAAAGATCTTTCATAAAATGAACACAGAGAATATATGCACTTGTTCCGTAATGTGCTTATTAATGAATTACTTACTTATAAGTAGCAATTTTACATTTTAAAAATTAAAATACTGAATAAAAATAGAACAACTTGTTTTTTTTTTGGTACAGAAAAGCTTTACCAAACGTGGATTAGTGGAATGCGATTTCCTGTATATGCGTTATCTTCTTACTTTTCAATTTGTGTAACGGTACTGAAGCCCTCACGATATTGCATCCAAATGTAGAACTTTCATTGCTAGCACAGAACACCTCACCAGTGGTCTAAGGAATCATATAAGCATTCAAAAGCCTATTATATCAGACATGTTTACATCTCTGCATCCACAATTAGATGAAGCGAAGCACGACCGACTAGCGGCATTTCGGAAGCAATTCAACATAAGACAGAAATGATTCAACGCGCAGGAGAAAAGTGTATTCATGAACAATGAATGCTTGCTAACATCAGCGTTCGCAAGAATTTGTCAACAATTTTAAAAGATTTCCATTGACTGAAAATGAAGCTAAAAAAGCGAACTGCAAAAGCAATACACGGCGAAAGATTTTCAGATATGGAAGGAGAAATCGAAGAATTTTTCAAAAATGACAATCGTGAAATGGAAAATGAAGAGTTATATGATTTTATAATACAAGTTGATGGTGAAAACAGCGATAGTGAATAAGACAAAGAGGTTTTCACGTGCAAGATATTAAACTATTTTTTTTTTAGAAAAACCAGAAGAACTGTTTGATTTTGTAATGGGGATTAACCAAATGAAGTAAGAAGAGAGCAATTTATAAGAGGTATTTAAATTCTTTGCATATCTTACGGAAAAAAAGCTTAATGAGTTGCGTGAGACATTGTCAAATGCAAAAATCACCAGCTATTTGAAAATTAATTGTATCACGCAATCTTTTAAATAACATTTGTTTTATTTCCCCCTTTTAATTACTGTAATACTTAGGTTTACACAAATTATAAAAACTTTCTTAACCTAAACTATCCCTAATTCCAAAGTTAACTTAGGAAGCGATTTTGACGTACGCGCAGCGTGTTAATATAACATCTCTCGCGTCTGAAAACGTTTACCGTATTACAGTCTTAACAAATAAAAAACTATTTACATAATGATAGCCACGTAATAGAAAAAGTCATATTTTTTAGTTAGCTAATTGCAATAAGCGTTATAAGATCAAATATAATGTAGGAAAGTTTCCTTTTGGCCGACACTCCGCCCTTTGCAAAGTTTCAGTGCTTCTGCATCATCAATTTGCATCAGCATCGAATGCAAATCGGTGGTCCACT
Organism: Stegodyphus mimosarum; assembly: GCA_000611955.2. Taxonomy (NCBI): domain Eukaryota; kingdom Metazoa; phylum Arthropoda; class Arachnida; order Araneae; family Eresidae; genus Stegodyphus; species Stegodyphus mimosarum. The sequence continues at coordinate 65,020 of KK112771.1, forward strand.
GTGAAACTGTTTATGGTGGATAAGGTATACAATATTGATAGTTATAATTGTTATCAACTATCACTGCCAGTTTTATGTAGTTAGTAATTTGGTCACAATTATTGGCAAAAGAGCTCAGTGTATAAGTATATAAATAAAAAAGTGATTGCTCTTATTCTTCATGTTCAAGCTCTTAAGTTTTCTCAAAGTTCTAAAAGTAACATTTTTTTATCTAGAAATAAAAATGTCGTTCACACAAAGTTATTTTTAGCTCTCTCTCTGTAAATTTGCACAAGAAAAATGGAGCCACAAAGAAATAAAATTCTGTACATAAAATATTAAGCATAGGCTACGTAACAACTCTTGGAAACTGTACGTATAAATTATGAATTGCTTCCGAAAGGAGTAAGATTCTGAATCAGAAGAAGATTTCAATGTATAAAAGACAGAACAAACAACTCCTGTATCCTGGCTGCCTTAATGTCTTGTCATACACTCCCCAAGGAAGCATTTTCTAAATTTTGCTAATATAAAATCAATGGGCAGCTTTCGTTCTTAGGTCTGGAGAGACATTGTGGTAATGTCACAAAAAGTTATGTTTTCGTTTCTGCAGAAAGATATTATGAGGTAATATTATTTTATTCTTTTCGCACTAAAAGTTATCATAATAGTCTAATAGTCCTAATAAATTAGTATTCGTTGCCGCTGACTGACATCTGTAAACATTACATACTTCAAAATTAAGTATTTGTATACTTGAAAATTATTTACAAGGCACTATAGTAATTTCATTGTATTTATTAATACGCTCATTAATATCTTTTTATCTTTATTCTGGTGACCAGGATTTATTCAACAGTACACGGGTTAAAAGTTTTCATTTCATTTGTAATGCTTACATACAATGAAAAACTACTAACAACATTTTGTAATTTTGAGAGATTGTCTCGTATCTGATATCGAAATATTTGTAGAACTATATTTATCTCAATATTCGGCAAAGTAAGCGAAATTTACAGAAGCCCATCGTAGTTCAAGAATGTAGTTTAATAGCAGAAGTTCGTTTATTACTAGAAAACCAAAGATCAACTCCAATTATTACTTTTTCTCAGATGCTAATTTTACTTTCTTAGATGCTGTGCAATTTAAAATGCGAAGTTTTTATTTATAAGAGCATTACATTAACTCATATATAAAAATATTAAAACAAACTAATTAGGTAGCAAATCCGTACGCAGGAGGAATTTGTTTCTGCTTGTGATGGAAAAGAGAAAAAAAACTTAATTTTATTAGTATGAGAAACAGCTTCAGAGTATTGGAATTAGTTAAAATTATCAAATGATTTCATTGCTAAAGATTGTAAAATTGCAGCTCTTTTTATAAAATATCTTAAATTTCTATTAGTTAAATAAGTTATTATAGAAAGTTTTATTACTTGTTGAAATGCATTAAGTTTACAAAATTGTTTCCAATCTTTCTGGACGAAAATAAGTATATCTTAAACGGAGGTTCTAATATTTGAAAGCAGATACCTGAAGTGATAAAGGATATTATTATTTATATAAGCAATCGAAATTTAAAAGGACAGTATGTAGAGACATTAGGTTTATTTCGAAGCAAGAGACGTGAAAAATGAGCAACACCTTCGTTGGTACTCGAACTACGGACCTCTGTAATACCCACACAGCATACTAACCACTACACTACGAAGGCATACAAAAAAAAGTGGGGAAAATACCTTATAAGAATACATTTAAATCTCTGAGATGTTCAGTTTCAAAATGGCGTTTTGTCTTGGTGTGAGACATACAAAATAAAATAATAATAATTCGACAGATTAAAAAAATGTGTTAGTAATGCGTTAATGCGTCTTTAGATTAAACGTATCATGTAAGAAAACCATAAATATCATTCGTATCAAAAAATTACCCGGTGATTCTTTCTGTTACAAAGGAGCACAAATAATCTAAAGTTAATTTTATTTGAATTTAAACGGGTTCTTGATATGTAATTACAATAAATGATTTTTCAAATATTACAATAATTTTATCTCAGAAATAGACAAGTTAGACTTTTAAATACAAGTTATGAAAATACACAGTATTTCATAACTTGTATTTAAAAAATAAAGGATTAGGAAACCAGAGTAGTAATCCACCAGTAGCCAAATGGATAAAATTCATCAACGCTGGTAATTTGACCCAGGTTTTGATCCCGCTTAACGGGTTGACTACAAGGATGGTTTCCTGTTTTCGTTATACGCAAGAATACGAACCACTTTCTATATATACATATACATTATGTGTATATACATATATATATTATACATATTCATTAATTGTATATGTATATTTTGGATATATATATATCAAAAGATTACTCGAAAAAAAAACAGATTTATTAAGAATTGGAAAATTATTTACAAAATAAAATAAGTAGTCAAAAAACAGCAGAAGGTATGTTTAGATGAGGTGACTTTCATAATATGAGCATTTCTAAAAGAAAGGATTAATGCATATTAAGCGTAAGGCATTGTAATTTGATTACCTGTATCTAAAACAATCTGCTATTTATACTTAAACTTCAGTTGCATAAGTTTGTATTATTGAAATGTTACACAAATTCTCGTGTTCGAAAAAAATTCTTTATTCTAAACTAATTAATTATGTATTTAGTTAATAATTTTCTTTACTTGTATTAACAGAAATTTAGAAATGCAAAAGTATTTCTGAAATTATTACTAAGAGAGGTACTAATTAATTTCTTCCGCCACATTGCTAATTATCAAAAATCGAAACAACGAATGAAACAACTATTTATATATTGGAGAACAATATTTCCTCGATGGGCACAAATGTTTTATCTCAAATATAGGCAAGAATAAAATTCTCAAACACATAGTTAGAAGTCCAAAAATATGCTTATTACTTATAGGTATAAACGATCATTTTTGCTTGAAAATGTATGTTTTCTAAGCCATGCAGTTTAGTTAAACATTATTAAAGTTCTTATTTAAAGGCATGTTCTCTGAAAAGACTATGACTGAGGAATCTGAAAGTAAAAACTATTACAGTGGTTAAAAAAATTATAATTATTTAAAAAGTAACAAAATGTACTGCAAGATTTTATGAAAATAGCACAGCAATATCAAAGGTAAGTCCGTAAACATGGAAGAAAAAATATCTAAGTGGGTAATATTAAACAAGATTTCGAGGTTTAACTGCATATTCTGTGAGAAGCAAGTCAGCAAACAAGCAAATGAATGGAAGTGCTAAACCTCGTAAATAAAAATAGAAAAGAAACATACATCCTGAAACGACCCTATACAGATCAGTTAACTAAAAATCAATAAATTAACTGACCTTATAACACCACTTTCTCCACAATCTTTCTTTTGCCCTTAAACCTACCATCAGTTTCGATCATCCGCAACAAGTTTCAAACGATAATTCAAACACGTTACAGTGAGTTTATCGTCACTTCATGAACTTTCCCAATCTCTCTCAGCATACAAGCGGAGGAAATAAAAAAAGAGTACTGGCGGATTCCAGAACAGCCGTTCGACTTGAAGAGGATGGATAGAATTCTCCATAGAAAAGTACCTCATATATCATTCCAGAAAAGGAAGACCGCGGAAGGGGGTAAGCAAGGTCGTCCTTTTGGCAAGGTCTTTGACGAATGCTTCAGGGCGTCACGGAGACCAGCCAGAGAGAGGCCATTGATTAAAATCGCGATCGAAGAGGACCATCGATTAAGGATTCCGAGATGGGCCCCCTTTTGGTTCAGAAACGGAGAAGGGGGGCTAAGAGAAAACTACTCGAAGATCTCTGTCTCCTTAGTGATCCAATGCCTTTGTGTTACTGATCAATACGAAGAACAAAAGAGAAAAACAGAGCTAAGAACAGAAAATCATTTTATCTTTTTCTGCCATTGCGTGTTAAGACTCTCACGATTAATACTAATTTTTACAGTGTAATCTCTCTTGATTAAGGTTCAATAATATAAAATGTAAGCTGGTAATTCTGCACTGCTATGTGAGCTATTCAGAGTACAGTGTGCCAAGCAAATTCTTAAGGGTAATTAATTAAGATATATCGTATAGAATTTAAACCAGAGCGAATTTGTAATATTATTTGCATAGAAAAGCATTTATAAAATCTTTTCATGACACTATATTGATATTTTCCTCGAATTATTCTAAAAAACAAGTGGTACATATAAATATTTCACAAATGTGTTGCAAACACACTCTACAGTTATTAGACATTTGCTGTCGTTAATGAATAATAGGAATTTATTTATCATAATTAGCAATTAAATTTTCTCAATCTCTTACAACTTTTAGCGCGCTTGAGAAGAATATTTTTGCTTTCGTAGTGTATTATTATATTCAGTGGTATTTGTTTGTCTTTTTTTTGTTGTTGTTTATGTAGCTACTTATGCATTTATTTGTGTACAGAAACTCATGTATACATATACGCAAACACATATATGTATGTGTGCATACTACAGATATTTATATTAAAATTACAGAAAATAACTCATATATAGTGCTAAATAATTAAATATGTTTAAGAGTTTAAAAATAAACAGGAATCTGTATAATGACATATGAAACTGGGTAAATTAAAGTTATGACGCTACAATTTGTGATAGTTCAACTACTCTGATTACAAAAATAAATAAATTATTAATTAATAAAGTGAGATTTAAGAACAGAATTTGTGCTTTATGTATGTCGAATTCTCTCTCTTCCAGTGTTCGTGCACTCAAAAATACCCCAAAATCCTCAAGAATACTGAGGCATCAGTTTGTTAAACGTGTATTTATAAATTTTGTGTATTCCTTTTTGTTTTTGCTACACTTTTCTTCTCGTAAGATGTGGAAGAGCAGCTTTCAGAGATAAATAGTTTAAAACACTTGCACTTAATTGCGGCATAGTTTTTTTGGAAGACTTAATGAGCGACTAGGGACATAGGTTCTTCGTTACAAAAATGCCTATGAAGTTAAAGTAACTTCGTAAGCAGTCCTTGTGGAGAAAGTTGGTTTGAAAGATAAAGTAACTTCGTAATTTTTCACATTAATAAAAAACTCCAAGTCATTACATTTATGATCCTCTGTTCTATGTTTCCTCGCTATATGCTCTTTAAAATATAATGTAAACTTTCCATATATATACATGTGTATATTTTTAGCTACATATTTTACCTGAATTTTCAGACATATGTCATGATCTCCTAAAAGGTCCTGTTTATGGTAAATATTACACAGTTTTTACAAATTTTTATTAATGCATCGCCATGCCGATTGATTTGCGTCAATTCTCGACGTATTTGTCTGCAGTACTAATATGTTATATTTATGTATGATGCCTTTGCATTAGCAATTTTTTATTCATCATTAGCACAGCTTTAATTTAAGTGCTTAATACCATTCCACTACTCACTTAAAAGCATCATTAATTAATCAAATGTCTTCCTTTTAGTTTAAATAATTTTCTTTTCCTCAGAATCAAAAGTAATACATTTTGCTTATTTCTGCAATATATCTTCAGTTCAGGCAGTTTAAAACTGATAGTTGAAGCAATCCGTTTATCCTATCATAAGAAAGGAAACAACAAAACATGTTTTTGACTTCATACTCGGACAAAAATCTGTCATGCCACCCAACCGAGATACTGGTTAGCGACGCTGACTGCCGCACTGAAGGGACCAGGTTCGTATCCCAGAGAAGGCATGCATGTTTATAATTTTATAGTGTCTGTGCTGCATGAGGGTACTCTAAATATGTGGCGAGCCGAAAGTTCTCTCGATAGGTTGATGGTAGGGGAATAGGGATTGGGAGACCCTGAGAGCAGTCCCTCCCAAGTTGCTTTCTATAAAAATTGGGGGATGAACTGTCGTACAGTCAGCTGTATGGTGCTCAATGCTCTTTTCAAGGACAGGCGCAATCTTCCTCTCTTTGTCACGATGTATTTCGTGGGCTTGTTCTGAGGTGACTCTCAGACAAATGAGACAACACAACAATAAAATCTGCCATTAGTAACTCGATATTAGTTTTCTAATATAAGCAACCTTGACATTCGGATGAAGAGCACTTAAGAAATTATCAGCATAAGAGTACATTTTGAACCTTGTTCCATTGATAAAAGAAGTTTGAAATTTAGAGATTTTATGGAGCTCATAAAATTTGTTTTGTCTCTCTCCCCTTCTTTTGACTTTTCATTGTCATATCTTCATGATTTTAATTTTGATGTACATAAGAAAAAGCGTTATATCTGTGGAAAAATTCTGCTATGAAATTTTAATCACAAATATAAAAGTAAAAGAAATTTTAATATCATATACCCATAAAACTTAATGTTCTTTTAAATGTAAGGTGTAAGAATCGTTGGAAATGTGAAATAATGCGAAATAGTGCACTTTTATATAAAATTGATTCAGGTTTGAATAATTAAAATATCTAGGTTTGAATGCTCGGATTTGAATGCATAGTAATGTTTCCAAAAAAACCATGTTTTTTTATTGATACATAATTTTGCCAAATATATGACTTATGTACCTATCGGCAATGATAAATGTATTTTTTACATTTTGTTAGGCAGCATAACTTCATAGTAATACTTAATAAAGAAGTAATTATACTTTACGTATGTTGATTTTACAACAAGGAAAGTGATCTCTTGAATTATAAAAGTAATGTCATGTTAATTTATTGTGTATGAAAAAGTTTCGTGGTACATAAAACTAAAATTAATGGGCAAACAAGGGCGAAGATACTTACTCTAAATCATTTCCTTTTAAGGATAAACTGTTGTTCCCTAAGACAGTTTTATGCTTTCAATAACATAAAAGAAATTTACGGCTCATTAAAGAAAAAACAAACACGTGAATACGTTCTTAGGAACACGTGAATAGATTCTTAGGAAGTTTTATTCTAAGGCATATTCCACTTTTTTTTTCATAATTAAAAATATGACTTAGATAAAAATGTGATGGCGTACATTTAAATTAATGGCTATAACATTTAGAAGCATCGGTACTTAACTGAATAAGAAAGCATATGTGAATATAAAATGGAGGCAGAATACTACCGAATTTAGCAGAAAAAATAGTTTTTACCGGACATTTCTTTCTGATAAAAATATATTAATTTGGGATCTAATTACGCTTTATACAATAAGCTGAGCACTTAAGACACTAGTTTGCCATCGCAAGGAATATTATCGAGATTAACTGTAATTAAGAATGGCGTTTAAGATTTTCCAAAAAGTGTACCAAGTACTAATAAGTAAATTTCCTTGCTATGCTTAACAACAATCCTTTCCTGCAAAGATACTATTCAACATGTTTAAAAAAAATTAAGCGTCTTCTAAAAAGACTCGGACATCTTATCGAAAAACTTCTTAATATTGGAATACATGAAGTTCTTTCATTGGTTTACTATATTTACACTTTCTTCATTAAATTTATTCTCAGTTGTGCCTCTTCAGCTCCTAAGGCCTATGGCATTAAGAAATTTCACGTATTGTAAAACGCTGTTAGAGGATTGTCAGCACTAAACTTCTCTATCAGGAATTACAACTTGCAGAAGGAACTGAAAAATGAGTATATCTTTTTTGATTCATAATGCTAAATTTTACATTACAATGAGGATAAGCAATGCGGTAAGCTTTGAAATCATGTACAGTTACAAAGATCTCAAGATTGCGTTTTTCCTTCGAATGAATCTGTATGCCAATTTACGTTTTTCAAAATAGCGCCAGGCCTAGTATCATATTAAGGTAAGCATCAGCAGTGAAGACGCTAAGCGTTTCAAGATTAAACTACAGTAAAGAAATTACTACAGAATAATACATTCCTCCTCAAAGAATAAGCAACAAAGACAAAACACAGAACAAAAAAAATATTTAACGGATATACGTGAAACTACGCCACACAGCAAACAATAAAGCAAAGACATACAAAAACTCAAGAATTACGACCATCATATCGCGAAGGACTAAATAGATCGGGCGAGTGTGCAATGGAAACATCACGTTAATAACGGGTATGATACTGGCTGCAAATGTCTGCTTGACAACGACGAAGCAAGCTGGCAATAGTGTCGTTGATCGCTTGTTGTGACAGCAGCGCCCATTCGCCTAGTAATGCATGTCGGAGCTCATGGAGAATGCCTGTAGGCCCACGCGATCCTGGTTTATCGTCTCAATATGTCCCACACATGCTCTATAGGATTCAGGTCGTTAAGGAAGAACGCAATTTGCTATAATGACTGAAATTTCTTGAAATCAGTAAAGTATAATTTTAGCTTAGCTTAATAGCGTTCGCTATACATTATTGGTTATGCAGCATGAAACTGGAGAAGAAAGACAAATTGTTCTGCTAAACTTTGTCTTGCTTCTATCGCGCACGGAGACGATTGAGCTTGATTATATTAGTTTAGTTATTCATTATACTTACTTCTATTTCCTGCACAAGCTTAAGGCTTATCTGAGTCCCGAATAAATAAATTCCCACATATACTTAAGGCTTATCGAAGGCCGGTACTGGATAGCTTACCGCCTAATGCAGTCTCTGTGAGTCCTAAATTCTGCTACCAAGCACCTCACTAAATTCTAAATTTTTGCCGTCCCTAAATTTTGGATCCCAGTGCTTTCCCAAAATTCCATACATATTTCCATCCCTTAATTTTGTTGCTCGGTCCTTCTCTAAATTCTAAAACTCTTGTCTTCCCTACATTCTGCTGCCCGGTGCGGCCTTACCAGTTCTGGCGCCGGTTCTGGGTTTATGAGAAAAACAAACCAGTTATTCTTAATTCAAATAGCACTAAATGTAATCTTATTTTTTGGCCTATGAGTATCATTAACAAAATCCGTGTTTTAGCATGTGGAAAGAAATTTTTGTTAAATTTTCCTCATCAATATTTCTTAGCGCATTTAAGTTAAATCTGTAATCACTGCCAAGCGTAATGTCAACATAAAAGGTTACCATACTCTTTGTTATCATTACGTTACTATGTAAAATAAATATAAAACAATTGTTTGGGCATCGCTGCATGAATCGTTACTCAAGTTATCATCTGTTGATAAACATGAGGTGATAAAAGCAAAACATAACAAATAACGATTCGCCAGGTTGGCTAGGAATATAAAATATTAGTAGAAGTAAAATCAACGCCGTTTCTATCTATCCTATGTTTCAGTTTAACCGGCCAAGCAGATACGCAGCTACAAAGCCAAAATATTGATCACAGACATTTATGCTAAATTATTGTTTCTTCAATAACGCGGTATTTATTTAGTGCCGAAGGGTAATTAAGAATCATGACTCTCCGCAAGTTTTATTTATGGGGGAGAAAAAATCAAAAGTGCATACGTAAAGCATTAAAAAAAGTTGTTGGCCCTTTTGTGGTGCGGATTTTAGATCATTCCGGATACTCAACGTCTGAATTTCGGACTCTGTACTATATATATACAATAAAAGCAAATTTCAGAGAAGTAGTGATGTAGGAACACTGAGACGTAGAAGCGTACGGATTCTGATTGCGAAGATACTTAATATTTAGAGAGTAAAATTCGTAATGATTAATAAACTTGGCAGTCACGGCGGTTTTAATTCCATTTTTATTTCCAGTTGACATTTGTCGCCACATTCACTTAGTACTCTAATCGTGCCTATTTACGGAGCATTTACATGTTTGATACTTTTGCGCTAGGAAGGGAGCCCAGCGAAATTACGTCCAAGAAGAGCGCATAGAGAAGCTAAGTGCGTAGTTATTCAATATGGTAACTCGAAGAGGAAGGTTTTTGTGCGAGTTAAAAAATTTTATGTTCTCAGAGTTTAGATTGCCAATTACTACGTCATCAGCGTTACGCAATCTTCGTGACATAGATTAATCGAGAAATGACGCAGTCCAGAAATGTTATTATCAATTTTAGAATGAAGACGGGAGAAAAAGCGTTATTATTAATTTATTATTTAAAAGATAGATATTTTCTATTTTACATATTTAATATATATATATATGTGTGTGTGTGTGTGTGTGTGTGTTTGTGTGTGTGTGTGTGTGTGTGTATAGTACGTATATATGTGTGACTAAATAGTAATTTTGATTCATTCTATTTAGCATGCAGTTTTGAGTATTTTAAAATATAATTCAGGATTTAGTACGTAAAAGATGCGTACAGCCCCGTCCGTATCATGGTTTTGTATGAAGCCAAAGATCAGGGTTTTGCATCAGCTTCTAATAACCATAATTTTTGTCTGAAATAAATATTCGTAAGACATTTTAAAATTTCTAAATTAAAGGTGTACAGGTAGTCCAGTTATTTGAAGTTTGTTATATAAACATGGTAGACTATTCAGAATACAAAATTTATAGAAAACCCGCCATCTCATATTCTATTTCCTCAGTAATAAGAGTGTGAAAGGATGGATGGCAGGCAAAATTGGTTTAAAAGACATGAATTATGCGGGTGACCACAAGCGGTATGATGGATGGTCATATACCGAAAGGATGGCAGGTTTACCAATGAATCATAATTCCTGAAAATAGAGGCTATCCCACAGTGAATCTCTGACTGGTGTACAACCTGCTCCTTTGATAGGTAATTAATTATTCTAAAGGAAACTTAGCGCTACGTTAACCTTTACTTCATTAACGATGCAGACGGAAAAAAATGGGGTAGGTTTTTGAATATTAGGTAAACATTATTTTCAAAGCTAATCAACGAGATCCTAAATCAATTGATTTTACGGAGGTCGTGAATACAGCGATGCCTTATAATATGAATACAACTCGACCATTTCGTCAGTCATTGTGCAGTCAGGCTATCCACATGGAACAAGGTCGGCTTATAACAAACGTTTTTGATATAGTTCTCATATATTGAAATTAATTGTATATTTGCGTGTATTTCACGCTCTTCGATTTATAAACTGAGCACTTATATGTAGATCGGTAGAAAACATAACTGACTATAAAGTCACTTATTCTGATACCGGATTCTTCTGAATGCAGATTAGATACAAGCTAATCTAATTTGCTTCAGCTTTCAATAAAAGTCAGTTATGACTGTCACTGATTGTTTATGGTTATATTTATTTATGTTCATAGATTACACAAATAATAAAATTTCAGAAGCTGAAACTTTCAAATATCAATTTGCATCTTTTGTAATATAGTATAATGAAATCACATTTGAATTTAAGCAGACAACATTTACTATAATAAATAAAAACTGCAAATTAACATTGCAGTCTTGCAGTGTAAAAAATTTATACTTCAAATAGGCAAAAGTATCGTAATTTCACTTAAATATGCATTTAATTTTTCTTACGTATTTTCTAATCCATATGGGGCTTCCTCCTAAATGAATGACGTGCTCTTGACTAATTTTACCAAAACATTTTCAAGCATTGAATATTTTCAATGTAGCAATGTTTCTAAGTAAATACTATTTGTCATTAACTTGAAATTTATCATGAACTGGCTTGAAAATATTACCAAGCTTCTTTATTGTTACCTGAGAAAGTCATTTTACATTTTAGTACATTACATTAATTTCATTTCTCAGCGCTACGAATTAGCTGGTGTAGTTATTCGGAAATTATAAGCTACTTTAAAGAATTAATTAGCAAGAATGGGTTTCTTATCTTAGAAATTGAATCCACAGTTGAATCATTAGGTGTAATGGAAACGATTTTTCATTCCTTTCCGGTATTGATTGGTAAACTTTAGAAACAAATTAGTTTCAGTAGACTATCTATCAGGAATTACTAATATGCATTTGATCATCTTTTTCCTAAAATGTGAAGTTCTGAGCATTTGCGTTAAGGAATGCAAATCTTAAACGTTAAAAAAATTTGTGAAGCTTTTGTCATTAATCGATATAGTCTCCTTGCTCATTATTTCGATATTTCTTCTGCTAAATTTACCTCAAAATCTTCTGAAACTCGTGAATCGGATTTCCTAAAAAACCACATTTATCAAAATCTGTCACTTCCGGTTTTCGTCGTCCAAGTAGTTTACATACATTATCTAGTGAACTACCATTCTTTCTTTCTGGAAAAAAAAAGTTCCAGAAGCCCCTTGTGTCATTTGAAGATGTTAAAATCACTGTTAAGTAATTTTATATGCCCGTTAGAGGTCTTATTCTTTTCCTCATGAAATGCATCCGATACAATTGTCACTAAATTCGTAAAATTTTTAATGGTGGCATTTACTAAAGTATTTGCATTTATTTCCACATAATTCTATGCAAGGAAATTAGAATAGATGGAGTATGCCTTCCTCGTATGTCTCATACAATGAAAATGAAGCCATGAAATGAGTCAAGGGATGACATCACGACTTATCATGGCCGCTGCTAGAGGCGGACTTCCGGTTGGTTTTGTTTACATTCTAATAGATGTCGTCAACATGTTAGCTATTTATTATTGAACGTTTATAAGTCGTTCCTTCTAATTTTGATACTTAACATAAGTGACTTTCTACTTAGAATATAGAGAAATAAAAAGGCTTACAAATACTTGTTTCAAATTTAATAAAATGTACATACGTGATATGTAATTATAAGACAAATGTATACCTGGTGAAACCTAGATAACCAGTGAAAGTTTCAATCGTATTTTACGCAAGTAGTCTTATCCGTACGATGTTCGGGGTCATGTTAAGTCGTGAAGTCACGTTCCTGATATCTCCTTGTCTTCTTTTTTTTATGACGCCATGCTTATGACTCCATTTATTCTAACCGCCTTGAACCTATTTTCTGTTTCAAAAGCTGGATCCTTGCTGTTATGTACCAAGCTATACTTCCTTTCAGTAACAAAATATTCGGCCAGTAACACCAATTTCTAAATCATCTGCACTGAAGTTGTAGCCGCAGGCCACATATTAACCGCGACCTTATATATGTACCTTATATATATGACCTTATATATTATGAAATAAAATTTATTCACAATTCCTACAAACGAGAATTGAACCGTAAGACGTACAAACGGGTTATGGGCAAAAATCAAATTTTACAGGAGCAACAAAAAACACTGTCTCATTCTTCAAAAGAATGTCACAAGTTAACAACAAAAAAGTATGAGATCAACGTAACTAGGATCCATATAATTCAGCGTTTATTAAACTTCTTCTGACTTTCTTGTAAGAAAAAGAATAGTTTTTTATTGCTCCTGTAAAATTTGATTTTTGTCACATAACCCCTTTTTACATCTTCCGATTCAATTGCTGTAATAAATATTCACTGAGCTGTAATAAAACGCTACATTTCTCAAGTGCATATTAAAATTTAAATTTTGCACTCTTTATAAAGTTTAAAGTTGTGCTATAAAGTTTAAAGCTGCAGAATGCACGTCAATGGGACAATCATATATGCCAAGGGCAAACTAATCTTGTATTGCGTATGATCGAACTCTTACATTTACGCAATTATGTCCATGCGTCACAATTTTGATTTTCGATTGTTTGAATTTTAATCGTACATAAAAATAATTTAAAAAGAAAAAAAACTGACGAAAATTGATAATTTAAAAAACTTGGAAAATGAAAATTTCCATGCGAAAAATGAATATAACCAATAACTTACTTTCTTTACCGTGAAGTGGTATATTTAGAAACTATGTAACCCTGACCCTCATTTTATTATGAAACACAAACCATTTAACTGCGCCTTTCTCCGCGAGTCTTTAATAAATCTGAAAACATAACTTTTTTTAAGAAATCTTAGCAAAAATAATAAAAGTTCACAAGGTAATACAAGACGGTTTCAGAAAACACAGCGGTGACAAATTTCGTAAGAAATTTCTTACATCTTGGCAAACATATGGATACTTTGCTACTAGCGCAATCCCCTCGGAACAGTTTGGTGACTTTTTACTGAACAAAAAGGTGATTCGATGAATTTTCTGGGTGGAAGTTTACTTAAAGAACTGTTATGCTGATGGTTGCAAGAGATTGGAGACTTCTGAAAATTTGACAACTTCTACTAAGGTGGTGGAGATAATACGTAAATACCAAAACATGTAACTATTTACTAATACAGAAATTGTGAAAGAATGCTTCAATACTTCTAATATATTATTTGAAAAATTAAATAATACAAGTTAAATAACTGCGCAGAATAAAACTGTGGATGCAAGATTTTAACCGCGTTAAGCCCTTAGAAATATTGCAAAATTTACTTCTGATCACGTCACAGAAAATTTCAAAGGCTGTGAGTGTTTTAATTGTTGCGTTTATCTCTTCACTTTAAATAAACCAAAGAAAATTTAAAAACTTCTTGAAGGAAACTAATAGTTGTTATAGAGATATTCTTGCGCACATTTCCATGTAATGGCTAAACACAAGAAAAGTTCTCTCTTTACTATTTTACTACAAGAAATTATTTTATTTTTAAAAGAAAATACTAAGAAATATAGCGAGTGTAAATTAATGTGCTATGGCGTTTCTAGCTTTACTGCGTGATACCTTAAAATTCAAAGCCGAGATTTACAGGCCAGAAAACTATATTAAAAATTTCGAATTATTCAGCTGCCTTATGCAAGTAATATAGGTACGCATTTTAGGATTTAAGAAATATTAAGAGTTGTATATTAATGGCCGAAAATGCCTGGAATATAGAAACAGTTATTAGAAAACTAACTGCAGTGGGATACAAAAATACAACCCTGTTGACCGAATTCCTTAAGTTAAAAAAGTTATGAATTTGAATATTTTTTGTTTTTAAAGAAAGAGCGAAAACAAGTGTGTGCTGAATTTCGTATATACAACGTTTACTCACGTTTTTTCGCAATAACAATACTTTCATCAATCTTCCTATTATAAAATGAAATATGCAGATTGCATATTTAGAAATCGATGTATTCATTCATACCTCAATCATATATTAAGATTAGTATCTAGCACTATAAATCTGATTTGTCGAAAATACCCAGTGTCAAAATTCCTATTTACTTTAAAATAAAATTTTGGACAAATTAAGTTTTATTTTTATATAATTAAATTATGATATATTTTACATTATTTTGCGGCCCGCGTAACGTAGCAGATTATATGTATGGGGCCAGAAGTATTAAAAACTATTGTTCTAAATCTAAGAATCATTATTTGCATTTTGTTCTATGTAACAGATAACAGATAGTTTTAGTGGTACTGCTCGGGGTTTTCACTTATAACTCCGAGGCTCCCATATAACTCCGAATACGGTAAACCAACCAATAGAATAACCTTTTTTACTGAGAATGTGACCAAGAAACCGCAGGGCTACTACTCTGAATATGCTGGCTCGACTGGTCCTACTTCATTTAATATGTAACGGTTCAGGTACACAAATTATGACAAAACACAAAACAGTATGGAACTAACCCTACTTAAGATCTAAGCACCCTACAACAAGACAAAACTCAACATCAGAGCTGAGCTTAAACCACCGGTTGTGTCGATATTTCATGCTTTGTTTATAGATGGTATTATTAAGGATGGTATTATTAAGACCTGGTAACGAAGTGTTAAGTTTGCGCAAGAGAGGCTTCGAAGTCGAGCTGATTGTTCTCAAAACAGCAATATTACTTTGTGTTAAAACGCAACTGACTTTAAAAATATATTGTCTGCAATCTAGTGTCAACAAAACAAAATTCAAATAGTGAAAGATACTGAGATTCTGCTGCTTTTCTTGTCCGAGGAGATGAGATCGAAATTCCAATAGGTCTGTACACATGCTGTAGTTCTCGGTGATGAAAGGGTCGATGCAACAGCAAAACCGCTTCGGACACTAACATGACTTATTCAGAGTATTCATACAGTTTTCAGGCTTGCACATGAAGGCCGCCAAAGAGTACTTAAATTCATACCTGAAGTAAGCACAATACTTAGATTTCATTTTCGGACACTAACTAATACAAATTGCCACGTATAGGCTCAAAACACTTATAACAGTCTACGCGCCATTGATTGCATTAAGCAATGTACTTATATTTCACTGTTGATTGCAGCATTTTTGAACACCAAAATGCAGTTCCCTCCAAAGCCGTAGCTTCATGCCATGCCGAGTTGTCTTGTGTATGTACAAAAATTTAAAAATACATATATATTACGATTGTAAACATTTTCCTGCATCAGTCTGTTTATACTATAAAGCCATCTCATAACACTAGCGTTTTCGTTTGTATACCAGCTGAAGTACTCGGCAATTTTCGAAATGCTATTTTCAAAGTATTTGCAAAAAGCTACTAGAGAAGACATTTAGATTCTCATCGAAAGGTTCTACACTGTTCTAGAAAGTTCTACACTGGAAAGTTCCAATAAAGAGGTAACTAGCCTAGCGCCATTTAGTGACTCTTGACTAGCCAAGAACTGACTCTTGCATTGTTATCCGTTATGTCTTTGTTCGGAAAATCACATCTACTTTTGCTGATTTCATCACCGTTTTCGAAATATTCGCAAAATAATTGATAAACTGTGAACTTACATTCTACTTTAAAGTTCCCAAATTCTTCTGGAAACTTTTACACTCAAGAGTAAACGAACATGGCGCCGTCTAACAGGAACGGCACAACGGCGACGGGAAACTAAGATGGGTGACATGATTTCAAAATTGTTATGTTTAAAATTGTAATTTAAAATTTGAAACTATACAAAAATATTAATATTTCTTTTTTGTTAAAAAATATTAATTTCTTGCTTGCATATATGATTTTCAGTGGTAGCGAGAACACAACAACGACGACATGAAAGTAAGATGGCTACCATCACATTTGCAAGAAATATATGCACACACACAAAGAACTGACAATCTTATTATATATATATGATGGTGAATTTAATGAATTTAGCTTGTTCCACGAAAGTCCATGCTTCTAGCTTGTGATTAATAGTAACTAAAATGAATTCTGCCTTTATTGATTTTAATTTGTGTTTAGTTTTTTAAACTAATGAATGAATAAATTTGAAAGAAAAATTAAATATTTTGCTAAATTATAACACATTAAAAATATTTTAATTCAGGCCGTTCCAACTCTCTTTTTTTAAAATAGTTGCGTTTGCTTGTTAAATTCGAAAGACAAATATGATGAGTTTTGTTGCGTGGCAACATGAGTCTTTTCTACTCGCGAGTTTTCTGATAAAATTTGAAACGTAAATATTACGCTTCAGAGAGTGGCAACAGAAACTGCCGAGTTTTTAACCAAAATTTTCTGAAGTTAACGTAAAATATATATGTATAAAAGGTACGAACCTCATGGAGTGGTTTTTGCAAAACCTTACGTTAACAGTGAGAGTCCTTGCTCTTATTTTGAATGCCATATGTGATAAAGTTCATGAAGATAGGAAAAAAATCTGTAGATTTGCAAAGACAAACTGATAAATGCTTGTTTGTAGATGAACAACTTTCGCTTTATCATATATATTGTTGCGTTATACGAGTTCGTGGATTTGAGAGTATCCGATGAAAACACGATGCAGAACAATAAAAAGCACAATTTATTTACAGGAATCACTATTTACAGCACAGTTCTAAAATTACCTTTAAAAGCGTCGAAAATCTACAATAAATACGCTGAAACAATCAGCAACACAGCTTCAGGCTGTAACTGTAAAGGTAGCTTCACGGCAACACTAAACTTATAATAAACACCGTGGAACAATCACCAATACACTGTCAAGCTATACTGTAAAGTTAGCTTCACGGCAAAGCACTATCTCGATCGCTTTCCGTTCACCAAAACTCTCGCGTAGCAGCTATTCTCACAACTAATCACACTGCTCGCAACACTTCACAATTTCACAATCCCGTAACTACTACTCTCAGAAACGCAAGGGTTTATATAGGTTTTCTTTAAGTTCCACACGTTTCGAGAAATATCTCGACAGGAAGTTATTCTAGAAGCTTCCCGATTGGACCATGGGATATCGCCTATTTGGTCGCCAAATGGGCGATAAAGTCGCCAATCTGGCAACCCTATGCACTATTTTATGGCAACCCTAGTGCTATGCCGGAAAGCTTACATACAGGCGCAACCGCCGAATTTTTCGTAACAATATATATATACACGTACATCTATATGACCATGTTACTGCATTTACAGTACTTATTTGTATTAGTGTGTATATTTATGTATTAGTAGTATACATAATGGAATGCCTGTATTGTATTTAGTAATATGCGTTACGTCAGTTTCACAATATTTTTAGTTATCATCTGCATGTACTTATTTATTGCATTCACATCGGCATTTATATGCAACATATACATATCAGTATATCTGTATATCCATAATAGTGGTGTCTGTATCAACACATTTATTTAGACTAATTTATTTATTTTAATACTTTATATCTAAATATGTATGTAATGATGTTGTAGAAATACTGATAGTGATTGATCCATAATGAATAGCAAATTTGGAAGGCGGGGAAGATTAAATATTCATTTTTATTTGGATTGACATTTGTGGCTACAATTGAGTTGGCACTCTAATAGTGCCTATTTAAAAACATTTACATTTTTACTTCCTTGTACGAAGTAAAGGAAGTATTGTAATCACGAAAAGTTCCGGGTACCATCTTTCAACGAAAATATACATTTTGACCACTATCAAATCCAATTTAACGGTGTATTTGCGTCACATCTGTACTTAAAGACAAAAGAAGGGATTCTTTTTCCCCAAACGAATTATAAAACTGATTTAAAATGGGTTCAGAAAAGATTTTTGTCGTGGCGTATGTGCCTACGTACGTACGTATTATGTATGTATCTTGCATAACTCAAAAACGAGTAGCCTTAGAATATTGAAATTTTGTATATAGGACTACTATAGCATGTCGTTGTGAACCTCCCTTTTTGATTGTAATCGGATGCACCGAAAGTATATATATACCCACTCTATTACTCGGCTACGTGAGCTCAGTTTTTTTATTCTTATATATTGTTAAATTGTGCATTTTTTACTTTGAAAATGATTGAATTATGTTGTTCTTATCTTCCAGTTAAGGTTTTCATGCGTTTAGCTAACTTGAATGCAATAGTTGGAGAATTATCAACAGTTTAAAAGTTGTTTCAGTGCAGCTAATCCTAACTTTTTTAAAATAGCAGCCATATTTGTTTACATTTGAAACTTAGCAGAATAGTGGATTTGTTACTAATCTAGAGAAACTAAGCTTCGCAACAACAAGGATAGATAATATCTTCTTTTATTATTACGGTTTAAATCATGCTTAATCCATTCTGGAATTATCGTTTAAGTTATTACATTACCTCATATCTTGACTCAGCGTCCACAATAAATAAAGTCAGTTCTCTGCCTTCAGGAGTTTTTTTGCCGAGTGAGACCAAAAGTATACTTTTAATTGTGTGCACCGATAAATCTGTCTTCTTGCACTGGCCGAATTGCTTGTTTTTGCGTAGAAAATCTAATTTTAATTGTAAAAATTGTTTTAAGTGTATTTATGTTTCATATTTTTCAATTTTTAATAAAGGTATTTTGAGGTTTTACGTATTTTTGCCTTGCCGCGAACTGAGAACAGAATTAATTGAATGGGAAATATAACTCTAGTGAAATTCGAGGAAATAAGTTTAAATGAAATGCAGCAAAAATGCGTATAATTTAAATACTTTTAAGTATTTTTTCCGTACAAGGTGTCATCTGGTGTAAACATCAGATTTTTTTATATTGTTGCGAGAGTAAAAGAAAATACAACGAAGTAGCGTCTTAAAGGCGAGAAAAACAGATGTAAAGTACATAATTATCCAGCATGGAAGTTGTTTAAGGGAAAGGTTAAGTCTCGAAATTTTAAGTTCCGAATTAGATACGCCCTCATTGTTATGTAAAAGTCGTACAAAATGGATTAGTAAAGAATCAAGAAAAAGTTATTAAGCAATTGCTATTTCTAGAACAGAGACGGGGAATACCAAAATTAAAATGAAAATAAAGGAACATTTGCTAATTTAAGACAGAAATTTGATTTACATAATTTTGAGTTTCATCTTACATGTATTGCATATGTGCATGTATGTAGTGTTTAAGACAGAAAGTCGATGACAGAGGAGTAGTATTCAGCAAATAATGACTAAAAAACTGGTATGCACATATTAACGGTATTAGTAGCAGTATTAGAATAATATAAATTCCACAGTTATCTCCTGGCTCCCCTGCGCTTTCCCCCCTGTTTTACACGTTGTCTCAGTTTAATAGCTAACTCTTCATTTTTTCGTATGTCCAAGCTCTCACAAAGGCATTACCTAGGTGAAATGATCAAAGGCAATAAGTAAAAGTTATAGCCATCCACAAGACTTAAACAGGCTGAAGAGCAGTCTTCCGAAGTGGACGGACTTATCGGCCGAAACAAGAAACGGAAAGTATTGGACATCCTTCTGAGACATCAAAATTATAATTTAAGCCTATCTAATATAAGTACACTCATTGATATTTACGTTTCTACAGCCCGTTCAGCAGCGTTTAGAAAATCAGTATGTAAAAGACAAGCCAAAAATATTGCATCTTTGATTTGCTCTAATCTAAAAATTTAATTACTATTCTTGCAACTATGTTGATCCTAATTTTTTTGCAACTTAATGGTATATGTATACTAAAACAGACCAAGACAAATACTGCTGTATCATAATTAATAATTTTTAATGCAAATTTATACTGCCTCTTTCGTAAGATTCTACTGAAACATAGAGTAAACCGCGTGTAAAGTTATGGTAACAAAATAAAAAAAAAGTTTACCGTCCAGACGGTATAGTGTTTAGGACATACTGACTTCGATACCAAGGGGCTCGGGTTCGAATCCCGCAGGAGGTATGGATGTAAAACTGTCTGTCCCTTCATAGGAGGTAACGGTGGCCGCCTATTAGGTGCCTACACAATAAGATGGCCACCACTTCTGGCCTTAGTAATGACCAATGCCGTTATAAGCAAGTGCCCGCCATTGAAAAAAAATGACATATGTTAATAATAATAATATTTTAAAGATATATTATATGTTAATTAACCAGTTACTATGATTTAAGCTTTAAGATTGCCTTTCTGTAGTCGTCTTCAAAGCGCAAGTTAGTTGTTTTGTGCATTTAAGCTGAGAATTTTAAATGTTTAACAGAGCTAACCCTGCCAAAGTCGCTCTGCCTTTAGCGTCTTGCTAGCCGACGATTTAAAATACGCCCATTTTAACCGAGCCCGCTTAAGTAGATTATTCTGTATTGTAAAATTTCAGACACGTTACCTACTTTTGAATTTAACGTTATCTCGCGTTAATTTAAACAACCGCAATCCGCGAAGTTTCCTGTTGCATAAGCTGTGCATTTACGTTAATTTAAGACAAATAAAAAGCTTAGTTTACCCTTTTCACAAATTTCTGATTTTTTTCTTAGTAAGAGATAACTCGCTATCAGTCACGTAACGTCTACAGACTCTGGCACAAGGTTCTAGATATAATAACCCCACATAGAAGTAAATCATGATCACCTAAATTTGATATTGCAGGTACATATTCAAAAGTTTAATCAATTAGAAAAGCACCGAGAACAAATTATGCTTAGCTAAAGAAAATATTCAGGCAAAATAATTCACAGAAAACAAAACTAGATCTAAATAAATGAAATCATGAACCATACTAAACATGGTATTTGGGCTGATTTCCACCTATCTAATAGTACAGTCTCGTCCGTGAATTTCAAGGAAGTAATACATTCTGCAGAACAAAGAATGAGAAAGAGGCGAAAAGAGGATGATGTATTGCTGCTGTAAAAATATGAACATTTTCATAAAAGTTGCGAATATATTTATGGCATAGATTACTGGAGCATTTCGTGTCTGTGGAGAAAATTAAAGGTACTACTGTTTTGAGTAATAAAAGCTATGGTTAAAGGTTACATCTGAAGCTTACATGTATGTGTTAATATCAGGATGAAAGCAATTTCAGAGTATTCATTAGGAAAAAATAAGCTTTTCGTAAATAATAATAATGATAACATTAATAATACATGTGTATAGCATTTCTTTCGAGTAAGATTCACATACCGGTTATAATTGATATTGCATATGGTGTCTCATTTGTATTACATATTGTATAAGTTATATATGTAATGAATATTGTGCAGTTTACATATGCGTATCTAAACCCTGAGTAAAGTAGTAGATTTTCAATTAAAAAATAAATCTGGTAATTAAAATTCGATTATCTCGATTTTAATCAGTTAAACTTAATTTTTCCCACATGCCGTTAACCTTCTTAAGGCGACTGATACCTTAATGTTTCAGATAATTTTCATACATATATGCTCGGAAACAGCCGTTTTACTGAACATAGGCGATGCTTAGTATCCTTAAATGGTCATTTTTGAGGTGATCTTCTTGGAGAGGTTTCGCCATGAGACTTTTCGGTTAATATGTAAATCGGATAGGTGATTCAGCTATTTTCCTTATCAAACTAAACCGGATGATTAAATTAATTACCCTTCTAAAAAGTATTGGAAAATCTGGTGTTATGAATATTTGGATAAAAGGAAAATTTAGCTTCACAAAGTTTTTCATAAGTAAAGGGATATTAAAAAACAAAGAAAACGAGTTTGTGAGGTTTTATCTATTTAACTAATACTTAATTTTTAGTACTTAATTTTTAGTGGATAGACCATGGTAAAATTAGTAATTTTCGTAACATAATGGGCAATGGGAATGCTGATCACAGTAAGTGCAAAGAATTTAGAAAGCATTAATCACGGTGAATCGTATTAATCAGTGATATCTGCAAGATATGTTTGATATTTACAAGAATGAACAAAACGACCACCAACTGCAATACATGTATCACAAAAACAAGTTGACTGGCATACATTTTGGACGTGCTTGACGTATCACGTCACTCTCTTTTCACTCACACTTTTTATGCCAGAATGTAAATGTAAGCGTTTATTCAGATTAAGGGAGAAAGAATTGCTATTTAAGCCAAGGTTATGCAAGTAATTTTTAAATGTGTTTTGTTTATTTCAGGCCACGTTGTACTGTGGCTTACTAGCGATTTGAATCTGTGGCGTTGAGCGTTTCTAGCCAATTGGCTTTGTCTCTCCGGTTTTCTACAAACCAGAGCTTTTCTGCACGTTTAAATTATCCTGTGAGCTGATAGGCTATCTAGTACATTTGAATTAGCTCTACATTACGCATTTAAGTTAAGCCCGAAGTGTTGGTTTGCGTAAATCCAAGTTGGGTTATTATTATTTCTTTTTGTTAAAATAAAAGGGCTCATTACACCGTTCTTCTGATTTTGTCTGTCTACTGTTTAAGACAAGAGAATTATTCCTCTACAGTGTTTCTAGAGCTCACTGCTTTATGTTACCAATGAAAGTTTTTTAATGAGTATTCTATAGTAATATCTATTACTCCATGATACACATTACAAATTTGGCAATGGATTTATTATATTATATTTGTAAGAAATGGAAGATGAAAATTTCACTTCCTGTTCCATTAATGTCTTTTTAAATGTTTTTAAACTAAAGCCGAAGAGATCGATTTCAGTTATTGAAGAACTTTGCTTTTTAGAATGAAGTTAATTTTTACATGTTTTTTTCCTGATTAATTAATCCATATTTTCAATAAGACAACTTTATAATTGTTAACACAATATTGAGGTAACACATGCATTTGAAACAAGATTATATTGCATTGACCCGTGATTTAAAAATCCGGAACAGTGACATTTTCCAGAACAATGAACAGTGAAATGACGACTTTCATCTACCAGAAATGCCGATAAGATATGGGAATGGCGATTTTCTCATTGATTGGATAAATTATCAACACTAAGTGATTAATACAGTTCTATGTTTAGTATGAAAATACTCGATGTGTTTCTGAATAAGAACACATTTTAATCTACGTGTTTGAAATAAGTCAGCTTTTTATATGTTATGGATTCCATATCCGTTTTGAATTCCGAATTACCTTACTATTTGCTGTAATTTTACAGTTAAAAATCTTTGCAAAAGCTGAATTAAGTATGTGAAATCTGAATAATTCAGTAAATGGAAGGTATATTTTTTACATAACTTAATTTAAACTTTAAATAATTAAACAATAAGGTTTATGTAGTTAAAATAAATTAGAATGTTAAGAGAATATCATGGCAATTGCTCAGACTTCCTTTAGCTCTAATTCCAGAAGAATAAATTGTGTTAAATAAAAGAAGCAATAAAGCACAACAGTTTTTGTTTTCAATTATTGAGTATTATACAAGTTGTTTTTACAATTCCAGTGGCCTGAAATATTTTAAATATTCATAGCAAATAAACTATGCAATAGATATCAAGTAATATTACACTGAAATATAGGCAAATTTCATCAAGTATTTTTAATCAGCTTCATAAAAGCTCTAAATTTTTATCCTTGCTTATACAGGGAATATTTATATGGATAATCTATTTTATCTAGGATCACTAGGTTAATCAAATCACGGTCCAATATCACGGTCACCAAAGCCATAGCTTTAGTGATACAGTTATCAAAGATCCTGATGATTAGTGGGTAGTGGAAGCAAAAATAATTGTCTTGCTAAACTGCCACAAGAAAAAGCCATAAATCTGGCGACTACAGCCACCGCATTAACGTGTCATCTTTTTATCCTAGGCGAGATACCCACCCTTTGTTGCAAATTTTGATTGAGATATTTTTGCACATCGTCTCTGTCTTTGGAAAACATTTTATCCGTATACTTTCGGGAATGAGAGAAAAAAGCAGCCATCACTGTTTTTATTCAATTGGGACATCAGCTAGCTTTCTAATACTTTCACCTTAGTCTTAACAATGACTCATACAGAAATAACCAACATTTGTGAAATTTTAAAAACAACTGATACATTTATTTCTACTTCTGCGCGGCATAAGTTGTTATCATATATTATACAGTTGCACAGTTTATTCCTTTTATGAAATTTTAAGTTGTTTCATAGATTTATGAAAGCTTTGTATTATTAATAACACGTATGTGGCAAAAGATGGTAATTTCTCTAGGAATTTTTGCTGTTGACTGGGACAAATCCCAGCGTTCTGGCTAGGTCAGCATGTAGGCAGACAATCCCTTCTAAAGGAAAATATAAAAGACTTAATAGTCACTAGAGCCAACGTTTATTTGGTGTTAGGTTCTGGCTTGACAGACTGTGATACTACTGTCGTTTCTACTGCTTAGTTGTGGGGACGTTACATTGTTTTGATTTCAAAGGTTGTCCTTGGGGGTTTCGCTCTCCTTGGTCAGCACCATGGAGATTCCATAGTCAGCACTGGGAGACGGTTGATGTCGAACATTGTTCTATGCTTTCTCGGTGGATGAGCAGCTGTTCACCATTGACTTTGTGACTTATTTGCCTAGACTTAATGATACAAAAATAGTCTCCATCGGTTGACTGGGAGGGGGGTTATGCCTCCTTGGATTGCTTCTAGAGGTTAAAGCGTTTAACTGTGTTAAGGCACCTCAAGTTAGGCAGATCTAGATGCCCCTTCCTTTTAGTATACTGTATACAGAAAATAATTATGTAAATTTCAGAATCTTCACCACTTCAATGGTGAGCATTTGGATTATTAAGATAAAATCTGTTATAATAAATTACATTTTTTATCATTTTTATGAAATTTTTGTCACTCTCACAATTAAATAAATTATCTGTCTATGATTTAAGTTACCTATGAGTATTTCTTTGAATATGATGTATTATTACATTTTCAGATTAATTTTTTCAACAGTAACACCTCAGAAAATTAAATACAATTTAAATTGGAAATTATACAGAGTTTAAGATTAAAATAAAGAAAGAATTTATTTCCTTCCGCGCCCCATTCACTTTTAAATTACCAGAAATTGGAAGTTACTTATATCGATTTTTTTTCTACTCCTTTTCTTCACTTATACCAGAATTAGCTGCGCTTTACTCCTTTTGTTCAAGATGAAAGAGAAACGTTTTTCAGAAAAGTTAACTGCAGACTCAATTATTCAAAGGACTATTATCCGAATGATATGTTTTCTGACACGGTTAATGGTAACAACTATTGATTTATTGGATCAGCAAATGTTTTGTCAGTTTTGGATGCAAAAAAGAAATGTTAGCAAAATTTCATCGATTTTATAAATAGTAGTGTAGTTCTTTAGTCATTGGAGCATCTGAGTTCAGGAAAAAGAAATATTTCTTCATAATATCAGTAAATTTCCAGCAATAATTATTCGTTTCGACATTTACAAGAAACTAAAATCTTCAGTTCTCTAATAAATCGAATAAGCTAACGGGTGAAACTCGCTGCGATATGAATTGCTTGAGAATAAGAATGGGGTAATTGAAAAGTAGAGAACAAATTCAACTTTAAAGTTTTATGCACATTTTGAGATTTGGAAATGTGATTAAACAAAGATTAAATGAAAAATACATGATTTAAAACAAAGATTAAACGAACGTGGTTCAGTTATTTTACTGTTTTATTTTACAACATACTCTTTAAAGCAACAATTAGTGACAACAAAAAATATCACTCACGAAATTAGTCAAAATTTCTCTGTACGCTATGCTTCGAGTAAAATCATTGCTAAACATTAATTAACATCCATCAGTTAAAGGCATCCACACCACACACATTTTATTCTCTTCGCGTTTTTAAATATAAGATAGTTTAAAAGCTCTACATGCTAAGTACTAAGATTAAAAGAAAGAAATGCTATGCGTAGTTCTTCTCACAGTAACGTGATTGTTATTAAAATGGTAAAAAAGTGGCAATGATAAATGTTACTGCTAATCTAAAATACAGAATAATGATAATACTTTAGAAGAGCTACGTCTGTAGAATACGTATCCAAGTCGCATATATATATATATATATATGCGACCTGGATACGTATTCTACAGACGTAGCTCTTCTAAAGTATTATCATTATTCTGTATTTAAATATATATTCTACAAACGTGCGTCTTAACTAAACATACAAACTACATGTTATACATATATATGTAAGATAAACAAATATGAAAGAAAACTTCAAATTTTAATTGGCTATAATCTCTTTTATTTTTTATTTAATTTGGGTACTTCCTCCCTCTACATTAAAAATAGCATAACAAACTAAACTACGACATTGAAATTAATCATGTGATGCTACGTAACGCTTAATGGAGATACCTCTAGCCCAATCAAATAATTGTAAATCAAAACGTTTTTTAACTCGAAATGAAACGTTTTGACTCCCTTCCTTCTTCCTCTGAATTGCTGCAACACTTTCGCTTACGCTTACTTCCTAGCAAGACGCTCCTGCAAACATCCACGCTGCTAAGCTTACTTGCCCAAAATGAAGTATCTTTTTAAATGTGTATATAAAAATTACTGTAATTGCTTATGCTCAAAAAGTACATTGCCTCTAAAGAAATGATTGTGATTTGCCTAAAAATAAAGGTGGTGATTGACCGAAATTAGTTTTGTCAACATATTAATCCTGCCTATACCAAACAGCCATGACGACTAAGCAGTAAAATATGATGTATATATATATATATATATATATGTATGTATGTCATATTTTATGTCGCAGAAGATGAAATGCCGATCCACAATGAATAGAAAACTGGCAACCGAGACAGATAAAATCTTTTATGTTATTTCAGCAAACATTTGCGGCCACAAACAAGTTGGCACATTGTGCCTATTTCAAGAGGTTTGCAGTTTTTATAACTTTGCAGAAAGAAGGAAGCAAAAGACAGCAGTTCAGCCAAGCCGAAGAGTAGCGAGGGAGTGCGTTATGTTCAGGTGAAATTTTAATTCAGACTGCGTTAGTTTTGTTTCTCAATGCATTTTGATTGGATAATTAATACTGCGGTAAAATTACTATTGGCTGTTTGAATTTTAGTTCCATTTACATCATCAGAACTATGTAAGAGTCATATGACATGGATTAATCTCGAAATGATGCACTGCAAAGAGAGATTACTATTTTCAGTAATGAGAAGGGAAATTAAATCTAACTGCTAATTTAAATTTTATCTTTCACATATTCTTCATTTTTCTTACACACACACATATTATGTATGTAACACGATAAAAAGCAAGGAAAGCCCCAT
Organism: Stegodyphus mimosarum; assembly: GCA_000611955.2. Classification (NCBI taxonomy): domain Eukaryota; kingdom Metazoa; phylum Arthropoda; class Arachnida; order Araneae; family Eresidae; genus Stegodyphus; species Stegodyphus mimosarum. Next base: position 93,089 of record KK112771.1, read on the forward strand.
ATATCTTCCCTTCCTGAGAACAAGAATTAGATTTAGGATGGAATTTGATAAATGTGATTCATAAACCTTAAATTTGATTTTATGATACTTTATTAATAATAGTAACTCACATAATGTTCTATGTTCAAATATTTCGCGGAAAGTGCTTGTAATGCAGCTCTGTTTGAGAAAAATAAAAACCTTCGGAACACATGAATTTCTCTTAGATTCATTGATGGAATGCCTATTTTTTATGCTTCATAGATTAGCTACCGTGTGACTTTGGTTACCGTGAATTTTACACCTTAAATACATGCTATTCCCTTAATATTTTGATGCAACAGAACAGCTGGGTTAAAGCATTAAATATCAAACTAATAATTCGTTTAATGAGATGGTTGAAGCATCATTGCGCCATGTTTCTAATACAAAGAATTAACGTTTCTTTCTCAATTTGCTCAAAATGAAATATCGCGTCGAATTGTTAAGAGATGCCGTATCTCCATTTACACAGTAAGACGAAAATAGCTACTATTGTTATGTAGGAAATGTTGTGTTGATGATTGTCTGCAAATTCAAAAAAAAAGAGTTCAAGTTAATTATTTCCTTCATTTAGAAAAATCAGAATCTTATTTAATTATTTAAAATACTAATTAAGGTATTAATATTTTAGTTTGGTAATATTTATATTTTTGTTTGAGAAAAAAATATATATAATGCTTCAATATTATATCCTTGTAAATTATTGTGGCGTTTCTTCGTGGGTGGAAAGATTGGTGAGGAACGAAGTTTTGCTGTGTCATTCTGCTGATCGGGTAAGGATGAGTCAACTTGGCACATTCTAGAAAAATCTTCTTTGTTTTCGTTCCCGTGGGAAAAGGGTGTACGTGAGAAGATTTAAAGGGTTGCTGTTTCACCTTCTTGGTAGGACAATGGACATTGGCGAAGAAAAGAGACCATGTCTGACCGGAATCTCGGCTGGTCGCGCATGCGCAATTGACTGTTTCGTCAGTTTGGGTGAAAAATTGGAATTTTGGTCCCTGAAAGTGAGCGAAATTCTGGTTTTCTGGCAGCTCATATTTTTGGGAGAGCTAAGGGAAGAATTTTGAATTTTCGTCACTTCTAGTTAACGGGAGCTCCGACATAACGTGTATGTTTGTTGAAGGGAAGATTTTTGAGTTGTTCGTCACTTTTTACTGGAACTCCGAAGGAGGAGTAAGAATTTTGAGATTTTAGTCCCTTGTTAACGGGAGCCAGTATTTTGATTGTTTGTGACTTTTGACTGAAACCCCAAAGTGGAAGGGAGAATTTTTGAGACGCTTGTCACCGGACTACTGGATCTTGACGTCGTGTATATTTTTGAGCGAGTTGAAGGGAGCTCAAAAGCTTGAAGGTATGGCTGGCGAGTTGGAGTTATGACTGGAAGTTTTAGAATTTTCCTTGCTGGGTTTCTTACGTCGCGGTAGCCCCTGATTTGATTGCGGCGCTTTTCTCGTCCGTGGGTCCACCGAATGTCTGCTCTTCAGAATAAAAGGATCGTTCTCTTGAACTACCAAACCTACCCACCTGCTGCCAGTTCGATGAGTGTTCGGAATGTGGTCCGATGAGCCGTGAACCCTGGTGGTGTTGTACTGAGAATTCCAACGGATGGCCGAAGGAAGAGATGTGCCAGGGACCGGTATCCTGCTGAGACCAAGCCCCAGGGTGATAATATCCTGCTGAGACCAAGCCCCAGGGTGATGCTGCAATTTAAGATAAGTTTTTTTTCTTTATTGCTGTCCCATTCTATATCCCTTTTGAGAAATTGTTCCCGTTATGGTTAGACTGTCAAGGACTCTGAGAATCCGTTTTTTCCGTTCACCTCATCAATCTTCTCGCCAAGTGCGATACAATAGAGATAACATTTTGTAACTCTTGGCCAATATTTTGAGTGTAATGTATGTAAAATTTTAATATTGATAAAGGAAAATGATAGGGGTTTAATTATTTGATTATGAACAAAAGGTTATTTTTTTTCCTTTTCCTTTTCCTCCCGGGAGGTAAACATAGAGGTAAAGATAAAAATAAATGTGATTAGATTGATTTGCTTACTTTTTTTGTAATTGATATGTCAGAATTTAAAAGTAAAGAAATAAATGATAAATCCTTTAGAGATTAAGTGTATTCTTTCCTTTATTTGGTGTTTCCTTTATTTTAGTAAAGATATGTTAGCTATATTGGAGGCTATATTTGGTATTTCATTGATTATGGTGTCATAGACTTGGAATGAATTCTTTTTAATTGGCAGGGAGCCTGATAACCATTGCAAGCCATTTTCCAACGGCCGTTCCCGTCTGTAAAACAAGCGGGTTTACTCAGAATACCACTATACGATCCACTCATTAATGTGAAATTTCTTCCAGTTGGCCTAAACGATTAGCTAGATAGTTGTAGATAATCTATGAGGATTTCTCTTCTTGTAGCAAGGAAAAATGAGTTATAACTCATATTGAACAAATTTTGGAAAACAATTTATTTTCAGCCTATTTTGAATTGGTTAACTTGGCTAGGGTACAAAAAGGTACTCAACATAAATTGGTACCTTTCAGGTACTGAACACTATGATCATATATTATTTATCCAAAACATAGTAGGCTAACGCCATCTAACAGCCAAAATGAAGTATCTGAAGTTAATCTCGAAATGACGCACTGCAAAGTGAGATTACTATTTCAGTAGAGAAGGGAAATTAATTCAAGCTGCTAATTTAATACATATATATTTTATACATATCATGAATCTTCTACAAACGTTAGAGTGAAGGTATTTTCATGCACTTAGTTGTTGAAGATGAATGATGTAGTACATCCACTTTTCTAAGACTTGAAACGGGTATAATCCGAATTCGTTCTCAAGAATCTCCAAGAACTACTGCTGGAGAAATATTGAACGTTTAACTCATAGAAATTTGCAGTCGAAGGGTAGCACTTGTTAATCCGACGGTAAAGTACTCATGTCCTTGCTTACTCTTATCTATAACCTACAGCTATCGATACTTGAAAGCTTAGTTTCCGCTATTAAAGGTTAAGTTTCGTAGTATAGTCTAAGAGGAAGTTTTTAACACATTATTTGCACTAGATCTTTCATTTATTTTTCGGAATTTTGTTGTTGCCCTTTAACAAAATACTGTGCTGCTTAATGTAATATTTTCTAGTGACAACCTGTTTTTTAGCTTTGCCTAGATAATAATTTTTTGTAGAATCAATTTTATTTCGTATTCTCGAATACTTTTATGGAAAATCGCTCAAGAAAATTGGAAACATAACCAAATCAAGTTTAAAGAACACAGTTGGGTAGATAAAAGCTTGTAAGCTTTCATGACGAAGACCTTTTATTCTCCGTTTAAATATGCATAAAAGATATAGTTTAGAAAGTTTTAATACTTCAAGAAAGTGTTCAGTTTTCCAAAATTATTTATTCATATATATTTTGCATGTTTAATCTATAAATGTTTTAGTTCATTCAATAAAAATATCTTATTGGTTGAACTAAATTGTTAATAGGAAGTTTTACCTTGCGCTTTCAATAATTAAGGGAAAACTCAGGATCCTGAAAACAAAAATGACTTTTTGATATTAAATCCCTTGCATGGTCTTTAGAAGAAACTTGAGAGGAAAGCGCATTTCACTTTTTATTTTTACTTGTTTCTTCTTTTAAATCTGAATTCAGTTACCATTAACAAGAAATTTTAAGGGGATATTTTAATGAGATATTCAATTTTACTAGGTGTTCTTTCACTTGAAAATTTTATTCTTACTATTTTTGTTCATATTTTATTTCTATTTTTTTAGTTTCTGTATAGTTTCTCTATAATTTACATAATAACTTCTTAAGCATTAAATACGAAAATAATTCACTTTAGGTAAAATGCTGTTTTTATTTTTGAATTGAATTATTCTGTTAGTTCTGCTTTGTTTCTTTATTTTGGAATTTATGAAAAAAAATTTTATGTATAAATTTCATTGTTCCATTACTCTAAGCTTGTGAAAATTCAAAATCTGGGTACGTGACATTTTCCGTCAGTAATTTATTTTATTCTGTTCCATGATTATTCGAGAAATCAAATGAGATACGCATATTTTCTACCTTTACTCCGGCCACAAGTCATAAAATAAGTATGTAAAATACTGAATATTTATCTTGAGTATAATAGATGATCGTGCACATATATAGTTGGAGTAATTTTGAGATGTTTTTGTTTTCATTAATTATTCAGTTAAATCTGGAAAAAAACGTAATGGGTACAGCTATACAGGACTTCACATATTTCAAAACACGATTAATAGACATTCTTAAAAATCGTAACGAGACTGTCACAGATATTATGCTAAAAGCCGCTTTACCCGAAAAGGAAACGTTCCTGTAGCTTACTTTGGACTTTTTAATTGAGCTAATTTATAAGGAATTAAATTTCATAAGTCAGCATTTTCGCGCCCTAATATCTAAGTAAACTGCTCAAGTTAAAATAATATTTTTTTTACAATTTTAACCTCTTTAACCAGTTCACCGTTTGCCCCGAGAGAGATACGTTCAGAAAAAATTCATCGTCATCCGTTAGTAACTCTCCGTTAGATCCGTCTCTGAATTTTAAATAGCATTGAAATGTTATACCTAATATATGCGTTTTGCTTTATCACTTTACCTACACAGATGGAAATATTATTTGCTTTAAATTTCATTATGACTATGTTGCGCCAATTGTGGATGACATTGTTGACTGAATATTTCGAGGTTACATCTCATTTTTCAAAACTTGTACTATTAATGTTTATTTTACTTTTTAATTGATACCTTTCTATTTTTCTTTAAATCTTATTAATTAAGAAAGCTATAGCATTAAAAGTTCGGGAATTTTAAAAAAAACAACAGTAATGTATGAAATTTGGATTCCTATATTGTTTCTTTTAGTTCTTTCTTAAATGTGTAACTATATTTTGCACAAAACATTTTCGATAATATGTACTTTTTTGGTTCGAGAATAGTCGTTTGCCATTTCCTACAGGAGAAAGATTTGTATACTGCTAAAGTGAAGAATTAAGGAATGTTAAATTTTGCTTAGAAGAGTTAGAAATGGCCGGTAAGATTGTTGTAGACTGGAATAATTACATGCGGGAGATATATGGAATAAGTTTTTCCGAGTATGTCTTCATTTGCAAAAAATACTGATACAAAATTTTATAAAATTTTTATATACATAGCAGAAATCTTCAAAATAATTAGCAATCACATTTCATAAACAAACCTCATAATATATCTCTACCTCATAAAAGATTATTTTGCAAATACAATTTTAATTTCTTTAAGTAGAACTAGGTATGCCTTCATTGTAAAGTCGTAGAGAAATACGTAAATAAGAATAAAGTTCTGGTATTTTATAATTTGTAATTTGTTATACGTTTTCTCGGTGTTTACTTAACACTTACAGAATTATGCTAACAGAAACAAAACAAAGTGAAAAACTCGATTTTATACATAATTATATCATTTAAAATATACAAGGTATAATGTGAGTGTTTCATATTTTTGACCTACCTATATCAAAACCTTAAGAAATGAGTTTAGCTTCCTTATCAAACTTTAGGGAGACTGAAAGGTTTTTATGACGGCAGTCTTATCAAATTAATAATAATTCTTGACTATTTATATTCCATCTATTCCTGAATATATATATTCTATGTATTCTTCAATATATATATACATTCCATCTATTCTTGAATATATATGTTCTATGTATTCTTGAATATATATATTCCATCTATTCTTGAATATATATATATATTCTATCTATTCTTGAATATATTTATTCTTAGATATAATAAGGAAAAGGGAGTATTAATGGAATTATAAAGATAGTTGCAACGATTATAATTTTAAAAATTAAAAATGATAAAAAATGTGCTCCTTAACATTGTTGAATTTTTAGTCCATTAATTAAAAGAATGGTCACTCCTCTAGCAATCTATTCAACAAGAACCGCTAAAAACAGTTGCTACTTTCTTACTCTTTGAAATAGGCGCTTCACATAATCAAAACTTTCTTTGCTGTAGAAAAAGTACAATAAACTGAAAACAAAAACCCTCTAAATTAAAAAATTGCAATTTTTAAAAAGAACCTTAAATATCTAAGCTAAAGAAAGATTTTTTTTCACATAAAGGAATTAAATCTTTTAATTAAATATCTAAAAATATACGGATCACAATTTTTACTACAGTGCATCAAGAAAATAATAAAACACAATTCAAGCATATTTCAAATAAGCACTAATAGATAATACACTTATTTTCGCTTTAAATAAAGATGTTAATTGTAAAATTAGTACATTGTAACAGATTGCAATAGATTTGGGTTTGGGTGTAGGAAGTGAGGCAAAGGGGAAAATATCTAATCTAAGGAATACACTAGTCTTTCTGTTTAATGGTCCTCCAGTCGCTATTTAAATTGAGTTTAAATTGTAATGCTTTCGTAGTCAAAAATCCGTAAACGTATTTACGTTTTAAGAGTAAGTTATACTTTGTTTTTTGAGATAAAAGAATTCTTTTTTTCATCTTTTTGTGATATTTACATATATAGCTTTTGGATCTACTTAGAGCTGGTGTGCTGTGTGGCAGCTCCTGGTCTGGTAAGTAACCATTTTTTGTTGTCTTAGCAAATTTTTCATGATGGACTTGCTTAGCTTGAGATACCGATAGGACACGTATTAGGGATCTTAGGTTTAGATAGGCATCATGGCGGATATTGATTTCTTTCGAAATCCCGACTTCATTAATAATCTTATTAAAAATGGCTCTAAGGAAGAGAAAAGCGCACAAATCACTGCCTTATCATTGTACATGAATCAAGTAAGATCTGGTTCAGTTCAACTTGCTACTGATCAACAAGAGTTATTAAATAACGCAATACACCAACTACAAATGTCCTGTGTCTCCGAAATCAAGTCGGACTCAGAACTTAACAGTAAAGTTGCCGTATTAGCAGTTAATGATCAAAATGAAAAACGCAAAAAGAAAATCAAGCGTAAAGACGCACCAATAGATGACAACTCAGGATTTAAATTTCCCCGTAAAACACACAAAAGAAATTACAGTGGTAGTAGCAGCGCTTCAGCTACCTCTACAAAAAATCGATTTACCCATTTATCGGATGACGATGAAATGGAAACTAATAATCAATTTACTCAAGTGATAAACTCACAACCAAACAAGGAAGGTGAATTCATCCATCCCTTTAAAACTGCCAAAAGAGTACCACCCGTAATCATCTCAGAAATCACAAATTGGAAGCCGCTACGCGACCAAATCAAAAAATTAATAGAAAATTTTGAAAGTAACTGCAAAGGAGGAGACATACATATTAAGGTTAAAACTCCCGACGAATACAGAAAACTCACAAAATTTTTGGATGACAGTGTTATCCCCTACCACACTTTTCCTTTACCACAAGAGAAGCCTATAAGAGCAGTAATAAAGAAACTACCAGGACACACCCTCCCGGAGGACATTTATGATGAACTAAAAGAACTTGGTATTCCTGTAAAAACGGTACGTCAGGTTACTAAAAAAACAGATACGGAAATAATAAAACTTCCCACCTACATCGCAGAAGTCGAAAGAAGCATAGAAGGTAAAAAGATATTTGACCTCACACACATTCTCGATCTCGGTATACAGGTATGCACTTTCAAGCCTTCACCGGGGCATAAACAATGCCACAAGTGTCAGCGATATGGACACTCAAAAAATCACTGTAAGCATAATGCTCGTTGCTTGAAATGTGGATCCAATCATCTTACATTTACATGTAAGAAAGATAAAAACGTACCAGGAAAGTGCTGCCTGTGTGGCGGAGATCACGTATCTTCTTACCGCGGGTGCCCAAGACATCCAGAAAACTTAAGAAAAAGTGTTGAGGATAAAAAGAAAAATCAATACACTCCAGCATTTACCCCAAAAAACGCTTGGGATAAGGAATTCCCTCCACTCCCAAAAACCAACACTAGCGGACAGAATAGTCAAGATCAAGCTACCCCCAATCAGGATAGAGAAAATAACACCAACCCAATAGGCTCCGTCTTCGAAATGTTCACCTGGTTTCAAAAAATACTACAAAAAGGCCAAGAACTTTTCAACAGGTTCATGAACGCAAAAACCATAGTGGAGAAACTCCAAATTGGCTGGGAAGCCTTACAACTATTACTAAATAATGATCAGTAGGCTCCTTAATCCAATACAAAATATCCAAACGACTGTTCCAAACAGTTTGAACATCGTATACTTTAATGCTAATGGTGTGCATAACAAGCGTATGGAAATCCAACAATTCTTGACAGACCACAACATAGATGTCTTTCTAATCAATGAAACACATCTAAGAGCCTCCAACAAGTTCAAGATGCATGGGTATAAGACCTTTAGAAATGACAGGACTTTCAGTAGAGGCGGTGGCACTCTGATACTTGTCAAAAATTATATACAAGCTACCAACTTTGAAATAAACGCTAATACGAACATAGAAAACACTGCAGTCATTTTAAACTCGCACACAAGTGCTCCAATAGTTTTTATTGCAGTCTACAACAAACCGCAAAATACTATGTCCAATGCAGACTTAGATAGTTTGCTACAAAGCAACTACCCTACAATTCTTGCTGGCGATCTTAATGCCAAGCACACTGACTGGCATTCCAGAAGAATTAATAGCAATGGTAGCATTCTCAGGCAGTATGCACTCTATAATGACATACGGATCATAGGACCCAACAATTATACCCACAATAGTGTTTATGGAACTCAGGACGTCTTGGACATTATTATCTGCAAAAATACTACTCAAATTCCTTTTCTAGAAGTTATCCACGAGTTAACCTCCGATCATTTACCCGTTAAATTCCTTTATCATGGCTTTCAAAATAAATCTCCTATGAAGAAAATCACTAACTGGGAAGAATTCACAAAAAACCTAGAAAAACTACCAGCACGCCCTGCTCTTTCCGATATTCATGAAATAGAAATGCAGATTACCAAAATCAATGCCAGCATAAACGACGCCATCTACAAATCCACCCATTTTAAAGATTTTCAAAAGCCAAAACTCCCAAATTACCTGATTGATAAAATTAAAGAGAAAAATAGGATAGCAAAATTATGGAGAAGAACGGGCGACCCGAGAATTAAAAGAATAGTAAACAGGAAAGTCAGAGAGCTGAAGAACTTATTAAATGAATATAGATCCGAACAATGGGAACTGTATCTGGATAACATGGACCAGGATCATACAAATATATGGAAATTAGCTAAATGCCTCCGAAACAATAATTACAACATAGGTCCCATTCAAACTACTAGAGGCTTACTCTATTCTAATAATGAAATCTCTGAAGAAATAGCTACCCACCTCGAAAACACCTTTACCACCCCTAATATTAGTAACCAGGACACAGATGAAGATGTCGAAAATTTTGTAAAAAATCTAAACTCGATTAATGGTCATGAACATGTCAAACCCACCTCACCTAATGAAATAAACAACATTATCAAGCGATTAAAAGCTCGTAAAGCCCCTGGATTTGACGGAATCTCAAATAAAGCACTCAAAGTTCTTCCGAAGACATACATTGTTCTGATTACCAACATAATTAATGCTTGTTTAAGGCTAAATTATTTCCCAGGACAGTGGAAGCACGCAATAATCACAGTTTTTCTAAAACCGGGAAAAAATCCAAAGGATGTCAACTCCTACAGGCCTATAAGTTTACTACCAAGCTTAGCCAAAGTATACGAAAGAGTTCTTCAGAAAAGGCTTGTTGAGCATCTAGAAAATAAAAATATTCTTAGTCAAGATCAATTCGGCTTCCGTAAAGGCCACAGCACAGTTCTACAACTGCTTAATGTAACAGAATATATTGCTGATGCTTTCTCAAAAAAGAACACCATAGCAAGTTGCTTCCTAGATTTAGAAAAAGCATTCGACAAGGTGTGGCATGAGGGCTTGCTCTTTAAGCTGCACCTTGCTCGACTGCCTGTTAACTTCATCAAATTGATTAAATGCTATTTAAAAAACCGCACATTCCAGGTTAAAATTAAAGATTCACTATCTGCAAGAAAAAGAATCAGAAGCGGAGTGGCTCAAGGAAGTGTCCTTGGCCCCTTTCTTTTCAATGTCTTTATTAATGACATGCCTACACCATTAAATTCCAAAATTGTAAAATTTGCGGACGATACTGCAATTTTGACGAAATCCATAAAGCCGCAACTCGCCGTCGATAAGCTGGACATTGCAGTCAACCAAATTATCCACTATTTAAATAATTGGAAGCTTAAAGTAAACCCTAACAAATGCCAAGTTTTAATATTCAGAAGGCACAGAAAATTCACTCCCATAGAAATAAACATCAAAATCAACAATCACCCAGTACCCATTGTTAATAAGGTCAAGTATCTCGGTGTTTATTTTGATGCCCAGTTACTTTTTAAAGATCATATAATATATACTTTGCAAAAAGCCATAGCCGCCAAAATTGTGATTCAACCCCTTATGAACAGAAAATCAAAATTAAGCTTGAGACTCAAAAGAAAACTGTATCTGGTTCTAATTAGACCAATCCTTCTATACGCAATACCAATTTGGGCTACAGTCTACAAAACGTACAGGAAAAAACTGCAAGTATTTCAAAACAAAACTTTGAGAGAAATTACAGATTCCCCATGGTTTGTGCGAAACCTTCAACTACACAAAGATTTAAAGATCAACCCAATAGCTGATCAAATTCTTTCAACATGTCACAACTTTTACCAAAATATTAACAGCTCATCCTATGATCATATTCGAGAACTAAGTAACTACGATCCGACCTTAGAAATAGCTGCCAAACGGCCGCGCTCGATATTCCACAATTCCAAGTGGTAAATACTTAAACCAAGAGACTTTGTTCTTTAATATTATGGACTTGATCGGCACCAGATCTGACAAAGCTCAGGTTTATAATTTAAATCTCACAGTATTATCTGTGTTTTCATATTTGTGTAAATATAAATATCAAGAGACTTTGTATTCATATGGACTTGATCGGCACCAGATCACACAAAGCTCACGTTTATATTTCAAGTTTTCCAATAGTGCAATTTGTGTTTTTCATAAAGTGTGTATAGTGTATAATCATAACGCTGAATTTATTCAGTAAAGACTCAAAAGACAGAGACTTTTGTGCTTGGAAAGGACTTTGTTAAACTTACCTATGAAGCAGTCAACTGCATGGACAGTAAATTAGTGGTGACCTCATCACATGACCTTTATCAGCAGATTTCCAGTACCATTATGTCATGCATTACTATCGATGCTATGTCTGTACTTACATGTACATGTATAGCTTCGCCAATTTCGGCGCGGCAGTATTGCCTTTGCTTTTATAATCATCGCCTAAGGGCAGAAATTACCAAAAGTACCGGTAAAAGTTGTTTTTGCAACTATAAGCCGTAAGATCAAAGAACCGATTACGATTATTAATGGTCCTCCTTAGGGGGTCGTTATTCAGCGTCCTTCAGTGTGACAGGTACGCGGTTCAATCTGATTTGAATAGAACTTCTAAATAGGTTTTCACAGCTGGTGAAAGGGGGAAAGAAATATGCTTAGGCCAGTTTTAGACACAAAAATTTCAACTTTGTGAGGAGAAAAATGGCACGAAATGTTTGCGATTTTCAGAACGGTGAACTGGTTAAGCAGAATACATATTTTGTTAATTACAATTTTTATTCTATAAAGGACGTATTATTATCGGGTTCAGAAAACATTACTTCAGAACAACATTATCAGTTCAGATTAAACATTATCAGTTCAGATTAAACATTATCAGTTCAGATTAAACATTATCAGTTCAGATTAAACATTATCAGTTCAGAACACATTAGTATTATAGAATTCTTTTACTTTCAGATGAGTTATTGAATGCGCTACTTAACGACAAATGAAATTTTCCGGTGACTTTTACGTCCTTCCAAAGATTTCCTTTAAAATTCGGTTTATCATTTGGCATTTTTTTAAGAATTTTACAGTTTCTGGTCAGCATGCGTACTCTAATTTACCTTTTTAATAATCAAGACTGAACAGGCTTTCTGGGTGAGATATCTGCGGCTTGCTTTATGATATAGCTACGTACGTTTAGAGACATTGTTTCTTAGATTGTCGTTCATGAATGCATTCTTTCCTTTGCGGACACATTCCACTAATGAGTTATCATAATTTAGTAGTCAGTTTCCTCTTTTTTTAATGGTTTCGGATAGCGAGCCGTGTTCCGATTACTTGGAAAATATTCTAATGTACATGAGACAAAGGATCGAAAGAGATATTTCTATGGCATGTACAAGGAAAGTTAAGGGAAGTTCAAATACAAAAAAAAAATAGTGGTCGAAAGATTAATTGCTCAAGAGTTACATAACTTGTCTTCAGACGGAGAAATTGCAATCTTTAGGAAGAAGTTTATAATATTGTATATGCACTGGAATTGGTAGTGATTCATTTTTTTTCTTTCTTTTGTCCCTATTAAATTAAGTCGCACGCACGCACGCACGCAGGCGCACAAATGCCTATGCGCGCAGAAAATAAAAAGTATGCAAATCAAAATTCTAATTATATGGTGCAATAGTTCCTTAACTTTTTAATATCGTTGTTTCCCCTATCTGTCCTAAAACAGTGACTGCTCATAAATGAACTACGTCATTCGAATTAACTATGTAACTGTTACCACCCCCATAACTATATAATTATCACATAATGCTAATGGCGCAGGTTCTTGGCTTCAGCCGATAACAGTTTCAGATTTGAGAACCGGGAACATAAAATCAGGCGACAGGAAAAAATCTGAACAGAAACTAAATCAATCTGAATTAAACTTTCATTTTGTGTACGTAACATTCTCTCTCTCGCTTTGCTCCTGCCAACTGCAAACGCTTGATGCTACACTTTTCTACGAGTACAGTATTTCAAAAGTCTTAAAGGTATCGAATTACTTCTCCAAAAACACGATTGCTTACTGCGTCAATTTATCTGTGTTGATTTAAAAAAAAGTCGCTGAACGAAAATAAAAAAAGTATTGGCCGTGGCAAAAAATATTTCAGATTTAAAACAAAATTTGTTTACGAAATTATATTTATAGCTATTCTGACTAAGATGAATTGGTTCAGGTGTATTTATACGTGCGTACATTCAAGAACAGAGAAAATAAATCTACAATCAAGCTGTTCCCTTTTCTCGACGATATTATTGCGTGTTCGCAAGTGAGAAACATTAGGAACATTTAGCTTTGCTGTTTTGAAAAGAAAAACATATTTCGCAAACTTTGAGATAATTTTTGTAATTTTTTTCTCTAGTGCATATGTAATGATGCTGAAATTTTTAAAACAATTTAGGGTAACTAATTCAGTTATATTTTCGTTTTGAATTGTTTATAATGCCATTATAAAGTTTTATTTCCGATAAATTATAAATATTGTATAGTTACTAGATCGCCTCTGAAATATAAGAAGAGAAAACCGAAATTGTTTCTTTGCGTAAAGGAATATTTAGTGCTCTGTTTTTGATTCCACAAAAAATTAACCTATTGACAAGTATCTGTGAGAAACTTTGTTTTATAAATGGTATTTCTGAAAAAGAGAAATGAAGTATCTTAAAAAATTCTTTAAAAGAAGAAGCCTTATCGTTATATATTCATGAATATCTTAATGAAGAAGATTGGAATCTATTAAAAGAAAAGTACCTCATATATTTCTCTAGTTCCGAAAATATTTAATTTTAACTCTTTTCCAGCCAACATACAACATTAATGATGCATACAACATTCAGAAATTTTTGTGGCATACAGAATGTTACACATGCGACATTCAACAAGCATGCAACTTTAACGATACTGATAAATACATTCGGGAAAATTAAAATTTGATTCCTAAGTACATTTAGATGATCAAATTATTATTAAAACTTTAGCAACAAGTCTCTTAGAAAAATGCCATATGTTAGTATCTGTTCAAAATATAAACTAACCGCAAAGCAGGATTTCTTTTGCGCGAAAATTATTTCCAACAGTTTCAAGTTCTTTTCAATAGAAAAATAAAAATAATTCATATACTGTTCCTAGACAGAATGTACTACGGCTTGTCTCTTTTTTAACTATTAACGACGTATATTCAAAGACCGTACGACCCCAGATTTTATTCGCTTCAAAATTCGATCTTGAAAATTCTTAATCATCATCAAAGAGATATCCGAATTCGCAGTACTCAGCATTAAAATATAATTCAACGCTGGCTATAAAAGAAAAACTTACCAATACGCCTACGTAGATTAGAGCGGTTTATTATGAGAAGTTTCTAGTTTTAGGACGGAAAATGAATATAACCGAATTAAAGAGGAGAGTTAAGTTATTATCGCAAATTAAAGGCGGGAATTTGATTTACGGACTTTCCACCTTATATATGTAGATCTCATTAAACTTCAATGTGAGTTTCTCCTTTTATATCCTAAAACAATAATTGCTTACACTAAATCTCTAGGAACTGCTTAATTTTAAAATTAATCACTGTCATGTGATTCTTACATAACGTTAAAGAAGCAGCTTCTGTCAATAATAATTCTATATTTGGGAACCAGTACCAAAATTTAAATAATCTAAACAACTCTAAATAGCAAGTAAACCTTCCTAAACTGAATTGATATCATTCTTTCTCTCGATTCGCTGATGCCAACTTTCTAACATCTGTTGTTCTATTTTTGAATATATTTCGAAACTTAAAAAGGAACCAGTGCAGTAGTTCTTCAAAAACTGTCCCGCTTCTTGCACCAGTTGTTCTCTAGTTACTAATATTATGAGCTCTTATGGATTTTATATTAACTAGTTTTCATTTACCCCTTAACTTCGATGTATAAACAACTTCATGGATGCTCATCATGATGGTCCGTAAGAGAACATCTGCCATTGACGAAAGGGCCCAGGCAATTAATTTTGACAGCACAGCCAATCCAATTTTGATCAAAAGGGCGCATCCTAGAGACAGAAACCGAGGATCTTTTACCTTTTTCCCTACCACGAACTTCTCCAGAAACGTTCTGAGGAGACAGAGTTTAACTGCTCCACAAAGTCGTCTCCTCTAACCGACTTAACGACAAAAATGGCAGAAAATAAATAAAAGATTTAACAAAGCAGATACAATTTCTCTTTCTTAATGAAAGTTCTTCAAAATAATTTTTTATCTGTAAAATTTATGACAAATGCAGGTTTTATTTCAAAATCAGTCTTTCAGTTAAAATTCTAAGAATAAATTTCAATAGATAATAAACCCTGCAAAATTCCATCTTACGTTGTTAATTTTTTCATCAAGGTACAAAACTAAAAAATGTAATGAAATTCGCGAATGAATTTGTTTAGGGCGTTATTTAATATTAGTTTATATCTGTCACACTATTACTCCCTAAATAAATTTAATGTCCCTACTTTATAACTGCAATTTCAATTTTCTTTCTTACATTCATATTTCTTTACATAATAAACTGAAAAGTTTTGGAATAATTCTGAAACAGAATGGGCTTTTCAAATGATTCTTTTTTAATATTCGCATCACAAATGCGGCAGTTTTGAACTGAATTATCTCAACCGTACTTCACTAATTTTAGCTAAAAGAAGGCATGTAAGATTGCAAACAATTAATACACATATTTCTGCTTATCATTCCTTAAATATAATTTGTTGATCCCCAAGTAAAAAGACTGATGAGAAAGAAAAGACGAATGTTGGTATGCAAGCTACGTTAATTTAATTAAATAAAGGGAGTAAAATAAAAAAAATTTTGAATAATGAAGTGCATGACCATTAATAGCAATTAATTACTTCAGTTATACGATTATGCTTATATAAAGATAACAGCGCGAATATATTTGAAATTACAAAGTCATCTGAATAGAAATTAGATTTTTACTTTAATAAAAATATACATGACGAAAGAAAAATATTATAGTGTTATGCCTAGAAGAAAAGCAGTAAGAATTCTTTTTTACTCTTTCATGTAAAGAACAGTTAACATTATCATGAACTAAACAATGACAAACAATTTTCATCTCAAAATTATCTCTTCTCTATAATCCATAATCCTATATAAGTTTTAATAGCGCTAATAATTTTTCTGATATTTCTTGATTGCAGTTTTTTTTTCATTGCGCAAGTTGATTCTAAAACCGGGAAGCATATTTCTATATTTCAAAATACTGCTGGCATTGAACTGAAATCTTGAGTGCAAATGAAGTATAAGAAAGCATTATCTATTGGGCAAAGTAAATGTCAGGATCCCATTATGGAGATGGTCTCTTGAAGCGAGCTCGAAAGTTTTAAATCGGTTTAATCTCGAGCCTATTCAAAAAAGGAGAGGGCAGTAATTTTGCGCCATCTTTATTTGTTAGGCAGACCAAAATCAATGAAATTTACGAAAAGGCCGTTGTTGCGTGCCTATTGTTTTGTGGGGTTTTACTTATTTAACTCAGTGTTCAATCCTTGAACCCTTCAAACACTAATAAGCGAATAATCGCTTAAGTGTGTGAATAGAGACGTAAGACTTACGAAGGGTTAACTACCCTTTATTTCTCAGAATAAATATGATGCAATCAACTCCTAACTCGGAGTGTACAGCAGAGCCTCCGCTTGGGCTTGAACTTAAATGAATATGAAATTAAACTTAACTAAGCTTAATTAAAGCTAACTGAAAGATATAGCCGAAGCTATTAAGATTCTAAGTAGTTGGCCCCTAAATCTTAATTAAGTCGGCGAAGCCAAACAAGAGCCTAAAGTATGGGCGAGCATAGCAATAGCTTAGAGAGACGTAGCCAAAAGGCGAACGTGCGCTAGTCAGGAACTCAGGCTCTCTCTAACGAAGTCAGTGAAACGTCGACTTGAATACTACTCGTACTCATTTGAATTAATCGCGTTTCTGAAAATACATTCTGGTAAGAAATTGTAAGCTGAAACTAGAAGTGATAGGAGAGATGCATAAAATATCTATTAATAAAATTAGGATAAACCTTACAGTTTCATTCTCCATGCGATCCAGTATGACACCGGTTATCCAGGCTCAAAACGAAATCTTCTTTATGAGCAAAAAAGGAAGCTCCATACTATCAATTTGACTATATTGAAAATTGAAATCGTTATTTAGCACAATTTTGGCATAATACTTCTGTATGCTGAGCCTTATACAGATGCCTCGTTAGTTGAAGTTTTCTGACGCCCATTGCTTCCATCGTATAATGCTAGTAATTTGCCTAAAGCAGGGGTCGCCAAACTTTTTTGATCATCGCCCCCTATATAATTTTTCGAAATCTCCATAGACCCCCACAAAGGTAATTTTCAGGTAATTAAAATAAAACTATATATTAGTCTAAATATTTAATAAATCAGAAACAGTAAGTAAAGTAGCTTCAGATTTTTTACTTCTTAATGAGATGAGTGTGCCTGGTGTTTCTTGGCAAGGTTCGCTATATTGGGTTCGAAATTAGTCAATTTTAACCGTAAATCCCCTCGAAGCTCCACATTTAATTTATTTCTGTTTTTAGTTAAAATTGAATTAACGTGACTGAAACCGGCTTCAACCATATACGAACTTGGAAACGCCAGCATAAATGGCTGAACCATTTCGTAAAGTTTCACATATTTTTGCTTTATATTTATATTAGTCCAAAATTTATGTATTGTCAAATTTTTAATAAGCGTTTTTGCTTCAAGATCGGACAATAGTTCAGCAAGCTCATCTTGTATGTTGATGTCGACGTTATCAATTTGCGCCGAAAATGGCGCAATAATCCAATCAGGGATGTCGATGTTTTCCAAATCAACAAAGCGCAGTTTAAAATCGTCACGGTATACATACGAAAACACATAAGGAAAAAAGAGGCAGATTGTTTTCTGATTTATTATTTTATTTTCTATGAAGAATATAATATTAAGTCAATTATAAAAATATTTTAAATTTTTACGTACGCAGTTAGATATGTGTGATTTGCGTATTAAGAACTGTTTTTCCTTCGAGTCGCAATAGACCCCCATTCGACCCCTTGAGTCAGATAGACCCCTACTGTTGTTAAATAGACCCCTAGGGGTCTATATAGACCATTTTGGCGACCCCTGGCCTAAAATATTGCAAATAATGTTAATCCTACTAGCTTGAAACCTCATTTCTAATATCAGTTTTACTAGTATGAGTTTTTTATAGTTCTGACAAATATAGTCTTAACTGAATCGTCCAGGATCCTGTTGAATGGCATGAAATGAAAAAAAAAAGAAAGAAAGAAGAAGATTTTCAAGACTCTACATTTATTTGTCATTATCTTCTAAACGATTAAAGGGCAGAAGAAATAATGGTTCTTTCTGTTTTTGAGAACACTTAGGATAAATCCATAAATCATACACCCTCTTCCTTATTTAATATTTAAACATTTTAAACAGTATTCAGTTGGTGGCAATGACGTTCAGACTGTCATGATATAGTATTTTCTACTCACACACATAATGTGGTTATGATTTATCACGGTTTATAGGTACACGTAAAGGTGAATGGGACATCCGAATTTTACCACTAGGTTGTATTTATATGGTCCTACCGAACTAACTATGCACTGCAACCCAATTTTGAATAAAATGCACTCGGACGACGGATCCAGCTTTCGGGGTACAGATCCGAGAGTCTCCTACCCCTTTTCTCTTACTCGGAAAACTCGAAAGAACATCTGGCTTGCCAGTACTCGAGCGCCCTCGTGCCATGCAGACATTTATAAACATCTGTGGCTCCTCCGGGATTCGAACCCGGGTTCATTGACATGGCCGCCAGTATCGCTAGCCAGGAAAGTATGTCAAGACATTTTAATCAACCTTTCGTTTAGGGATGTCTACAAACTCAGAGAGGCTGCCCTAGTTGACTCTCTACAAATTTCATTGTTTCTGTTTCAAATTTCCCTTCTCAGATATAATTATTATTCTCATATTTTATGGCATGTGGTTATCTCTTTTTCCTTGTGTTTAGCATTGACTTCAAATCCCTTTTGAAGGGTCACGTTGTATGTAAATGTATATATTTCAGTTTATTTATAATTAGCATCTTACATAATTAGCTGAAAGTAAATATATGCAAATAATATTTAAAAACTTAAAAAGGCAACAAAAATGAAAGTAAAAGAAATAATTTGCTATTATGTATTTGAAATATTAAAGAATTTTTCATTTTCGCTGGTTAAAATTTTAAGAGAATACACTTTTTTGTTGACTTAGAAAAACAAAACATCACTTTATTTCTCTTCTGTTTTTATTTAACATTTTTGACCTGATGTGTAATTGAAATTTTGAAACAAACAGTAAATGATAATCAGAAAAGCGTGAAATTGTCATAAAAAGTGGATTTCATCTGTCTAGAAAATAAACGAGATCCAAACTTTTCCAAGCGGAAGAAGATTTTCTCCTGAAAAGTATTCTTTTCTAACAATAAAAAAAATATAAAAAGTAACATTTTATCTGAAATATTTTTAAATATGCGCTTAACTAAGCATTTTATTGACATGTCAGTAAATGGTAGGGATGTTTCTTTTTCTATAATTTTATGGACTTCGGCGTACTTTTTCTTTATTCTAATTTTTTTAGCTTTTATATTTTATTTAAAGCATTTTAAATAGATTTTCCTCGATGCTTCAGAATACACATTGCATTTTTACGATCAACGTTTCTGTTTTTGACAGAAGCTTCTGAGTATCAAAATAGAAAATATTTTTATATCCAAGAACAGCTTCATGGGGAAATTTAAAGACATTTAGAAACGATAAACTGAGATTGCATAATATTCTGTGTTTCTGATCTCCTGACTACATAAAAACGTGATCTGCATAAATTACATATGAAGGTCTAGTGTAACTATACATCATCACAATTAACATGCATAATTAAACCGTTTTTAATAACATATTGTAAATTAGATGTTTATAAAATTCCTTTTATGAACTTCGAAAAGAAACTTTATGCGAAAACTTAGAACAAAGCAAATATTTTATTGTTGTTCCATAAATTTATGTCATAAATAAAGATAATTTTCAGCAAAAACTAACATTTTATGTGATATAATTTATTTATTAAATTATTTTTTTGTTACTATTTGTCGTTTAAGCTCGTTTATATGAAAATTAGACGGTGCGCAAGAGCACTCAGTCGTCATGCTTCTTTACAATCGAAATTCTCAAACCTTCATTGATATTGTGTTATTTATACTGTTTTTTTCAATAAAAATTTAGAATTATAGTTTATGTTTTGGGCCCTATTGTATTATCGACTACTGTTTATGAATTATTTCTGAATTAAATACTGTCGATAAAATTCTGTCTATAATTTGTTGTATCAGCAATTCTTCAACTATTCATTTAATTGATACAATTTGTAAAATTGATAAAAATCTTTGTGAAGCACACACGTTTCGTGATAAACCTGGTAATATATATTCATAGTGAGATAAACCTATATTGTAGTATAAAAATAGTATCAAATTTTCCTAGATTAAAGCAGTTTTGCGAATTCAAGACGCTCTTTGCAAAACTACTAAATATATCATAAATAAAATGGAAATTAATTTTTTATACAAATTACGTACTCAGGAGGACAAAATGCAGTGCTGTTTCCCACCGGCATTCATTTCCTCCAAAGATTAAACGCAGACAACTTCCATAAATTTCTGTCAAAGGATAGCAACTAATGCATACTTTTCTTCAGCAACAAACGCATACTTCTAACCTTGGATCAGAAACAATAAAATAATATAAATCAAAGTATTTCTGCATACCTTACAAGTTTCGGCTGGCTTGAGCGACTTCCAAAACGTAGGTTTTTGAGTTAAATCCACTTGCGCCAGAGGAAGATATACGTCTCCAATTGGATCATCCCGGCTGAATCTGTCCCAATCGTATACATTTAAATGAAGAATGGATTTTTGTAATTTATGTAGAGGAAAACCTATAAGAAAATAATGAAAGCATAGTATCGTAATATCCAATTACAGTTTATATAGACATTTTCATAACTTCATGTATTACTACTGTGTCTTAGAAATAAACTCGATGAGGCTTCGAAATGTAAGTTTTTTAAACAGTTAGTCTAGGATATTTACATAGTGAAGATTATAGGAACGGGAAGTCAAATGAAACATCCGTTTAATAAAACTACTGATATTTCGATGAGTTAAAGATTATCATACGTCTAGTCATAAGGCATAAATATAGCAAACAGTTATTGCTACTGGGAAATAGATTTAAACTGATGTTAGTTATAATAAGGTAAAATGTGCATATAACTCTGACATGCTACTGCTTAATATGTTTTTTATTTCAATCTAAAAAATACTTAGACGTATTTTAAGAAAAAGCAGCGTCTTCTTCTTCAGTAGTAAAAACTATTTTGTTGAAAATGTATTAATACTAAAGAATCGATGCCAGTTTCGTTTTGAAATTTATATAGACACTTCTGCGTACAAATTAAGGCTACAATTACATAGTGAAATATCTAGTGGCGATACTTTTCACAGACGAACACCTCTGAAATTGTATAGTCTTTTTTGGGAATATAAATAAACTCAGGTATTGAATAATGCGGTGTATTACGAAAGATATCACAGAAGGTCAAAACTCATAAAACCACGAGTGTTCTTCTTACGCCCAAGCGTACTGTATGATATTTCTGTATTTATAAAATAATAATAACAAGGAAATGCGCCGGCAAACGGATTTAGCAATGAATTGTAACAAGAAAGAAAATTTAATGAAAGCATATGGAAAAAGTAATGCAAGATTTTATGTGTAATAAATTACTCCTTGAATTAAGTTTTAAGATATATGCATAAAATTTAATAAATATAGCATTGAATGCTAACATACAGCACATACACATTAAATTTAGCATTGGTTGCGTTTAGAAAATTTATATTAATTTATGAATTAGGATTTTCGATAATCAAAGAATATTTTAATTTTTAAGTACTGAATATATTTCTCATTATACTGAGGCTGGAGAGGTAATAGTTTATTATTCAACTATTAATTAATAAAATAAATTTCCTTACATCATACTTTAGAATTTATCATACCATCTAAAAGTATTTAATAAATTTGTTAAGAACTTTTTTATAGATTTTGTTATTAAAACGACGAATTAAGCAATTTAAATAAATATTCCGCACTTTCCTGTCTCTGTTGAATAAATGTTGACTTACGACACAATGAGAATATTTCCTTGTTGAAATAATCTAATAATAGTCTTAGGGGTCTACAGATATTGACCATGTCTACTCGCAGTCTCTGTAAGGCCTGAAAGCGATTTTTATACATGCAAAACATGATTAGGATTCCAAAGTCGATTCATGTTCTTGACCTATTTTTTAATAGGTTTTAGATGCGTTTAAATGCAGAAATTCTTGGTAATAAAAAAGAGATCGAAAATTCAATATTGTGCAGAAATATTTAAAGCAGTTAAGTAACCCCAACATATAGAGAGGAAAATTAATTTTGAGGAAACAGCACTTAGCTTTAATTTTTGGTTGAATTTTATTAAAAATATAAACTTACTTTGCCTTTCCAGTGCTGTTAAAGTGTCAAGCAAAATGAGTAACTTAATAACTGCTTTCGAAAATTAAAAATAAAAGAAGGAATAAAACGAAGTTTAATGGTTTGCTTATTAATTTTGCGCAGTAATCAGGTAAAAATTAGTTTTGGGCGATCACGAGTTCCTTGGGTATTGAAAATTACCTTTAAGTCGTGTTGAAATTTAATTTTTTTTCTCAGGTCAGAGATTCGGTAAAAGGCTGAAGGTACCAATCTAGGATTTTTTAAAAATATCAGTAAAACTGATTTTTACTTTTTCGATTAACTTACATACGAGGAATGCTATATGATAAGCTGCCTTATATTGGAAACAATGCGATTTATATGAAATTTTAAACAGGTCGGTAACAGGTTTCCACAGAATATACAAATAATTTTAGTTAGAGAACTAGAACGAATAAAATAATTGAACTCATAACACATTTCTAAATTATAAAGGTAATAAAAATTTATTTTGAACTAAAGCTAAGCAAATAATTTAAATAAAATAGGATTAGATACTTCGAACTTTGTTTTGCATGTTACTTAAAATGACAATCAATTCAAAAATATTGTTTGGGTTTAGTTGAAAAGTTTCAGTAAAAGTAATACATAACTACAGAGATATATGACAATAAAGTTTAATATAGCTCTAGTCTTATGTATCTTTTAATGTAAAATAATATCGAAATGGTGTATTTTATGTCTTTTCTGTAGGAGAATTTGGTTTTAAACATATGTGTGAACAAGGTTCTCTTGTTAGTGAAGTGGTTAACGTTTTTGATTTTTATACTTGGTGTCGAGTTTCAATGAAAGCTTTAGTTGTCACAATATAGTCATGTTTACTGAAGGCAACCAAATATGAAAGAATACCATTTAAGCATTGAATTAGTGTTACTAAAATTATTGCACCTATAATGGTAAAAATTATCTCACTGTGACAACAAAACAGAAATAATAATATCAAGAAGACTGATTTGTACAAGTATCCATCAATTATACGTGCCCGATTATGTGAGTACATAACACACGTCTGGGCTCTAAAATGTGAAATCACTGAATTGAAACGGAGAAAGTTCAAAGGCAGTTCCAATTTAAATATACCTCTCCCCTTTACCAATTATGAATTATAATGAAACAGATAACTAGAAGATAATAACTGAATATTTATTCAACTATAAATTGTCAAATATATGCCAATTATAAATTGTCTTTCTTTATGAATGTTAAGCCAATTAATTAAATTCGTATAACATTCACATAAAGAGATGTCAGTAACTGAGATCTGTAAATCCGCAAATTGTGATTTTTTGAAATTTGTAACATTTTTGAAAAAAAAAAATTTGATTTAAGTTTTCTTTTTGTTTGCCCCACAATTGTTATGCTTGAGGTAATTGAGCTTCGAATACAGAACTGTTTTGAAATACGAGATTTGTTAGTTTCATTGTAAGCATTAATAACGCGATAAATTGAGAGTAAAATGACTCTACGGAATATATTAAAATTGCTAGTATTTAGTTAATAAGTGCACAAACCTCCAATGGATTTACATGCATTTCTACAAAGATTTAAGCACTAATTTCAGTAATTTAGATATAAACCGGGTAGTTAAATATTTAAACGAAATAAATTTTCTCTTATGCAGTTTCATGAGTACAAGAAATGTGTTGTTAATATATGCATGCTATTCTAAAATACAAGGAAACCATATCATTAACCAAGTGATGATAAATGCACTATTATTATTTCAGGCAATAATACAGCGATACATGTCACTCACATTATGAATTATTACCTGATATGTCATTTATTGTAATAGTAAGACACTCTTGTTGTTGGACGTCTCGAATGACTTATGACTATGGTCAGCAATATAAACATTCGTACTACACCATCCTGACAGCAATTCTTCAGCAAGGTAATGTTTGATGTCATGTAGAATGGATTTCAAAGGTGATTCTAGGCAAACTAAACTTTCTCTATACGCACTTTTCGTTAGGTCTTCTCTGACTGAATGCATATAGAACTTGAAGGATATTCCTTGAATCATAACCGTATGCAGACAATATGGTGCATTTCACCTGGAGAACATATCAAGAACTTACTCCAATTACACACTCCATAACCTATACGCGTCATTACTACTACTTGCAGACGTGCGAAAGATCCATACAGTATCAGAAAACTATAAGAAACGAGTATATTTTCATTGCTCTGGCATTATAGTGTTTCTTCGCTTGTTTCGTGATAAATGTATTCATTGCGTTTACATTATTTTCGTCGTTTCTGTGCACTTTTTCTACAGTGTATTATTTGTTTTTTCCTCTGTTATGTTTTCAATGATTATTGATCATAAAAAAGCTTCGTAATAGTTTCAGAATAAATTGTGACACATAGAAGTGAACAAGAAATTTTATTTAAATAATAATTAATTTTTCATTGTTTATAATTGTCACCTGGATACAATATGCATTAGCTGACTTAACTCACATTTTAGTTTATTACTAAGAAATTTAATATACGATGACAATTCGCTAACTAACCTACGTTTCATTATAAATAAAAAAACCTACATAGATTCAACAAATGTTTAATTACATATGAAAGTTACAGATGTTCTCTATTTTCATCATAGTAACCGTGTTTCTTCAAGTACTTGTTCCAGTGTTTTTCCAATTTACTAATCCCTTCTGCACAAAACTCACCCGCCTAGAACTTCGACGAAGTTCACTGCGCGGCTGACAACGACGTTATGCCGGACGTGTTCATACATTCTCGGTGTGCTGGCGTTGTCTGCTGAAGCGACGACGATCCGTGCTGTCAGACTCTCCACTGTATCTACAAGCGTCTGATAAAAACCCGATTTCAGGTGGCATTGGAAGAAGAAGAAATCTAATGGACTGACGTAGGAGGAGAATGGAGGCCTAGCAACAGGTGCGCTGGATCCAATCCAGCTCTCCGATAGCATCGAGATAGTTACGCACCGCAATCTAAAATGTGCTAGTGCACCATTGTGCATGAAACACATTGCACAGTGGACGGTATCCCCTACATTAAATTCGGGAGGAAGTGTTGCAGAAAATCAAGGTTATTTGCTCCATTTAGGCATTCGGGTAGAAGGTACTGACCTATTAGATGATCTCCGAGAATTCCTGCCCAGATGTTCATGCGGAACTTGTGCTGCACTCTCGACGTGACAGTGTTATGGAGAATTTTGGACGAGCACATATGCACACTGTAAATATTGACTAAGCCTTCCTCGTAAAGCAGACTTCGATTGACAATAAAACAAGGGCGGGAAACTGTTAATCATTCTGTGTGGCATCAGGCATCTAGAGTACGAACACTATCCGAAGAGGATAATCGGCATTTCCTAGGAATTGGACCTCCTGCATGTGGAAGGGGTGCATGCTTTTTGCACGCAGCAATTTCGTTACCATTTTGTGCTGAAAACCCATTTCAGCTACAACCGATCATAGCTTGGTCGACGAGGAAACGGCAAACCGTTGTACTTTTATTTCGGGTTGGCGCACACTACGTTCTTTTCTCCTGGTTATTATATTACACCTCGTTATTTGTAAAGATTGTCGATCGATGTTCATGAACTGACCAATGATCTGGCGGCCGACTGATGTTCGAAGGTGCGCACAACGCCTTCTCGGATATTGTTCTTGGTACGTCTCTGTGTAGGCATCTATTACCACCTATTCGAGATGCATATCCGCATATTCCTCGTTCGTGTAATCTGACATTCTGTTTCCGAATGAACTTTAAAACCTATGAATCCTACAATGCTCCCTAACGAATACTTGCTCGCTGCTTTTATTTTCCCCATATGCTTTGCAAATTTGCGTACAAGAAGCTTTCTTTTATTCAACCGTAGTGCTTCTAATCCTCCCATTTGTTATACCAGTCTCTTCGTTAGGCTGACTGTCTCTCGACGTCTACTTTTACGGTTTCCACCGACTAAACGTGGTTTGCAATTCCATGTTCTTTGGTGATTTTTCATCCACTTGATGCCACATATTACTCTTCTGAATTTGTTGGTTGAATTCGGAAACACCTTGCATATATATAGAAACAATACCCTAAACTGCCTATGAAATCGACTACAAAAATCCTGCAAATGGAGCAATGGCAGAATATCTGGAATGATGCAGACACAGGCAGAGGAACGCACAATTTTATACTGATAGCCAATGAAAACCTACAAGCGGTACATCTAAATTCACGCGTTTTTTCACAAGTCATGGCATTTACAACACCCGTTTATATTGTTTCGGCTTTCGAGATGGTAACAGTTGCAAATGAGGCGGGACCCTGACAACTATTTATTCTAATGCCCTAAATCGAGAAATTAGAGTTTAGAAAACAATCTTCCGAGTACTGCATTAGTAGGGCAGTCTAATAATGAACTGATATTATAACGGCACCGTAGCGGTATGTATACATATATATACAATTTTGTGGCTATGTATGTACATTATTTGACATGCATAGCTGTTTTCTTATGATATACATCAGCGATTTTGTAACGAAGTACTGCATATGTATGTGCGCCGAATAGTTGTGAAATTATTGAGAACTTTGAAGAGCATAGCCCCCTTTTAAGCAAAATAATACTGTATGCATTTTCCCCTTCTTACTTCTTTCAGATTAATACCAGAACAAATATAATGGATTACTTTAGCCTCATGGCTGACTTAAACACCCATTGCATTTCTCTACAAAAGGACCTTTTCCACGTAGGAGGCATGAAGTCTGAATGAATTAAGAATTTCTTATAAACAGGGATAAAGCAGGATGAGAAGCGCCTTGCCAAAGGGACAAGCAATTCTGTGCATGGAGTAAAATAAAATAAAGCTGAAGTACTGTAGAAAATTAATTGCATCTTTAGCCAAGTATTCCAAAGGTTATGAAGAAACCTAAGCTAAGTGAGGAGAAACATCAAGAAAAGTAAAGTAATGAAAGTTACTTTTAGTATGGGAAATAAAATTCTGCAAAAAAAGAACCTTTTGGATATAAAAAAAATTTAATTTCTCACACAAAAGAAACTAGAATCGAATGAAACATAGATTCGTTAAATCTTCAAGTTAATTAAATACCTATAAATACTTAAATGGACTTCCTCACGTTATTTGAAATTTCTAGAAGTTCTTACAGATGCTGAATAAAGTATTTCTATTGTTAAATTTCCTTTATTTGCTATGGCAATTAATTTGAAATAAAGCGCACTTTCTAATTTAAATGGCCTTTTTTACGATTCACGTGTATGAATTATTAGCGTAAACGACAAAAATTACAAGACTAAGTACTTTTAGGTATTTAATCTTGAAATATACGATTGAAAATTCATTATTCTTCTGCTAGAGGTAATTGAAAATTTCTTTCACAGATTTTGACTAAATTTCCTTTTGTTTCATGCGACGTATTATATTCATCTGAATTCTTATAGCTTCAAGAGATATTGAATATTTTGAATTCTAAGATACAATAGGGTTCATTCCATGGCTCTCATTTAGAAGCAAATGCGTAGATTATAGATTTTGATACATTGCCAAATCCGATCAAGAACTTCCCACAAACTCTGTAGAAAGCTATTGTTAGAAACCTATTTGTTTTTACCCATATTGGCAAATATATCTCAATGATTGAGACGTTATGAGAACGAGTTGCCTCTTATGCATTTGCCTTTCAATATTTGCGTTTGCGATAAATTAGTTAATTTCAAAACCGGTCTTATTTATGCTCCTCGTTTAAACAATGTTAGTTGTCGTTGGCGCGAATAATTGAATCGCAGCCTGGAACGAATAAATAATTATAAGACATAACTAATTAAATTACGAAAATTAAATCTGTGATAAATGCAAGACATTATGCAAAATTATTAAAATATTGCTGGGATTATTCCTGTCAAATGGGCTTTATGTGAAAGAATTTAAACTACGAATTACGCTCCAAAGAAAGTTTTCGCCACTGCTCATATTATATAATAGAAGTAATAGTTAGATAGTTTAATAATTATCATACACTAGTTAGAATTATAATCATTTTGCTCAGTTGAACGACATTTTTGCTCAAAAATCGGAAATTTATAAATACTTTGTAATAACCTATCAATCAATTAAAATTTTTATGAACCGTATCTCTGATAAGCGATGCAAAAATGATTATCGATAATGTTATTATTATCGATAATGTTATTGATTATGTACACTAAACAAAACATGGCAAAAAATATAAATATGTACACTGCGCAAAAAAAAATGGGACAGTTCTATATCTCCCGTTCTACTGGGCCGATTGACAAAATTCAAATTGCGTTTTTCATGTCTCGAAAGCGCAACTTAGGATATGTATTAGATTTGTATCTAGCATTGTTCAAATATGGGTATTTTGACGCAAAATCGGACTCTTTTTGAAATGGCATGCCAATTGTTTTCCATATTTTGATTCTACGACTCAAATTATGCCAAACTTCCAAGTTTTGTAAAAATCGCACGAGTAGTTTTCAAAAAATTACTTCTCAAAATTTTAGCTCTTCTATGTTAATTGAATTTGATACGTATTTATTAATATCTCTCTTTTAGTTAAACTTATTTGATTCTTTCTTTCATATGAAATTCGAATTTCCGATACACAGTAACGCTCATGGAGATAATTTTTTTCCCGTCCATTGTTGCCATTGCTCGCTTTGAAATCATTGAATTTCTTAATTTCTTTTCTTTTCTTTCATTGAATTTTTCGCTCCTCAACATTAATTCAATTTGATATGTATTTATTAGTATCTCTTTTTTTATGAAACTTATTCGATTCCTTCTTACACAGTTCGAAATTTAGGTTTTCCAAATAAAATTCGCCCATTTTTTATGATTTATTTTTAAAATTTGTATAATTTTTAAAAATTTTTCGAAAAAAAATTTTGAATTATAACCTATAAAGTTTTTACAGTCATCTTAAAGTAGATGTATTTCTAAGCATATCTCCAAAACATTAGAGCTTTTTATTCAAAATTTCCGAAAATATACGCGAATTTATATATTGGCGCGTTTTGAAATTTGGCATATTTCTCGAAAACGATAACAACGAAAATGTGGTTTACGCACTTTGTTAAAATTATTTGAAAGTAGAATGATGGTGACTTTTTTCCCTCTCATCCACAGTGTAAAAAGACAAGAACGATGTGACGTTTTTTCCTGTTCTGCACAATGGAAGGGAAGGAAAATAGGTTGCCACATATTAAGAAGTTCGTCAAGTGAATTATTCTTGGCTCAAACTGAAAACAATTCTCTGAAACCTCTGAACATCTGAAACCTTCTTGCTACAACAGAAAAAAATGCTGGAGAGAGCCCTGGAGAAGCACTTCGGGCATCATACAAGTCCAGTACAGCAAAGAAGTACAAATTCGGGTTTTCTATGAATAAGACTTAATCAGGCTTTATGCAGTCAGTGAAGCTCTAGCACAGACAAAATGACATAAGTACAGAATCAGCATTCCGCTTTGTTTTGCTTAGAGTTCCAAAAGGCCTTCGATTCCCTCTGGTGGCCGGAATCTCTAGGCACACTAAAACACATAAACTGTACAAAAACATGTATAAAATATTTCAAGATTACTTCACCAACAGACACAGCATAATTATAATTAACCACCGTACCATTGAAAAAGTATAAGTCGCAAGCTCTCAGTGGGCTCAAGCGAAGACTTAACACTCTAAATGCATTGCTTTCGCCGATGATGCGGCTTTAGTCGTAAGTGGTAACTCCAGAAAGAAGTTACAAAGAAATGTAAACACTATACTAGAGACTTCTAACGCAAACAGCAGTTCTTGAAAGGTTCCAAACCCCAATTATCCCCAAATGCTCAAAAAACGATAACAAGACTTCCAAGATTCAAAATTGGAAAAAATAAAATAAATATAATTCAACTCCTAAAATGGTTCTTACCGCGGCTGTACTCAACAACCAAGAGGATGCAAACCTTGTCTCAGTGGGCAGAA
This sequence comes from Stegodyphus mimosarum, assembly GCA_000611955.2. Taxonomy (NCBI): domain Eukaryota; kingdom Metazoa; phylum Arthropoda; class Arachnida; order Araneae; family Eresidae; genus Stegodyphus; species Stegodyphus mimosarum. The sequence goes on from KK112771.1 coordinate 123,730, forward strand.
TATGAACATTTTAACCCTAGAACACTAGCGTGTTTATATATGCCGCTATCACTAGCGATACGTAAAGTTTACATGCTCGTTTAAAATTCATTTTATTTACTTATATTACATTAAGATGTTTTTAAATATGTTTTTATTTGCTGTTTTACCCAATATTAGTCTATAGTCGTGTATGAACTGGGTTTGTAATATTTTTTACAATTTTCAATAAGAATTTCCCATATTTGGCAAATAGCAGCTAATTTATGTTTTTTTACGCTCTTCCCTTGTGTCTTTTTCATCAAATCTTAAGCAATCCAAAAGAAATGAAAAGCGTCTCTCAGTAAATGTTGCTCTATACCTTCCACTAGAAAAAGTTACATCAAACATAACTTTTGTTGACAAATGGGTATCTTTTAAAGCTGCAGAAAGTATTAATATTCCAAACAAGGCATTCACTTAATCGTAATTTAAATTATTTAGGGAACCATCCGTAATATTTGCATAATCTATCTTCTTTCTGTTTATCTCTGCGTTTGTTTGAGTAAGTATTTCTTCTTTGACTACATCAGAAATAAACAAATTAAAACAATCAATTGGTTCCTTAGCAAATCGAGCCTCAGCAACTGAACCTGGTCT
>KK112771.1:127274-150912 GCA_000611955.2 Stegodyphus mimosarum
CATAAATCAGTTTTAAGGATTTGATCATAAGGATATTTTTTCCGAAACGCTTCCATTTAACTCAGTTTCAGCTGCAGTCAACACTGTTTCAACTTCCCGTCAATTTCAGTCCAACTTTTCTTTAATACAGTAAATGTATAGGCAATGAAATGTAATCAATACATTATAATATATCTCAGGTAAGCTTTAATGACTACTGATGTAATAAAATTAATTTATTGTTCTGCAGTGAATACTTTGAATTAGCTACTCGCAACAGGTTAAAACATGCTATAAACCATTACTGTTAAGCGCAAATAAAAGCGCGTTAAAAAAATTAAATTTATGTCAGACTTTACTCTATTGACGAAAAATGAAAAGTTATAACAATACTATTCCAATTAAACACAGTATTTATTAACTGTTTTAAATATATACGGTAACCTACCTGTATTGTAGGAAATCACACAAAACTTCACAATTCGGTTTGAAGCTTTTATTTTATACTAATTTGTTTATGCCAATACATGTGCTAATATATTTTGGTTTTTTTAAAAATAGTAAAATATGATTTTGTTTATTTATAGCTGCTATCAAATTTCAGTTATGCTGACATTAATTGACTAAATGTTTATCAGTTCAAATGACACATACCTAAGAGATTAAAAAAAAGAAAATTAATGGTAGAAATAAATAAAGCAGACACTTCGCGGTAACAAAAAATTTCCAAAAATAACGCTAACATTATTTAACAATACATATGAAAAAAATTACTTTTTTATATTGCAGCAGAAACATACTCGGCATCCTGACCCAAATCTCTTTCGCCAATTCTACCGTACGATGACGCTAATAGCATTTGAGTTGATAACATTCGGTCGCAGGGTTCCCTGATAAAAATCCAGCGTACGAAAGCGTATGCCACAGATGTACACAGAAATAACACCACTATGATAACTGTCCACGCAACAAATACCAACACGGATGACAGCGCACATAGAAAAAACTAATAAAAGACCATCGAATTGTTAAATGACGACATAACGCAAACTGTACTGAACCTAAAAGTAGCCAAAAATGTATAGCAACGGAAATGACTCAACTGTAATCACTTTGCAAGAGGCTCGTGAACATTTGACATTAAATATTAAAACAGTTGTTAAATTCGAGGATATTATTTGTGTATAAATATATATATATATATATATATATATATATGGTAATTACAGATAATTATCTGTAGTTAAATGAAGCCAATCTATGAAACAATTATTGATCCAAAGGGGCTTTGTCCCTGAAAGACTATTGTTTTCGTTTTGCGATTTTGCGTCGGTTCACTCTGAATGCCCGTTTCACTATTCAAATTGTTGCCACTAAATATTATTGCCCTGTATTATATTTAAAGGAATTAAATAATGAAGAATATGCATACATGTATGTTTCTCGCATTGTGATAAAGCGACGTTACCTAGAGGTATCAAATTTTGAATGACGTAATCCTACTGCGAATATGCGCATCTCGAAGCTCAAATTTGAAATTTAGAATTTGTTTTGTTATCGATTTCATGTTTTGTAAAACGTTAACGAATTTCTGATTAACAAACTAATGGATTTCAAAGCAACCAATGGCAACGTTGTACAGGAAAATCATTTTTATTTCCAGCGCGTGAGATTGTGTATCGGAAATTCTAAAGGATATGCTCAATTTAAAATTATTTTGCGATATTGCTCTTGAACTGAATTTTATGGTTTAAATGCAAAGAACATGCTATTTATTAAATAAAGGTAACACATAAAATGTTAAAAAACGCCCCTTTGGACGTAATTTAAAATCTGAAGCCTTTCAGGTTTTTTTACAATTTTTTATTAATACATTTTACTAATTAAATACATTTTTGAGTAACTACATGCAATCATTTTTCTTTTTCAGGACATTCGCAAAGAAACCACCTTCTGGTAATATGCAGTTTTAGTCCGATAATTCGGCATGTTTAATAATTTGACATCTCTAAAATTCCGAATATGCCAAATTATCAGACTTTTGCTTTATATGTTACCTTATACACTACTCAACATTGAAAATGCAACACCAAGAAGGAGTGAAGAGAAAGTGATGGAACTCGGCAAACAGAGAGAGACAGTAACGAGCAATAAGTGATTTTATTTCGAAATTATATGCTTAACACAGAGCGAGAACAGCGTCTTCTCATTAGGTTGTAGGCCCCCATTGGACGGCGATACACGAAGCAAGACATCTAGGTACAGAGTCAATGAGGTTACGGATGGTGTCCTGAGGAATGGTTCTGCATTCCCTGTGCACCATTTGTGACAGTTCGTCTTCTGAACGCGGCAATGGCAGGGTCTGCAAATGGCGTCCAATCGCATCCTAAATACGTTCAATTCGTGAGAGAATCAAAGGAGAGAACGGTGGCCAGGCAAGCATCTCTACACCTCTCAAAGCATTGATTACTTAAATGGCATAAACACACTTAAAATTCGCGACAAAACAGCTGTTAAGGTCATTAACTCACTATCAGGTTAAGGTAATTCTGTGGGTTAACCGTTAGTATGAATATTTGCTTTAGTTTAATTTCACACAGCACAGAAACAACAGCAAATAAAAGAAGCACTTTCTGAAATAAAACAGATTTATGTATTTATAGACATAAAAAGGTATGTATGTTCTAAGATCAAATTATTTATATATGTGTTAAAAAAGGAATCTCAAGGTGTGAACAATTAAAGTTTTTCATTCCTTACCTTTGATAGGCCTAGATTTATGTTTGCAGAACAATTTGAAAAAGTTCGGCGTAACTTCTCCAGTTCAGTTATCTGTTTTAGTGAAGTCCAGACTACTGTTCTTTGTTTTTGTTCGTTTTATTTATACACGCAATATTTAATGTCTTAGTTAACTTTGTAAGCCCCGTGTTGTATATCTGTGGTGCATGGGAAATAGCGTGTGTTCAATATATATACATAATATATACGCTTAGATATATGAAATAATTTACATGTTGAAGACAAGTTGAGATACAAAAAAGTAGTTATATTCATGACATATATGAGTTTCTTTTTATTTTCGGTGTCAAAAACTTTTAATGCATCACTGATAAAGTGGCGCTAAGCACGCGCTTTTTAATGCCTTTTATTTTTTAAGACAGTGTGGTAAGAAAAGCAGCAAATAGACAGGGAAGCAAAGAGGGAATGCTACTTGTTCAAGATGAAATTTGTGTTCAGAATGGTCTAGTTTCAGTAAAGTTTTGTCTCTATTGGTTACTTATAAATTTCTGTTTGCAAATTTGAAATTACTTATGGCTAGATTATTTTGTAAGTGCCATTAGCGTTACGCAAGAATCCTATGACACGGATTAATTTTGAAATGGCACAGTTTATAGCTGTTTATTATAACCAATTACTAGAACAGCTTAGAAAAGTAATCAAATAAAAAAGCAAAGTTAAGGGACTGTCTTAAATTAAAGTTAGACTTTTGATTTACATATTTTTAATCTTACATAGCCTCCCTTCTAAGAGAAAAACGACAAGCGACCAAACAGCCGTTTTCAGAGAAAAAGTGTTAGAATAGTAAAAACAAAAAGAACAGTAAAACGAGAAACATAAATCATGAAATACTAAATTTAAATTTTTAAAACACTGCAGCGGGAAAATTAGGGTCACGCTGAAGGTATTTTTTCTTTTTTTGTATTGTAAGAGTAAATATCGTTGATAACTTTACGGTGGTATTTAAAGAGATTATCATTCTTTTTTATCTAAGACTAATGATATAATTAGCTAGTACTGTGATAATAAAAAACGTTATTAATATCAATGAGATATATAAATAAACAGGGAATGCAAGTCAATGCATTTATAAATTTTACAAATCTTGTTTTAAGAATTTAAGTTTCTATTCAATTAATTAAAATTCTAAAATAAAGAAAACATGATCTACTTCAGAACTGTAAATATGAATTATAAATTTACAATCAGTATTAAGAGATCACGATTGACACAGAAGATATACCAGAGAATAAAAACTCGAATAAATCTAAGACTATCTTATCTTTATTAACAGATTGTTTGAAAATCGGGAGAAAATTAAATACACATAATATATTTCAATAGCTGAAAGTAAGGCATATATCAGGAAACTATATTTTATTATCACAACAGAATGAGCATTCACATAATGTGCAGCAAAATATATCAAAATCTAGCTTTTTATCCAGGTATTAGTTTCCAAATTGCCATGCAGAGTAAATAGCATTTTTAAATCATTCTAGATACTGTATTGAGACATTCTCAAAATCATTAATCCTTTAACTTTTCCAATTTGCTTTTCAGTTGAAATTTTCTTAATATTCGCATAATTAAAAACTCATGACTCTTCCCCCATTTTGCAGTCTTAAAAGAGTTTTCTAAAAATGTTCAGCTGCGCTGAGAAGTAAAATTAAGATCAGACCAAATATCTCTTAACTAACAGTAGTTTATGCCAACTGCAGATTATTTTCTAGGACATTATATGCGTAAGAATGTGATGTATCCGGTAATAAATTATCCAAGTCTTGCCTCAGTAAAGTTTCATGAATGCCTGAAATTCCTAATCCGGTTTTCATACTAAAGTACTAAATGGGAAATTACCCAATTCTGCGAGCCGTAGATTGTCATATCCATTTTCAATTAAATGCGAAGAGAGAATTTATTCAACTGCAAGGATTAAGAGATGGATGTAATATGGTGATTTATGAGGACAAACCTAGAAATTATATCGTTGACTATTTGTCACTGCTAATGTACAGATGACGTTGCGGGAGACATACCAGACTCTTAACGAACCTTGATTCATCCTTCTAACATGTATTTGAATAACATAAATTAAAAAAAAATTAAAAATATATATTTATAACGACTATTGCTAAATTACCTAGTTAGTCTATTGAATAAATTTCACTATTTTATGTTTCAAGTTATGTTTGACAATTTTTGGATTACTTCTAATATTTCAAACATTATTTCTAGTTTACGTATATGTAAATGAGGTATGATTTTGCTTTCAATTTAAATTGTCTTTCTATATTAAATAGATAACACTTTTAATAGTTTCTTTCCAAAGATTGGGAAATAATTAGATTTTCTTTTATGCTTTGTGTTCTTGCAATTTTTTGCTTGCCTATAGTTTTCTTTCGATTGCGGTAATTATATTACACGAAAGATTTATATATCCTGTTACGACTTTGAGTAGTTTACTTTGATATTATATACAAATCTACTAGTTATATAATAACATAGTAGCCATATAATTCCGTATGTAATAATAATTAACAATGCATTTAGAGTTCTTTTACTAAATAGAACTTAATTCTTAAGATATTTCATTTATACTTAATAAACGCTCATCTACATACATAATTAAAGATAAATCACATAATAGTTAAAAACATGTCAATTAGCAGGCAGATGAAGATTAAAATTTTCATGAAAGTAAATAGTAAAACGCCTGAAAAATCTTAATGTATATATATCAGTAAACTGAAATCATGCCAGAGCAGACAAAAATACATAATCGCAGTACGTAACCATCCCAAAATAAGTTAAAATGAAAAATTTGAAAATAAATTGAAAATCGTATGGCTAATAACATTTTACATTAGGTGAAGAAATAAATTGGGAATTTAAACTGGAAATATTAATATAAAAATAATTAAAATTTAAATTACTTAATATAGAAATTGGCTATTAATACACGGGGTGAATCTGAACAAGTGGGCTGAAGAGGGGGGTCGACAGAAGGCAGCTATATGATCAATATGCATCATACAATATATGGCCCGAACGCAAGCGGTGAGAAGTTAAAAGCAGTTTCTAGAAAACGTTTAGAAAACGTTTTATTAACAGGAATGTAACTGATATGCATATGTCTTTAAAGACATTGTTCAAAAGACCTTCCGCCAGTTGTAATGCAGGTTTCACACTTACGCGATAAGATTTTACGAACATTTAGGCAGCCACCGGGCATTTCCCGAATACCGGCGGCGACAACAGCGTTCCTGGCGACTCTATCGGTGTCAACAGTGCACTCGTAGATTAGGCTACGTCTACGGACAGGAAAGTCTGATTAGCATGGTGCATGCAGCACAGTGATTGAATTACGGAGCCACTGGTGACCGTTCTGTTCACCGATGTGTCGCGTTTAAGCCTAAAAACCGATTCTCGCCTACTTTCATATAAAGAGAACCAAAGACCCGCTACCTACCCTCCAGTATCCTCGAAATCAACAATTATGGCGGTGGCGGTGTAATGGTCTGGGCAGGCATCATGTTGGATGGCCGCACACCTCTTCACGTCTTTGACAGAGGCTCTGTGACTGGTGTGAGGTATAGAGATGAGGTCTTGGGGCCCTTTGTTCGCCTTTTCCGGGGTGCAGTGGGACCCGAGTTCATCTCACAGGACGCTAACGCGAGGCCTCTTCTGGTTGACGAATTTCTTGAGATTGAGGATATTCGCCGGATGGATTGGCCAGCCAGGTCTCCAGACCTCAACCCTATAGAACATGTCTGGGACGCTCTGGAGAGGGCAACTGGAACTCGCAACCCCCCTCCAAGAACCATCCAGAAACTGAAAACTGCATTGCTGAATGAGTGAGACCAGTTGCTACAGGCACTGATAAACTGCGTTATGTCCAGTATGGCATCACGCTGCGAGGCTTGTATGGCTGTAAGAGGGGACCATACGCCCTATTAACCCATTTCTTTTGCGTCTTCTGCAACCGCTGTTTCAGACCTTCAGACTCCCATGAGTGTTACACTCGAACATGTGTGTCTATTATTACTGTTGAATGTTTATTTTGTTTGTATTATATCAACCTATATTCAGACCAGATTTTATTAAATCTGTCCAGTAGTTCTGGAGATCGTAGATCAAATATGAAAATTCTCTTATTTTATTTCACAGTGTAGATTGAGTTTTCAATATAAAAACAAATTAAGATGCTAAAATAAATACTTGGAAAACTTTCGATAAATGTTAAATGACAAGGTGGAAAATATTTATCTAAATCGATTAGTGTATAAATCGATTTTTGTTCACCACAGTTACAAATATGTCGATATACTCTCCGTTAGTTATGGATTATGAATAAGTTGCCTTGATCTCCCAAAATATTTAAACTGCTTTGATATTTCTACGTTAGATTTCCATTTTCGATATCTTTTTCAGTTGTGTAAATTCTATCGAAACGTATGGGTAACTTACTTTATATTTTATAGAGGAAAATGAATTAAAACAAATATTTATCAGACGCATAATCTGCTAATTTAGATTTATTATATAATAAATTAAAATTAATTTATTCTATAATAAGTAAACCAGGAGGTCTTATACAAACATTTTCCGTAACAATAAGTACATTAAGGTAAAACTGATGGATTTAAAATTGTGTAATACTGAAATTTAATATTGGAGTCATTCAAGAATATGCATACAAATTTTCATCTTTTTATATAAAAACAGACATAGAATTACAGAAGCTTCCAACTCCTGTCTATACTCACGCTTTGAGACCCTTTCAACGTATCCCTTCTTGAAAAAACATATGGTCAAAAATGGATTTTTATTACGCAAGACTATGCCACGAAGTGTACAGATCTGTTTGCTTTAAAGGAAGCAACGACAGAGAATATGCCTCGAAACGTTTGGAAGAAGCCACCCTGCAATTCAGGTTACCCAGAAAAATAACTGCTCAATTTACGAATTTTGTCGTGCAACACTATACCCCTTGAACATTACCAAATTCTTACTCCTGCCCATCACTCTCAGTCTAACCCAGTTGAAAGAAAGAACACAAACCTGAAGCCTCGTTAAGCAGTACTTGTTGGTAATGACCATCAATCATGGAAGGATAAACTGTATTAATAAGGTTTGTTTTAAACGCAGTACAGTCAAATGTGATTCAACTGGACAATCTGCTGCATTTCTCCGATTTGTACGAGAGTTACGAACCTTACATAATGTAAAACATGATATCAAAGCCGTAATGGAGAACGATAATTTTTTTTCAGAAATTACTCATTATTACTTATAATATTTAAAACTCCGAAATTTACTCTCGAGATAAAGTCTAGGTTAGTTTCCACCGTATCAACAAGGCCCACTAGATAAAACTGGTAACTTCATGCCTATGGTCCCTATGTGATAGTGACTACAAGATCTCTAACAACTTTTGATATTTCCGATCCCAACGAACAAGACAAAATTCTAGGCAAATCGTATTTCAGCCTTGAATTTATACCATGTAATATGCTTCAGACTTCAGGTCGTGTAAGTCCAATGGCACCCTTGAAGAGGATCCCTAAAACCTGTATCAATTTCATAAGATGCTTCTGAATCTAAAGTTATTTCTCGGCAAACTTTAGCCCTTCCATCTTGTTCTCCACTTCCTGCACAAAGTAAACAAATATAAGCTCGTGATTTCTTTCCGTGACGTTTACGAAGACAGATGAGAAGGATATAACCTAACTATTTGGATGTAACTGGACTATTTTATCTAACACCATTTAATGGCAAAGAGAGCAACTTAAGTAGTCGACCTCCAACTGCCATGAGGAGAGTATCTCCGTGATTCGAATGTTAATTTTAAAGTGCTAGGTGTTTCGTTTTGATGTATGTTCTGTTTTGAACTATATTTTTTTTGTAATTCTTTCTGTGTTTCATTATTAAATACGTTTCAGCTTGTTGACATTTGTGTTTATAGGGGAACGGTTACACTTGTAAATTTTGATATACCTCAGGTTCAGAAAAGAAATTCCTAGTAAGTTGTCTTACTAAAACTAATTTAATTGAAGTAATGTTATTATTGAGAAATCTCACAAAACACTGATAGCTGTAAATTCGCAGAAAAAATTGTAATCATTCTAATATGATTCTAATGAACAGTGATTTATTTTTCGTAAGGCTCCTTTCCTTCTGAGTAAATTAATTTTGTTTTAAATCTCGTAAATATTTTGAGCCCTATAGTCCGTAATTAAAAAGTGCTTATAAGTACCTACACAGGCTAATGTGTCATTTCTTATCAGAAACTCTATTACTTTGGTTAGTGCATTTATAACAATTAATGAATAATACTGCTAAATAAGTTTACTTCTCATTCGAAAAGTTTCTTATGAATACCAAAAGAAGAAAATTAAATTATCCTTAAAGAAGCAGCGTATGCAATATAACCCAAATTAATATTTATCACAGAATTCATGGAAGAGATATTTTCAGCAGCAACGGTTATGACATTTTTAAAGAACGCATAAAACAAATTTTTTTAATACTTTACGTAAAGAAAATTTGATCTATGAAACATAGAAGGATTGTGAATCCTACCAAAATTGTGGCATGAATTTTTTTTAGCTGAATCGTAAAACTTCATATTTTGAGAATATAAATGAGCATTGAAATAAGGTTGTAAATTTACGCTTTTCAAGTACAGAATCGCCGGCGAAAGAGAAGTATCTGAAACGTTATTAAACGGAATCATTTCATAAAATGTATAAAAATATTTAAAATGGGGGAAAAAGTAAAAAACGGATAAGGTTGTGAAATATCTTTCAGGATGAATGAAAAAATGTCTGTAAAATCCCCCAGACCACATGCTATAACATGCCTTTTTGACCAAAGTTTAATTCGTATTTGCATGTTTTCTCTTTAGATTCGTAAAATTTCTGTTTACGATGCTATTTATCATACTGGCAAAATAAAATTCTATGAATTCATTTCAATGGTCTTTTTTCCACAGAAGTAAAATACATGGCTTTTGGTTTAAGAAAACATGCGAAGTACGAAAGATATTTCAATTCTGAACTGTTATTCCATTTGGTATTCGCTATTTTAAACACTGGAAGCTTAAGATAAGTTTTAGACTTATAGATTCGTTTTTTCTCTGACTTTGTGTTTTGAAAGAAACATTTTACAAATTTTCTTTTACATAAGATTCTTCAGCTCCGAATTTTAATGAAAAACTATTCCCCACTAGACACTCTTTAGATAAATAAGCTTACGAATTTAAAGTTTCTGCATATATTATGATTTCTGTTTATATGAATAAATAATAAAGCGTAAATTTTCAAACTCCTTTTCTTTACGCAATGCATTGCTTACAATATATTTCAATAAGAAACTGTTGTTAATATGACCTTTCAGCTCCTTAATTTATATCTTTTATTTTCTTTCAAAACTGATATCCCCACAGCTTATAAAAGCTGTTTTCAACAACGTATTCTTCTGACATCATCGCATACTTTAACTCTGTAATTAAGACTTTATTAGCGTCGTTTAGTTGGCGTTATTTCTATTACAGATTCAAAAGACTGCATTTCAAATAATCTGAGATCTACGAGTACGCAAAACAGTTTAACGTCTGTTCGATTCAAATTCTGACTTCGTTTAATATCCAATTTATTTCACTTCACAAACATAGAGAGATTAAAGAGGCTATTTACATACAGAGTTTAACATAATGATCTAATGATCCGTACATCACGAAGATGAAATAACATTTAATAACTTACGTATCGTATCTTAAATGCTGCGAAGATAGAACGGGAATTCCCCGATCGCCTAATTCAAAAACAGACCTGGTTGCCAGATTCATAGATCGAAATTATGAAAAATTAAATATTAGCAAACAGGAAATAGTAAACTTCATAGGAGTGGCAACATCCTCCCACCTTTTGTATTGCAGGCAAATTTACCTTAAAGCAATACAAAACGAAATAATACACATATATAGCAGATATAAATTGTAATACATGAAATGAAGTTGAACTAAGAATTATAAACATGTGAAATGACATTAAAAAACAATAAATATATAAACTGGCATTATAGTTATTAAGTACTAGGGAAAAAGTCAATAATAGTTCATAAGTCCATGCGTTTTACAGGTACTACTCGGCGACCACTTCGAGTTACCCTTATATTTTTAGGAACCTCGTTTTCACATGACTCTGTCTCTGGTGCAGTCTCGGTTTTCTGAGACATTTTTATGAAGTTGTCGGCAGAAGTAAGCTCCAAAGGGAAGATTCGTTGAAGGGGTCGTATGATTTCACCATTGGCTACTCGTAGTTTCGCAACACGTTCAATATTGTCTTTGCCAGGAAACAGTTCAATTACCTGTGCTAAAGGCCAATTTATCCTATTTGGGTTCTTTGACTCCACTAGGACAATTTCTCCTGGAGAAATCGTCTTTCTCCGTGAAGATGACTTTGGACTTCTTACCAATTCTCCTAGATATTCTTTATAGAAACGTTTTCGTAGATTTAGCCGTAAGTTATGAAGGTAACGTACACGTTTCAATAAATGCTGAGAGTCAATTAAGTCCAAATCAACAGTTTCTCGCTCGCCTAAATCTTGAATAAAGTGAGCAGGCGTAAGAGGTCTCAGTTCGTTAGGATCGTCTGACAAATATGTCAGTGGTCGTCCATTTATTGTGGCCTCACAGTCAGTGAGCAATGTCAACATTTCTTCATATGTGACACAGGATTTTCCTAAACACTTTCGAAGAAGTTCCTTGATACAACGAACCATTCTTTCCCAAAATCCACCGTACCATGGGGCAGACGGAGGGCTAAATATCCATTTGATTTTCACTAAAGCACATTCCCTTTGAATGAAATCCCACATCTTTGGCAGCTCAAAATTTTGGAGGTTTAACGTGACCATATTGACCACTTGTTTTTTCTTACCTAGTCCTAAAATTGTCCAACCTAATAAAGTTTCCACGGCTGAAATACCAGATGTAAGTACTTCAATTCTTCCTGTCAAAATGCTTCCAAGTACGTCAGCTCCTAGAAGAATTCTTATAGGTGGCGAATCTCTTCCGACATCTGTCAGTTTTATTCCTCGAGAAGCAAGTTCAACAAGTAATGTTTCATCACGTATTCTGGGTAACGTAGAGCAAATCTTCGGTTGATCGAGCAGAGACATTGAAGTAGAATACTTTCGATCTAAACTTTCAATGGTTACAACATATTTCGTATGCTCAGCAGCCGGAGTAATTCCTCCGCCAAACAGTCCTTGAGATAACATTTCCTTTCCGGAAGGGGAAAGATTTAATTCAGCAGCTAAGCTCTTCTCAATATAGGAACGATGTGATCCATCATCCATTAAGGCTCGTGCACAGATTTCCTTGCCTCTGTGCCGTAGTCTGATCATGATTGTTTTCAAATAAATTTCACGTTCTGAGGGAAGATTTGTCAACAGCGTCTTGGTAGATTTTTGCTTTTCTTCTGCGACTTTGTCCTTTGATGAAGAGTTAATATCTTTACCTAAATCTGGGCAAAGTAACGCGTAATGCCTCCGTCCACAAATCAAACATTTTACACTACTGTGACACCCTTTTGCCATATGACCAGGCTTAAGGCAAACAAGGCAGCATTTCCGTCGCATAACTTGGGACTTTCTGTCATCGTAATTTATTGTCGACAATTTTTGACAATCCTGACTTGGATGAGGACGGTCACAGAATATACAACTAATTTTTCTTCCAGATGTGTTCGAAATTAGAGTAGCAGCAGTAGGTTCATCTCGTTGAACTGGTTTTTGGAATTCCTTTCGTTTCGTACCACTTCCGAACGCATTTTCTGCTAAAACCCGATGCTCTTCACCCTCTACTTCATGACGTAAGAAAGACATCAAATTTTCCAGAATCTTCTCCTTTGCGAGGATTTGTTCTCCTTCCTCGACTTCTCTGTTGAGTCTATATCTGTCCCAAGCCTTTAGAATTTCAGTCGGAAGACATGATTCCACAACAGGATACAGCATTGCTGCGTAATTCGATGTTGTCACACCCAATGTCTCTAACGCTCGTAGATAGGAACCAAGTTTATCGTATAAATCAGCTAACTTGATGACTGATTTGTTATTTACTAATGCCAAAAGATCTCGAATGTAAACTTCAATCAATAAGTCCTTTCTGCCAAATCGGGACTTTAAATGTTCAATAACTTTCGCGTAGTTATCCTTAGAAGGTGGGTAACTTTCCGCTATATCGCGTGCTTTAGTTTTTGGTTTTAACGAAGAAAGCAGATACTGAAATTTATCTTCTTCTCTTAAATTTTCATCTTCATGAACTCGAGAAAACTGACCCCAAAATGCAACCCATGATCTAGGCATAAGATCATACTCCTTAAGACGTAATTTGGGAAGTTTTAAGTTATCAGATGCAACCTTATTAGAAATTACAGATTTACTTTCATTATATTGATTATAATTCTTCTCGTATATAACTCGTACTTCAGTAAATTTATCTCTGTAAGATTCCATTGCATCATACTCTTCATCCGTAAAACTAATTAATTTTTTAATTTCTTCATCTACTTTAAATAAACGCTCTGCTTTCTCAACAACTTTGCAAAACTGTACGTGAATGTCCTTATCAACATCAATTTTACGATGAATATCATTAAACGTATTCGCCGCTGTGGTAAAGAGACGGCGTAAATTAGTTCTTTCACCTCGTAACTTAGTTTCCAGTTTTGCTTGCTCAGCCTCAGTCTGTGTTTTTTCTGAAGTCATGTTTTACTTGCACGTACATCAAACGTATTTCTTAAACGTATATAACGTATTTCGAATGTAAACGTACTTCTTAAACGTATGTAACTATTACATGAACATAAAAAACTCTTCACGAAACAAACTTTTATAAATAACTCAGAAGCAATCAAAAGTTAAATAAATTCAGAAATTAACTTGTTTACCTTCATTAAAGTAACTTGAATTTAGCCACTTCTGATTTCTCAGTGCAGAGTACAGTCCTGTCGCGGACGCCACTTGTGTTCGATTCAAATTCTGACTTCGTTTAATATCCAATTTATTTCACTTCACAAACATAGAGAGATTAAAGAGGCTATTTACATACAGAGTTTAACATAATGATCTAATGATCCGTACATCACGAAGATGAAATAACATTTAATAACTTACGTATCGTATCTTAAATGCTGCGAAGATAGAACGGGAATTCCCCGATCGCCTAATTCAAAAACAGACCTGGTTGCCAGATTCATAGATCGAAATTATGAAAAATTAAATATTAGCAAACAGGAAATAGTAAACTTCATAGGAGTGGCAACAACGTCTTTATTTTTGCCTTTTTAAACAATAATTGAAAGGGTAACTATGTGTGTTTCATATATTTCATGAAACTCATACCATGATCATACAGTTCTTTCATTTCGAAACTTCTCAGTGACCAACAGCTGAATTCTAGCAGTCCATGAAAGATTTGATTTACGATGAGAGAATGGGCACATTTTATGTTTTTAATGTAACCGCATATATAATTTTGTAGTATTTATTAGTTATCATTAGATATTCCTCTATGAAATATCTTTCATAAAATAGATAGCTCACGAAATGTTTGCTTGGTGAATAATCTAAATTAACCATTCTACGAAAAGAAGTTTTATTGTCGGTCAAGCGCTAGTTGTTAAAGAGAAAATTTTACAATGTATTTATGGGCTTAAGCATTTCTTCCTATGTGATTTCCTTATATTCACAACACGTGGTCAGAGTAAAGAATCTGTTATTTAAAGCTATAGCGTTCAAACTTAGTGAGAGAGCTTATAGAAATGCTAGGAACGTCGCATCAAAGGAATATAGTACATATACACTTTTGATGTGTAGTTACGGTGCTATTGAGAGTATATCAGCGAATTATTCCAAGTACCCGGTGTTCAACTTCATTCTATGCACAGTGAATTTGTTAAGATTCCTCTCTCTCAAATTAATCTTTCCTCCAGTATACTGAGCAAACTGGTATATATACCGAATAATATTTTAATTTAGTTTAATATAATTATATTTATTAATTGATAAATCAAAACTGCAATACCACATTTTTATGTGATAGCACAATATCTGAATGTATAATAATATTGGTACCATTCTTATTTGTCTGACCTAATCAGTTTACCCATGCCCTTTCCGGGGTATCAAACCCGGGCCTTTCGGTATGTCAGTAAGCATCACTAACGGCTATCCCGTCTGGGTGGCTTTTGTCTGGGCTTATTCCTTGATACTTTTTAACGACGGTTCAGTTTGTTTCAAATCATTCAAATAATAATTCGAAAATCAGAACCATAATACATATAGAGTTTTCAGATAAATGAATGGAATAATACTAAAATCTATTTGATACATGTACAGTTTTGGTCATTTCTAATGCTATAACAGTCATACAAGAGCAAATATCATTGCAATACATTCATTGTTTTATACACATAACTCCAACAAGGGTAAGAAACGTAAGTATAAAAACAACGTGGAAAAAAGTATACTTTTAATAAAGTTTTAATATGAGCAATATTTTCAAAATAGTTTTATTATCCTGTAATATATTAAACTAATTTTTTTTAAATTTTTGCTGTACAGTTTATACATAAAATGTTATTTTTAACCTTGACATTTCAACAATATTACGAAATTTTCTCGAATCAAACTAGTCTTAATATTTCAGATCGACAATGCCTTATAGAAACACATTTCTTGGTTATATGAAAGTTAGAAAAAACATTATTCAACAAAATTTCGAAAACTAGAAAATGGTTTTTTCATTTAATGATTTGAATTAAATTTTTACTGATCGAAACTCAACATATTTTCAATTTCATTGTACAGTTTCGTATTGAATGCTCGATTAATATGTTTAACAATTTGTTCCGCAGTTTTGAAAGGCAAAATTTACATTAAATCTCCATTTTTGTTCAGTCAGAATATAATAAAAGATTTAAATATACGTATGTATTTATTTTCTGTAAGAATCTGAGAAGAAATGCTTGTAAGGAATTATTAAATTTCTGTACCCTTGATCTCATGGGGTGAGTTAAGTACGTCTGGCATGTGTAATTTGAGTGGTTCATAGTCTCGCAACACAGCTGATTGTTCCCGCTTCCCCCTCAAAAGGACTTACAAATTCCCTCAAAATAAAATGTAGCTGAAATATTCTTTTCACTACCAGGACTTCAGCGACTGGCTTATTTTCCTCTTCTTAGCTCTTTTTTAAGTGGAGAAGAATACGAGGAATTATCGTACTGTTGTTGTGTAAGTGGTTACCATATCCATCCCGAATAGAAAAATCTAGGGTTTGAATGCCGAAGAGGAAGCACTTGATTTTCTAATGCCTCCTGTTCCAGAAATGCTTACTACTTTAAATGTAATCTTTTGAATTTTAGTAATTAAAAAAAAGTTCTTTTATCCATCATTACAAAACAACGTTTCTGTATTATAGTTATATTCTGAATATTTCTTACAGGTAATTTTTAAGGGAACAAACTATGAGGCCTTAATTTAATTTAATTTCTTTGTTAGAAATCACGACAGCGCAAGCATCACAAAAGCCTCACACGAAATGTTTTGTTAGTAACACTGTTTATTCAGAAATGTCCCTAACTTTTTTTTAAAAGCATGGAAAAATGTAGCATATCGATCAGAAAGGTACTCTTCACATTACCTATTAAGCCACTACCTTCTAAAAAGCTTTCGAATGTCTCTTTCTTAAATTTTTACTTGGAAATCGAATCACTTTAGGGGTAAAAGAGCTTAAAAACATCATATACGGTTTACGTAGTGAATCATTTATTCAACAAAAATTTACATTTATTTATCAATTCTGAAAAAGCTAGCTTTGAGATTTTTCTCTCTTCATTTATAAAATGTTCCGAAAGGAAACTAATTAGCGGCAGGTACATTCTTATTTTAGATAAAAATTTAAAACTTTTTTCGTTTCTTTTACCTGAAGTCTTAATCTATCACTCTTAAAGCAATGAAATCTTTGTGGCCTTTTTATGAAAAAAGTTAATATAATAAGAAGGGTTTTGAAATTGTTTTAAAATAAGACGTGGTAAAATACTAGAAGAAAAAAGCAGAAGAAATTAAGTAAAAGAATTAAATGTAGATCTTTTTAGTTTATTTTTAAGAGCATTCAATCAGCGTTGAAGATAATAAGTTATCCAAGGACAATAAGTAAAAGAAAAAAAAACGGTCTCACTATAAGTGGTTATTTTTCGGATTTTGAACAGTTACATGCACTTCAAATAGAAGCCAAAATTTTAAAACAAGAATAAATGAAAATATTAAACAGCAGTCATTTATTGGACACTCTGCTCATTTAAAGTTCCTTCAAAAAAGTAATAATACAGTTTTTTAATTCATGCAAATAATATTCAAGTATCTATAAATTACACATAAAAATAAAGTATAAATTGCAATTTAAATAAGACAGAAATTTCACCCAGAAAGATTTTATTACACTCTCTATCAGAAAACGTAAAGTTTCTAATTATTTATCTGTGTTCTTTTCACCGAAATAAATTTATTACGATGAAAAAACGAAATCAAAGACGATTTATTAAATTTGATTTTTAGATTTTAAATTGTTAAAATCGATATCAAATCTTTGATAAATTCTTGTTTCATTTTCGAAATTTTATACAAGCGCTTGCTGTAATACAAAATTTTTAAATATTATCCGAGATAACAAGCAAAAAAAAAAAAACTTTACAGTTTTTGCAGTCCAGTTTCCTTTGGTAAACAGTGTTGCTATCACAATGTATGAATGATTTATATAGTATGTCTCCAGCTTTCTTCGCATGCCTTCGTGGTGCAGCAAACAGCAAACTCGACGCGTATTCGAGAGGTCCGTGGTTCGAGCCCCGGGGAGAGCATTGCTCATTTCTTCACTGCCCTGCTTCATAAATCCTCTACAATTGGAGGCAGAATAAAAAAGGTGGTGTATGATGTTTCTCTACCATTTGATTTGGCGATTGGGTCCCCTAATCCCCATCGTCCTTTAAAAGGGGGCTTATATAAGGTAGTATTTGAGGGGTCCGTGGTTTGAGTCCCGGAGAGGGCATTGCTCATTTTTCACATCTCCTACCTCCAAATAACCTAATATCTCTACAGATTTAAATTTTACATAGATTGTAAAACTAAAGTTATTTAGTATACCCAGGTAATGTAAAATATGCATAGATTCATACCGCCGCGTATTGTCTAAGCTCCGTAGTTAAGAAATTATTTATTCAAAACGTTACTATAAAAATTAGTAATTTTAAATTATTCTATTTACGTATATTATAAGACCAAATAAATAACTTATCAAAAGAAAAAGACAGTTATACAAGATACAGAAAATGAATACTTACACACAAAAGAATACACTCTCCAATGTAATGCAAGTAATAATTTATTGCACGAAAAGAAATTATTCTTGAGCATCAAATTCTTGTTTTGGATCTTTTGTTTGTTTCTAGTAGTAACATTTATCATCAAACATTTCCCCTTTTCTGTAGGCCTCTAACATGTATTCATTATCTTTAATCCTGTTTTAACTAATGTGAATAGTATCATATGCCTGTGATTCGAAAATATAATGCACATCTTCTTAAAATGCATTCAGATCCTTCTCAAATGCAAAAAAAAATCGGAAACATTTAATTCAAGATGAGGAATCTACAAAGTACATACAACCGCCACTGTAGAATGACGGCCTTAGCACCAGTGTTGAAGGAATTGTAAGTTATTTTAAATAAAATGTGAAATAGAATTAGCATTTATTTTTAATAAAAAGATATTTTTAACTTTGAGGCTATCAATCGCTTTTATTAGTTTTCTGATTGCCAACTTGTAGGTTAGCAATGACATAGGATTTGATCTTATCACACTACAAAACTAATGTGAATAGGATATCTTAAAAAAATTGCACCTACACGTTTATCACTGCAGATATTTTTTTACATATATTTCAGAAAATAATGACAATTCTGTAAGGTCCTTTCCTCTTCGCTATTATAAAGTTAAAATAATCTTACTAGGAAACATGGCGACTTCTCGCACAGGCGTGAATAATACCAGCACAACAGAAGGGTAAAATAAATCCTTTCTTATTCATGAAACTCTTAACACAAATGCACGTACTTCGTGCTTATAATAACACCAACGACTTGCGGTTTAACTTACGAATAAGCTAACAATAAATTCAAAGATAAATAGTAGTGTTGGACTAACAATTTAGTTTTAAGGCTAACTAGGCTGACTCAAAAACCCACCTCGCGATATACTATTTAAATGACCAAAAATGTGTATCAGCAACTCAGCATAACAACAGCGAGGACAGGACAGTAACGTGTGCTGGCTAGCGAAATCACTCTCTGAATAAACTACTAGCTCATCTGTTTTTATACTCTGTTTACTTAACGATAAATTTGCCATCGTGGCGAGGAAATAAGAGGAGAAAATGAGAAGTTCAAGAAAGAGGCCAAACTTAAAGTAATTTGTTATGCAAATTAAAGAAAACCCTACAATTCTAGTATCGTCGATTAGTCCGTGAAGCTCTGCAGTTACAATAGCAATAATTTTGTTCTCAATTCCTTGAAATAGCTTGATCATGGCTAATGTAGTTAGCTAGTCTTTGATTCAAGGTAAACGAAATCCATATATTTATTTTAGCGGTACTATTTCGATGCTAAATATGTTACCATGTTGCAAAAAAAAAATATGTTGCGATCATAAAGTTTAATAGCTTATAAAGTTTAGAATTCGTGTCTGCAGTCAGAAACAGAAACTAAAATTTATATGGACTGGCAGCGAGTTATTCCTAAGTAACAACGGAAAATGGAGAAGGGGGCAAAAGATCTTTCGAAAAGACTCAAAGCCGCTTTATTTATAAATTTCAGAAGATTAGGGTTATCTCATAATATATGTTTTTACGATTGTCTGCAGAGGGCTTAAAGTAGAGTATCACTTACTGTTTATTAATTTTAGTAAAAATATAATACTTGTTCCCTTTGATATAAAAGTCTTAAATACTTAAATTAAAAAACTTGGGTTACATTGTAATATAGATTTTCATGAAAAACTCTAAGCTTCAAGTAAAGTACCACTTCCTGCTGTACATTAAATTCCGGTTTTCATTTACTGCCCATAATAGTAAAGACTGTTATGAGGTTCCTCTAAAGTTCCACTTCTGATTGTCCAATTTTACCCAAAATTTAATGAACGTTTTATATGGATGTAGACATGTAAATACAGGAAATCGAAATTTTTGGAAGTTTTAACTAGGAGTTGTAGAAGACGAAAAAATCGTCACACCTAGAAATACAAATAGATAAACACACATAATAGTAAAAAAAGTAAAAATTTTTCGTGGCGATCCTAATTCGTTGAAAACTCATTATCCAATTTTTGGATCGAAATCATTACTACCTTTTACCTATAGCTGTAGGTTAGTGAGGAGGAGGGGACAAAACTAGTGGTGCTCATTTTTCCCTTTAGCGAAACCGCTAAGTTCATGTGCGTTTCTTAGGGTCAAAATGAACGATTCGTGTTTGTTCTCTTAAAATTGAGGATGGAATTTTGAACCGTAACACCCATTACTTGGCACTGAAAAATCCATCAAGTTCTGCCGGCGTTCGAAGTCAAATACGGTTTTCGATTAATGTTTGATGTGGGATTTAAAATATCAGGTTAATCGGTCCACTATTTTCCCAGGGTACTTTAACAGCCGCCCAATATTAGAACTTCTGCAAGACGTAAAATACAGTTTTGTTGAGAACAAGCCGGTATTTCATCTCCGGAAAGGAAGGTTCGAACATTACGATAAGGCTGCGCACAAGAGATCACCAGTGAAACCGTACCTGATAGAGGAAATCGGAGAACAGATAGGTGATAAGTGGAACAGATCGATTTCGAAGAATGGCCTCCACGTTCATCTGACCTGACTCCAATGGATTTTTTCCTGTGGGCATACTTTAAACAGCAGGTGTATGCTCCCCTCCATAAGCATTGCTGGACCTTCAACGACGTATTACACATGCCTGTGCAAATGTGTCACCCGCCATGCTACAACTTGTGCAAAGTAAAGCCCAACGAGTATCCAAATGCGCATTGCAGCTGACGGAGAGACGTTTGAACGTCAATATTAAAAGTATCTTCTCGTAACTTGTTGTTTGTTTCTCTTTAAGCTAGTTTCATCACGTCGCAGTGTAAGAAATTGCGGAGTCACAAATGCTCGTTAAAATCATTCTATTCTTAACATTAATATATATGAGGTTTCTTATCGTATTAAATCGATGATGCTGTACAATTTTCTAATTCCCTTTTTCCTTCTATCTCGTACTATTTTCGAGATCAGAAAGCTAATTCCGCCGTTTTCCACTAACTGCCACTGTGAGCAGGCTTATCTGTTAGCGCAGAGCCACTTTACTGTACTTAAACAGCACTTCTAGACTATAACTGCAGCTGCTCGGCAGTTAAACGGGTGGTACCGGACTTTAGTGGGCAGCCTTTATAATGCTTTAAGATTCGCATTACCAGCAGTAGAAGACATAAAAGTTTCAGATGATTTTGGCGTTTAGTTGTGGTGATCGTCTGAGGGAAGACGTGAGTGATTGCATAATTTAATAATTTAATGAGATGACTTGATTTTGTTAAAGTGAAAAGTGAAGTAAAATTGAGGTATCTTTCATTAATAAAACTATAAATTAATTACAATACATAATTCCGCAAAACCTTATTTAATAGATAGTTTTCTCAAATTCCGGAACTGATTAATCATTTTAAAGTATGCAAGATAAAGCTTCAGTATATAATTCCTCATTTTTGTAAAAGGTTATTATTTTATAAATTTTTATTAGTAATTTCAAAAAGAATCACCGTGCTTTTCTTACATGATCTTTTCCTATAGTTTCAGTTTCCGCTGTAATACAATTTGAAATTCCTAAATAAATCTGCCACTTCATTATACCTTAAATTACGACCTGTAGAGTCATTAGGTTATATCGATGCAGGAATGAAAAAATGTACAATGCCCTCGTCGGGGTTCGAACTCCTGACCTACGCGTCCTGATTACGCGCACTTCCAGTTGCACCAAGAAGAGTGCGAAAAGGAAGAAGAAAATAATACCTTATATACTCCTCCTCTTAAAAGACAACTGGGGATTAAGGGACTTAGTTGTCAAATCTTGGTGCTGGCGAATAATTGTTAACCACCTTTTAGTCCAGGTGCCACTCGTAGAGACTTTTAGAATTTTTTCTATGTCAGGAAACCGAAGAAATCCTCAATTTCCTCGTCGGTATACGAACACCGGACCTCCCGAATACGCGTCGAGTATCCTTCTAATTACACCACGAAGGCATGCGGAAAGGCGGGCGAAATTATCTTACATATATTGTTATTTAAGCGTGTTGTATAGAGTTCTGAGTTCAAAGAAAGTTACTCCCAAAGTCCAGAATTATGCGTTTCCGCCATCTAGGATTTGGGATTTGGCATACGATTCCGCTTCCCGCATGAGCACACTGAATCGAAGGAAAACGATGATGATTTCTTAGCAATGATGAAGGCATGAGTGCGGCAAAACAGGTTGAAAACCACTGATTTAGCGATAAAGAAGACCAGCATTTCTCATGATAAGGGTCCGCTTGAAATCATACAATCTTAAGTATAGTAACTCTAAAATACCCGTCATATCAGTCTGTACAGATAGAATACTGAAATATTTAGATAGAGAGGAGTACAATGAAACATGCAAATGAACCTATAAGGTAGGATGACATTTATGCTTCAGAAGTCTCCTAATAACATTTTCCATAAAAAACAGGATTTCAGATGCAGCTACAGTTACGAAACATTATACAGTAAAACGAAAATTTGTATGTCAATTAAAAATATTTGTGACTTATATCGAAATTAAAATGTTTCTGATGGTCACGAATAAATATATTTAATGGACTCGTTCGGATTAAAGAGTGATCTTTTAGATAATACTGTTATAAATATTACTACCGATGTTCCTTTATGTTATCTGAAATATTAACTACTTTCGAAAGAGATCATCTGCGGTCATCAAAATATTCGACATTTCTACATTTAGTACAGAATGATTTTCTATTAACAAATCACTGCCAGCGGTATGCGGAATTGATAAAACTATTTTGTTTTACAAATTTTCGTATTACGAATTCTTGATACGCATAGTTAAATTTCAAAATAAATCTATTTCTGCGAAATACTAAAGCAATTCTTTGTTACATAATTACAGACATTTACAGCTAGTTATCTATATTAATATGGTCTGTAAGCAGGGACCTGAGTATAGCAAAGCATATTTTGATGAAACGTTCTAACAGCATGGATAAAGTTTTTGCATATGCATCCAAAGAACCTCAAAAACAACTCATAGCCTGCTATTCTATAGCTATCCATTAAACTTGGTTCTAAATGCAAATATTGCAATCTGTTTTTTTTCCGGTATTCAGATTATTCATATAAACTTTATAAAATCTACAACAAGACTGTTTTCTGATAAATTGCTATTGGTAACATTACTTTGAAAGATCAAATAATAGTTACTGGCAACAAATGTGCAGCACTTACCTTCAAAATAAAAAGTTTCATTCCATCGAGGGTTAAGGGTCCGATGTTTCACTTTGGTCTCTAATTTCCTCTTCTTGTCCGGGAGAAGGGTGACTTTAACATATGGATCACTGGTACCTAGTTTGGGAAGAAAATAATATTTGCAATAAAGTATTGTAAATTTTATAATTTATTATATACATAACGTATGCGTAATTTAACAAGAAACCTCCCGAAGAAAATAATCATTACAATTCATAAAGCATGACA
>KK112771.1:156912-224128 GCA_000611955.2 Stegodyphus mimosarum
TTTAAAAGGTGAATGGGAAGATCGTTTTTTGAATCAGGTGTTCGAACGTAAATACTGCCGAAGCAGGGCCCGTTTGTCAGCGAAATCATAAGTTAAGATGAGGCCTGTGTTCCGTAAAAACTCTACGTTATTTGGTAAAAAAATTAACGAAACTGAATGCACATGTGATAGACTACGATCCAGCCATGCGTTCCTTCAACAGGAACTTCGTGCAACAACTTCAACAGTTATTGGACAAACTGCATAATACGATTACTGCGCACTGCAAGAAGTATTGCACGAAGTTTGGTTATACAAAAACCCGCAGTCCTTACGTTTCAGAGCTCTGTTCTGCGCATATTTCCTTATCGATGCATGCCAGTTCACATGTTGCAACTTTGAGAAGAGAAAAAATTGATCGAGTTGACTTTGTTATTTTTTCTCTCAACGAATATGTTGAAGGTAACAGGTGCCGCTGCGGATGTTATAGACAGATGAGGTGCATATCTCCTTGACTGGCAACGTGGACTCCAAGAAATTCATTGAATAATCTGCCGAAAATTCTCATGATGTTAAAAAAATGCTTGTGCGGCATCGCAAGCACTTTTGTTCTCGGTCTGTGCATATTAGAAAAAGCCACTTCCACAGGTACGAAAATGTGCTCCATGAGAAGTGCTTGATACACAAAATGTTGCAGAATTATGTAATTTAGGACTGCAGCAGCGAAATATCGTTAATGACATTGTAGGGATGCAAGATCGGGCTTATCCAGACGTCCCCACAGGTGTTCAAGTATTGTAACAGCTACAATCTCCCACATGCAGTGCGTTATCGTCTGCAAAGGTGGGCATATTGAAAACTTGTAATTCCACTGGAATTTTTTTTTGTTTTGATTTCCTCTCCTGTGCTGTCATTAGTCGACAATTCTCGTCCTATGTCTATTGTCCCAACGGCATTTATGGTTTTTCAATGCGTCGCTCAATTTTCGCAGGGAAATACTGCATGTTGTCAGTCGAAAATTTCGGTATTTTTTACTGTAATTGTATTATAATATCTCTACTATTTTAAATCATCACATTATCGAAAGCATACTTTCAAACAACGATATCTGAAATTTCATTTCCATTACTTGAGCGGATAATCGAAGAAGTTTTTTATCAACAGCCTGTATAGATAAATACGTAGATATAATATCAAATTATCGTCACGCTCTTTTAATAACAAGACACAGGAATAAAAGCCCTTAGTCTTGTTCGCGCATGCATTTGAGCATTTTTAGGCTACATAAGTCTTATTAAAGCAGCCTTGTCTTGTATAAACGTATTTTATTGTATAAAAATATGATAAAACGTAATTCAGTTTATTATTGAAGCTTCAAGAAAACTATCCAACTAAAAGAACACTACAGGAAGACCACTTTCACCCAATCATCAGCGACAGAAAAAAAGAAAGAAACCAGAGGCTTTATATTGGTGAACATTATTCCTATTGTTGGGATACCTAAGAATGGCTATCCTCATTAACGACTCAGAGCATTTCTTGTTTTGTTTGATACGTGGATCTTCTTCCGACAAAAGGCATCAGCCAACAAAACCACAAAGTAAAAATAATCCTGGCGTTTCGCCAGGGAAAGGCTATCTGAAAGAAGACGTCATAAATGGGAAAAAGTAAATGTATCTTCCTGACGCAACTGTGTTTTCTCAGCATCAATGCAAGAAGTTAAAAATAAGATAAAATAGTCATTTGGTATTCAATTTACACCCTATTAAATATCTAACAGTTTAGCTACAGAATAAGTGACTTTAAAGAACTATGTTACAATAGAAAAGGCTTTCAAATCGCAAAACTACTCATTTGATACGTATTACAATTTCCACAGAATGTTGGCAATATTCAAGCTTCAGTACATGAATCCAACTTAACAGCAGAAAATTATTTAAATGCTTGTATTCATATATTATTATTGTTTTTTTACTGTTAGATTTCCTGAGAAAATTCAAAGGTCACTGAATATATTAAAACAATTATTTTCAGAGGATCATACATTTTATTGAACCTTTCTGATTTCTCAGTATAAACGCTTGTAGGTCTTGTAGACCAACCACATTTGTTACGAGCTATGGGTTGCTGCTGTTTCTTTAAATAATCAATCTAGATGAGCAGGAAGAGATTGACAGTTTATCAAAACGCAAAAATTAAAAGCTGTAAATAGTGCAAGAAGAATGTAAGCAAACCTTCTTTAACACACCAAAAATATTGAAAATTAGCGATATGCCTCTCACAGTAAACTCTAAAATGCAGTTCAACTATCTCTCTCGGGCGTCTGAAGCTGTATATCTTTGAAAATATTCATTCTACATGCAGTTTCCGAGAAAATTCATCCAGGATTGAATTATTTCTTTTATGCAAGAATCATGAGAGACCTCTTTGTGCTTTCTAAAGTTCATCCATTGTCTATCGCCACGTGGTGAACTGCTCCAAATTAATTCACTGGTAGAATCTTCAATATCATAAAGAATTTCAAGAAGGTATATTGCTGGTCTACATATATTTTCGATTCCAGTTTTTTCTGATTTAGAGGAAACGATGCTAAAGTATTGTGCGCCGAAGTGTATCGTGTGATGAGTGGACGTTCGGCACGTATAGTAGGACTAAAGTTATGATCTGGTTATTTAATTTTCTTGTTTTATTTGTTCGAGCTCCAGAAGTAAAATTTTTTTTATTGCAAAAATAAATTGAGTGAATTTTAGATGATTAGCTTGTAGTTTCTTTTTCAACAATCTCAGTGTCTCGGATAAGTACATCATGTTGTTGTCTTCTGTAGGTCACGTGTTTTATCCCTATCATTCGGGTTATTGCGGAACCACTTTTAATCTCACATTTTTTATTTCCCACCTTTTCGGCTTATTTCGGCCTTTTTATACATGTCGGCCTATCATATTATTTTTGCCTATTATTTTTACCACATACAAATTAATTTTAGTACACTACGCTAGACCGTACTTCAGGCCCTTGATAGCTCCGCCTACTTAATTGAGATTTAGAGGGCAACTACTTAGAATCCTGATAGCTTTGGCTATATCTTTTAGCTAAGCCTTAGTTAAGCTTTAATACTTATTACTTTAAGTTCAAGCCCAAGTGGAGGCTTTGTTGTTACGCTCTGAGATGGGAGTCGACTGTGTTAATCCTTATTTTGAAAAATAGACTCCTTCCTTGAGACTCCTTCTCGAGTCTTACGTTTCTATCCACACACTCAAGCAATTATTCGCTTATCGGTGTAAGTGGTTCTCCACATTTAACTGTGAAATAAAAGGGTCGAACCCCACAATGTTGTTAAACAGTCCACCCTTTTACACTGAAGTCACATAATCTTAAGGTATATTAAGATGTTTTAATATACTTATTAAATATTTTTCTTAAGAAACATTTCTTTCCTGTGTCAGCATCTTATTTTAAGACCTGTGTTTTATTTATAGATACAAGTTACTGTAAGTTAATTTCAGTGAAAATACTTTGTCGACTGTATGTTTCGTTGCCGCTTCCTACTTCTAGATAAATAAGTACCTTAAATCATCATAAAAAGCGAAATGAGTATATTATGCAGCATTTTCTTTAAACGTTGCATTATATGATTTGTCAATACTAGTATCAATAATCTATTTGTAACTTTTTAACGGATGAGCCTTACGGCAAAATAAGCAGTGGTTCTGTTCATGCTTTGCCGATCATACACATTTTTTCAGCTGCAGTAATAAATAACTTTAATTACTGCAGCTGTAAAACAGCTCTACTTCTTCGCATGCCTTCTAGTAAATTTGAAACTGCTGAATCTAAATTTATCATTTTATGTCCCAAACTGCCTTTTAAATCAGAGTTAACATACAAAGCTTCACTAAACAAAATTTCCAGATACCAGAAACATTACATGGTCGAATATAAACAAACATTTTCTAAAGAACATATTATACAAAACAGTTTATAGGACACTGAAGATCAGTTGTAGACCCATTAGGTTATTTCAAAGCAGAAGGAAAGAAAAATGAGCAAACCCCTCGCCAGGACTCGAACCACGGACCTCTCGAATACGAGTCGAGCGTGCTGACCACTACACTACGAATGCATGCTAACAAGGTGGGAGAAATACCTTATATACTCCTCCTTTTAAAGGGCAACTGGGGATTAGGGGACCCAATCACCAAATCCTGGTTGTAGAGAATCATCATCCATCATCTTTTAGTTCGGGCGCCACTGTAAAAACGTTAGGTTATTTCGAAGCAGAAGGAGTGAAAATGAGCAGTGCCCTCGCCGAGACTTGAACCACGGACCTCTCCAATACACGTCTAGCTTGCTGATTACTACACCACGAATGCATGCTAAGAAGGGGGAAGAAATACCTTATACAGTAACAAGAGAATGGAAGACTAGCTACTGCATATCTGCTAGTCACTGATTGATGAATTCTTGCATCTCCTAAGCGTGAAATTCGTTTTTTCTTCCCTCGAGAAATTGGAGCATTAAACTGTTGTCCATTGAATCCTAAAAATTCTGACAGGGAGACCAACCAATAATACCACCCCCTTGTCTTCCCACCCACAGACTTATTCAGTCATTTTAGCATTTCGTAAATTTTAGTTTA
Organism: Stegodyphus mimosarum; assembly: GCA_000611955.2. NCBI lineage: Eukaryota > Metazoa > Arthropoda > Arachnida > Araneae > Eresidae > Stegodyphus > Stegodyphus mimosarum. The sequence continues at coordinate 161,528 of KK112771.1, forward strand.
TATGTTTATTATTACGTGTTTGTAGAACATTTATTATTTTTCTTCGGCTCTATAATGCACTGCGACTTTGTTATGCGACTTCCTAAATGAAGAACTGAGATGTGACGATGAAATTTTTGAAAAATCTCTATTTAGACAAAATACAGCTAAGATCATATAAAATAAGTTTTGGCCTCCATTGAGGATGAGCATTGGTAAACAACTACTACTCTTTCCATTAGCTGCAGTTACACGTTTGGTATTAAAAGAAAAGTCTGGTTTCTTAGTACTGAATTTATTCCATAGTAAATGCTACTTAAAGAATCCAAACTCACTTTAGTCCATAATTAAGAAAGTAATTTCTGAGAAAGCCATGCAGTTGAAAATAATATCCTTTGGAAAAAAAAGCATCCTCACTATATATCTTTCATTAAATCTTCTCGAATCGGGATTTCATACAATTTTAGGTTTCCGTCGGGAATTGAGATTAAAAAAGGATTTAGTTCTACTGACTTAACTTCTTTAAGAAATTAACTGTTTCTGAGGTTTAAACGAGTTAGTAAATTAAAATGTATCACGCACGAGTCAGAAGGTTTAAAATCCTATTAAAGAGAAGGGAAGAGTTTTAATTCTGAGAATTATAAACTAATCTTAGGTACTTTTGTTTTTCGTAGGAAAGCACTGGTTTATGAAGTATCAAACTATTAAACCGGCCTTAAAATACCTTCGTTGTGAGGTCGAAATATCAAAAGAAGTGTTAAGATTTTAAATTTAGTTTTAAGACCAAATAGATAAATCCGGATAAACTTAAATTAAGCAAAATATAAAATTTTATCTACTCAATTCATTGATATGCAACAGAAAAGACATTTAGGCACATCTAGGAAATAAAATTGTAGAGACATTAGGTTACTTCGAAGCAGGAGACGTGAAAAATGAGCAATGCTTTCGCCGGGACTCGAACCTCGTATCACTCGAATATGCGCCGAGTGTGCTGATCATTACAACAGGAAGGCATGCAAAGGAGGGAGAATTACCTTATAAAATAGGTACATCGTTTCGGGTAGCTTGAGTTGACTGAGAACACCGAATCTGTAGAAATGACAGCACAGCGGATTTGGAAAGAGAAAAGATCTGATAAATAAACTACCTTACAAGGTATTTCTCCCGCCTTCTTCGCATGCCTTCGTGGTGTTGTGGTCAGCACGCTGGGCGTGTATCCAGAGTGATGAAAATGAGCAACGCCTTCGTCCCGGCGAAGGCGTTGCTTATTTTTCACACTTCCTGCTTCCAAATAACCTAATGACTAACAATTGGCGTCCAAACTAAAAAAGGTGGTGGATGATGATTCTCAATGATGATGATTAGGGGACCCAATGGCCCTTTAAGATGAGGAGTATATAAGGTAATTCTCCCGCCTTCTTCGCATGCCTTCGTGGTGTAGTGGTCAGCACGCTAGCCGCAAATCTGGAGGTCCGTAGTTCCGAATTCTGGCGAAAGCGTTGCTCATTTTTCACATGTCCTGCTTCCAAATAACCTAAAGACTTTACAACCTGTACCATTACAGCGACTCCTTTCAAGCTAAAAATGTTACCAAATTGCTTATCGACTTTGCCCAAGTTCCATTTACTCAAAATGAGATATCGGACAAAATGATCGAACATCCGTTTTACTGCGATTACACTATAACATGAATTATGCTGTCTCTTATGATATCAGTTTATACATATCTTCTGTAAAGGATAGTCTAAGGCCGTGTGCCTTGACAAGTTGAAGAACTGCAAGTTACAATTTACGCAGAATTTGTTAACAGAAGATAATTAAAATTACGCAAAATCCAACTTTAGCCCCTCTTTTTCAAGGTCAAAATAATATTTGCAAAGATGGAAGGGCTGAAAACAACAGAGAAGAGCTCACAAAGTCGAAGTATATATATATATATATAGTCATTCTCGGAATCAAAATCTACCCCTTATTGCGATCCCTTTTTTGCTTCTCAGTTTTAAGTTGGAGAGCTTGTCTTCTAGTTTGAAAGGAAATGCAATAATTGGTATAATACCTAAACATTAAAGATCAAGCTAACATAATGCTAATACAATTATGGAACACTTCTTTGAGATTCGAAAATTACAGTTTTATGAATCCTCTACATTTGAATTGCTTAAAGTACAGAAATACTTGGAAAATACTCGCAGATTTAAAACTTCGATGAAGACTGCTTAGCGCAAGCACCGATTTCATAATTGATTTTAAAAGTGCTTGTGTATAATTTTCATCTGCAAGGCACACTCTGTTATATTCAGTTTCAAGAATTTTAAATTTACTTTCTGCATTTTGGTACTTCAATGAAATTTATAACTAACGATACTTACAAACATAACAGTTTTCATCTGTTTTTACGCACTTACGCAATGAATCGCATTTGTATTAATTACAGTTATGATTACGAATCTGGGAACAATTTGTTAGATTAGATATGTATTTGAATTGCTACGAAGGTTTAGCAATAAACAATAAACTACTACTTCTTTCTTAGGAGCTGCATTTGGATTTTCAATAAATTGCTGCTATAAAACTGTACGAGATTATTGGTATAACATCTATATTCCATTTACTAGAACTTACATTCTTAAGTTAGAACGTACTCTAAAATGGACCTACTCTGCTTTTAAATGGTATTTATTGTCGAGAAAAAGAAAACGTTCCTTTTAGGTTTTGGATATCATTACAGTACTCTGTGAAAATTTCTTTGAGTTAAAGCATGAATTTATATTTGCTTTGCATTGAAAACGAAATTTAGAAAAAAAATTGTTTAAGCTGCTCATATAACCGCACACTGTCAACAAAAGTTCAGGAAGAAAAATATTTAAAAATATAAAAAAAAGATGCTACTTCCTTTTTATGCACTCAGCTGCTTTTCTAGGCATAAGAAGGTTTTTCCTGTTGAAATGTACATAGGAAGAAGAAACCAGAAAAGTGTCCCCATTGAAAGTGAAAAAAGAGGCTAAAATCCTTTGCCATTAATGTTTGCCAACGCAAAAGGGGTGTTGAAAATTTATATGCGGTAGATTATTATTTTTCGACGGAAAGACCTTCCGAAAAAAAGGAATACCACTTCACTTAAGGGCAATAATCGTTACGTATTTAATGTAAAATTCTGGAAAAGGTAATATAGATAATATAATGGATAAAATTTAATAATACTAAACTATGGATATTCAAGGAAGAGTAATATCTAGTTAAGATTTATGTTATGATCTATGAAATACTTCTCCTAATAAATCTAGAATGCCAACCTTAATCAAACATTTTAGTTATTACCTAATTTAATTGCATAATGCATTTTAGAATTATCGTTTATAATTCTGCATCTGAAAGCACTCGAATATGAATAAAGTTTAATTCATAATAATGGAGAATTTGAATAGTTGAGTGAGTTGCTTGTGAAGTTTGAATCATTCATGATATATTGTTATGCTCGAATTCGAAACCAGCACGTGATTAGTACATTTATGTCGTTGGAATGCATTCCACTGGCCCTTTCAAGAACTAGTTCTTCCTATGTATTGACTGCTGTGCCGGTGGCTTGTATTTTAATTAGAAGCATAATTACCAAGTTGAGAATTAAACATGCAAATTATATATAACAGTTATACAGTTTACTGCGTTTAAGGTAATTCTATTTAACTGAAATTTACGGTTTTCTATGAGGTACATAAAACCGGAAACAAATACTAAGCAAAATCAGCCATTAACTATCAGATTTTGGGCAGTATCTAATATAATTGTACGTGACATAAACTAAATATGAAGTTGATAATATCAGTGTTTTCCGTTGAATATTAAATTTCTGGTTGAGTTATAATATATACCTATAAAGATTGCAAGTTTATCAAAATAATATTTTTAGACGAGTAAAGAACGCTGCTAGGTTTCAAAAAATTTTCAGATCCACACAACTTTAAAAGTGGGATCCTTTTGTAAACATATTCTAAATACATCATATAACTTTTTCAAGCTGATAGTTAATTCTGGTTCTGAAAAAATAAGGCTATTCTTAAACTACGATTCCGTTGTGGACCAAAATTCAACTTCCTTCGCACACTTGTTTACAACTGCAATTAATAGGAAGAACCAACTGTAATTTCAATAATTCATTTACCACTCGGTTCAAATTTATAAGCAATTAACATGCTTTATTTTAATACTGTGGAAACAGCGAACATTAATAGTTTCGCTAGTTTTAAATGAATTTTAGTCAAACTAAATTAGGTCGCAATAATTATTTACATACGATATCCCTATTGGACATTAACGATGAATTATTTTAGTGACTCTTTAACATTGTCCAAATTTTGTATGTATTAAGAAATAATTTAGTTTGACTGGACTAATCTTTTCTCGCTTCAGCACTTCACATGCCACTCAGCAATCGCATAATTGATTCACATATTAACTCTGATAGTTACATTTTAAAGTAAGTTAAGGACCTTTTGATTAGGTACTTGTAAACTTGTCTTCATACTTCATAGCCGTGGAACTAGTTTCAGGTCGCATATAGTTTAAGCTATACAAATATCAGGAAACATTACTTAATGATCTTAATCTTTCTTGCTTCATACCTGTAAAACTAGTTTCATTGCATAAATCGTGTGTATACAGTAAAGCTAATAAAACTGTCTTGGTCTTGATTAATTTCATGTTAGCAGCAAATGAAATAGGGTAAGAAATACATTTTTTAAACAGTTAAACTGTTTAAAAAATTTTAAATTTAAAAGATTATTTAGATTAGAAAAAATTTAAAAGATTTTGCTGATGTTACGATAATAGAGTATGTATAAATTGGTTTACGATGTAAATTCATAGCGTAAAATTAACTTAGAGCTCCATGATCATGTTTCACTGCGTGAGCCTCATTAGCCCTTTCCCTAGTTAAGTGCCATGTAAAATATGCTATATAAAATACGCTTATACAAGATTAAATTTAAGTTTACTTGTTTATTGAAACTGTTGAAGGAAAGAGGAAAGAGTTATAAATATTTCTTCACATCATATACTCAGCAATTTTCTGTCATGTCAGTTGCTTTCTGTACTATTTTGATGACTTGAACTGATTCACCCTGCAGAAAGATTATTATTACTTGAGTAAGTTTTCAGTTAGATTATTTGAATTTTTAGTTACTGGATTATGGGCAAAGCACGCGAGGGCGATTATTTTGAGGGATGTTTGCATTCTCGTAAGATATTTTAGGGAAAAAATTTCCGTACTTACATGATACTTGAATATGTAAATATATATATATTTAACATTGTATATCTGTACATATATCTATCTATATATATAAAGCCATAGGCAAATATATAGATATAAATCCCCACGCAATCATTGCGTTTGCGGAGATTTAAACTTGGATGAAACTACGGCTCGTATTAATTAGTGTTGGGTAGGATTCAGTTTTAGAAAAGATTTTTAGAGATAAATTGGATAGACATAAGAAAGGTTAAAGGATGGAAGCTCACTATTCTCTGTGAGGGTACAGTTAAATTCCTATGAGGCATTAATTTCAGGGATAGCGGAGATGAGAAGATACGAGTTTTGGTGGTGGAGAAAAACTACTTAATCTTATTCCTCTCACAATAAGCATAATCCAAATTCAGTTCTCTGAATCAAATTTATTACTTCCTGGGAGAATTCCAGACTGTTCCACTCCGAAAGTACAAATTTTATTTTAGCACTAAACTTTAAAAAAAGGATAGAGAGAAATAAAAGAATAATTCTGTGTTTTCTTTCTTTTCTTGAGCCCATCTGAATTCCTCGGCCACAAGGATGAGTGACTTTTGGTAAACTCTTGACTAAAGTAGTCTAATATAAGCCTGGCTGTACGGTTATATTGTTATAAATGGGTTTAGAATAATTAAAATCGAAATAGTCCTCTTTCCACTGTAAACTTTGGTTTCTTACTATTCGATGGTAAATATTAAATTGTAATTTTCTTTACGTCAGTGAGATCATAGAAAATGAGTGTTTCAATTGCATTTGATTAATTTATTTTGGGAGGAAAGAAATCAATAAAATCTGGAGAAAGGAAAGAGAACAGTGCTTCCAAACTGAAATGACACTTGAGATGTAATGATTGTATATTTACAACATTTCTCGTCTTTAAATTTATAAGGGAAAGTATTAAGGCTTGTTTAATGGAAAGTAACTAAAGTTTAAGTTTAATAAACAATAATTCTTTTCTCAAATATGCTAGCGAATATCCAGTCTTTCTTGGCTAATGTATTCAAACAATGTTGTAACCAAAATGCATAGCTATTTATTAACGATACTCTAGTATCGCATTTATGTGACAAGACAAGACGCAGCACTTGTAGTTCACCATTTCAACAAGGTGATCAAAGATCCTGCGCTTCTACCTCTAAACTGAGCCAGTATATGTCAATAGCAATACAATTTGGGTTAATATTATTAATATTTTGACTAAAATCGTGTTTTCAGTTTTTTCTTCGTGTAACCCAGAATTCAACTTTCGCTCGGAAATAAGCCAAATTTTGAAATTATCGTTACTTTTAGGATTGTTATTCTAAATCACATTACAACTGTACGTTAAAAGCGTAAGAATATATATACGTACATATATAGATGTATTATTAATTAATATATAATATTAAACCTTAGAGTAGCTAAAAGCGTATTAAGCTTCTACTTATGAATAGCTTTGTTCTTTGAATAGCTTATGAATAGCTTTGTTCTACTTCAAACTTTTCAATACGTTTGCTTTTCATTTAATATTAAAATTCGCGCAGGGTTAAAATTTATTTAATTAAACTTTTTTATGTATATCTTTAATTGCCCTTTTATGAGCTTTTCAAGGTGAATACTGACAAGAATAATAGTGCTGATCCCTTTATTTCTGGAAGAGGATTTTTCGTGTAAAGCAATTAAGCTGACAAGGCCTATAACTATCAAGCTAAAGCAACTGCTAGATAAAAATTCTCAATTTGATCTAGAGCGCAAGTAGCATTTTAAAAACCAGCCGTTCGCCAAATAATCAGTGATGCACCCTAAAGTAATGATAAAATTTTCAGTTAAGATCTTACACAACACACATGGTCAGAGGTCTTATATAATGTGATCTTGAATAATTAGCAAATGCGTAATTCCTCTAGATCTTTCAGACTTCAGTTTATTCCTGACAGTTCGACAGCTTTTGCCTTCCTTTTGCACTGGTGAAATAAATTAAGAGAATTTGCATATTTTTATCGAATTGCATGAAAAGAACTGAACTGAAGAAAAAACCGCTGCTTCTAGAAAAAATGCAAATCTTGTACAGCAAATACGTAAACGTACACGTGTGTAGATGGAACCAGTAGAAAAACAGGCTTTATAAGCGCGTGCAGGGTAAGACGAATTGCGTTCACTAGCTCACTTTGGCGAATTTTTTCATGTTATCTTGCAGTAATCGATTAAATTCACATTGCAACAGTAAAAATGAGTAACCACGAATGTTTAGATGATCGAATGAGGTGGCCAATTGTGGGGAGGCTAGAGGGAGGCCAATTGCAAGTCCAGGTATGCAGAGAGTTTAATTTAACGCCCAGCGTCGTATGTAACCTATGGAAACAGTTCCAAGATACTGGATCCATCGAGAGAAAGCCTCGACAAGGTCGTCCAAGAGTCACGACGGCCAGAGAAGATCGCTATTTGTCCATTTTAGCGTGGAGTAACAGAGGGGCTACAGCTTCTCAGCTGTCTCGGGACCTGTATGCAGCCACAAGAACCCGTGTAACAAGGGTGACTGTTTCTAAAACACTCACTGAGATAGGGTTGTTTGCCACAAGACCGGATGTTTGTGTCCCGCTCACGTCTATAGACAGGAGAGTGCGATTAGCATGGTGTAGGCAGCATACTAATTGGAGTACGCAGCAATGGGCGATCGTTCTGTTCACCGACGAGTCCCGCTTTAGCGTAAATACCGATTCTCGCCGTACGTTAATATCGAGAGAGCCAAGGACCCGCTACCTACCCTCCAATGTCCGCGAAATCAACAATTATGGCGGTGGCGGTGTAATGATTTGGGCAGGCATCATGTTGGATAGCCGCACACTCTCCACGTCCTTGACAGAGGCTTCGTGACTCATGTCAGGCCTAGGGATGAGGTTTTGGAGCCCTATGTTCGCCTTTTCTTGGGGGCAGTGGTCCCGAGTTCATCTCACAGGACGATAACGTGAGGCCACATAGAGCTCTCCTGTTTGACAAATTTCTTGAGAGTGAGGATATTCGCCGGATGGATTGGCCAGCCAGGTCTCCAGACCTCAATCCTATAAAGCATGTCTGGGACGCTCTGAGAGGGCAATTGCAAACAGCAAGCCCCCTTCGAGAACCATCGAGGAACTGAAAACAGCAATGCTGAATGAGTGGGGCCAATTGCCACAGGCACTAATAAACTGCTTTTTTCCAGTATGACATCACGGTGCAAGGCCTGTATGACTGTAAGAGGGGACCATAGCTTCTATTAACCCATTTCTTTTGTGTCTTCTGAAACCGCTGTTTCAGACCTTCAGACTCCCATGAGTGTTACACTCGAACATGTGTGTCTATTATAACTGTTAAATGTTTATTTTGTTTGTATTATATCAACCTATGTCCACACCAAATTTTATTAAAATTTGTCCAGTAGTTCTGGAGATCGTAGATCAAATATGAAAATTCTCTTAATTTATTTTAGCAGTGTATTTTGCAACTCCTCTTTTTTCCACATGTCAGATGATGTAAATGCCAAGTCATTACTAGATCTACATGGTTTACTCTTTAAGTTGCATAGCCATCGTTTTTGGTAGAACACTAGTAAAGTGTTATAGATAATAATGGTAAGCCAGGTAAGTAATTTATTCTTGTTAGTGTTCTGAAAACTTATATCAGTCACCATTCATCGTCAGCATCAAAGGTCACCATATAAGGAAACTAAAGAGTTCCAGTGCTAACCAATGATCGGTCTGCGTGAATAAGGCTTTTAGAAGTGCAACATTGCTGCTCGTGCAAGGCATAACGGCATTACAGAACAAATTGCCCGTAAGCAATAGTCCAAATAGAACAGAACTTTATCTATTTTAATCTTATTGATGGTTATGTTTTCCTGATTTCCTTTGAAATTATTCGAGAGTTCAGGCAGCAGGAGTTAGCGGTTATTTTCACCAGTTTGGAATACCAATTTCGAATATTTGTTACAGAACTTTGGAAACTAGTACTGCAAATTTATAAAAATTACTGCTGATTACCGTTGCCTAATCTGTATAATAACTGTATTCGACGGCTTATTTTTAATTGATGCCTTGACAATGTTCTTGTCTATAACAGCGTCTTGTTTTTTATATCGCACTTTTGTGCAGTCTCTTCAACACGAAAATATCAGTTGATGATCTACACGTAAGGTTCAGTAAGCTGATCGATCTGCAAAATAAGTCTCAGTGATCATCTGTATAAAACCTGAGTGCAAATCGTTTGCGCTCGTGGTAGAATATTATTAGGAGGCAGTATTTAAGCATAAAATCACTGCATAATTAACTGTGATATTTCTTCGGAAATGCAAAACCTCGTTTAATCGGCGCTTGAATTGCCGAAAAGATTCTCCTGTATTAGAATGATCATTCTGTTAAGAGTAAACAGATTATTTATACATCATAGTTATATACCGATTATGTCTTTGGCCGGCAGGTCTCTCCCCTGGATAATCCTCAGCACCAGGGTCGAGGCATAAAAGTCATATTCAAGGCTAAACTGAATCTGGCCTGCAGGCTCAAGAGGCTCCGAGGTATCCACCTCATCGTAATCGTCCTGAAAAGAAGAAATTGAAAATATGTTAGTATATTTTTCCATTACAGACAATGAAATTATCGTTATAAGTGCTTCGGCGCTTTTTGCATACTCTGAATAGCCAATAAATTCTCATTATATTACGTAAATTTATTTAATCAATAATCGTCTAAGTGAAAAATATTTTAACGTATAAGAAATAGAGGTAAAGTTAGCTGTTTCTAAGAAATAAATGCTCTTCTCTTAAAAAAAACCTAAAAAACATGATTGATGAATCACAAAAAAATATTATCTTTGTGACATCTCAAAAAGAAAATGAATAATAAACCTAGTTTTCAAAAACAGTATTAAAATTTAATTAGGAATATTATTAGTCTAGCAACTATTAAATTTATTTTTCATCGTAGTATAGCTTCGCAGTACGATAAGATTTTTTCATACGATAAATTACTTTGTTTAACAGTTGTTGTTTAGACTTTTCCCTTCAGTTACACATCTCCATCTACATTACATATTTTTGTTAGCATTAGTCCAGATAATAGAAGAAAACTATTTCATAGAATAGTGAACCCTTTTAGCAATGTTTCTTCAATATCCTTAGTCTCGTTTTTAATTTTTATTCCTCATATCCATATGTTATTCATTGATTAGAAATGATCATGCCTCAATTTTTCCACATGGTATCAAATGTACATTTTTATTAACTAGGTTCAGCTCAGATATCATTTGGCTAAATTCAACCTTATATTTTGAAAATTACTCACCTTACCTTCAAAACAAAACTGTTTACAAATAAATTTTGATACTTAAAATTTCCTCGCCACCAGAAAATTTCCTCGGAGATAGATAAAAGAGTACATGAATTTTTGTTTAGAAAATAGGAAAAATGAAGGGAATTTCATCACTTAATTGACGCAGCCAACGTCCAGTGAGAATACATTCATTTTCTCTAAGAAATGTATGAAAATCAGAAGTGCAATAGCTGTTTTGCAAACTGGCCCAAACCTTGCAAAAACTTAAAGGTTGAACCCCCCCCCCGCATCCAGATGGCAGACTTTGACAGGATTTTTATAGGAACAAAAAAATTCAATAACGATAAAAAAGGCAGATGAATCTTCAGTATAGACACAAGCTCAGGAAAAAAATCTATTCAGTACTTTATCTTTTCCTGAATAGCAAAAATTCCATCATAGCATCAGAGTTTTATCTGACAACTCAGTCAAAGGACATGAATGGAATTAGGAAGCACATTCAAGTTCTTAGGTTCAGTATTTCACAGATATCAGATGGTACCCAAAGCCATGATTATCATGTGCTCTACTTCTTTAAGAATTAGTTGTTAAAGCTGCATTGCATAGCGTTTGTTTAGAACACAGACATGTCCAGGATGAAAATAAAAAGATAAGATACGAGTTTTTTCGATATTTTAATGTATTGGATGTAATTCTAACATTCTAATGGCAGATGATTTGAAGGGTTAGTAAGTTTGCAGATAAGCACTTGCTGAAATTCTGGAACAAATTATAAAAAAAAGTCATTTCAAGATATCCATGAAGTTGCATATGCGATTTTCATATACATGGAAGTTCGATGAAGGCGAATATAATAACTTTAATTGCATAGAATATCAGTGAATAACAACATTCATTTTCTAAACAAGTAACAATTGCGCAATTCGATGAATTCTGATGAATTTTGATTCGAATTCTAATGAATTCGGAAGTTGAAACAATTACGTTTATTAATCACTGTTTAAAATTACACGGATCACGTTTGTGCAAAATATTATTGCTTATTTGCCAAGAATGAAATCATTTTTCTGTCAGTTATGATGGTAACTGCTTCACCAAATAATATATACATAGATGTATTTTCTTGGCCTGAGTCGCAGAAAATAATACGTTGACTTAAAAGCAATCGCTATTTTCTAGCTGTTGATAAATGAATTATGCTTCGTTCATTTACTTTTTTTCAGTGACATTCATTTTAGAAAAATTTTGTTGGAGCATTTTCAATCGGTATTTCCTATATATGTATATCGATATTTCTTACAGAATATCTTCTATGATACTAGACCTTAATTTATAAAAACAGTGCACTTAAAATAATATTGCTTAACTTAATTCTCAACATATTAATTCAGTTACTAAATATTTGAAATACGTTTGCGAAACTGATGCTCTCTGTTTATTTGTTAACAATGTACACATACTTAATATTAATCAAATGATTTTATAAGTTTCTGAAGATTATGTGAATATTAAAAATGATGTAAAAGCAAATAAAAGCGAACAGTTCTCTATGATTATACTTTCAAAAAAGAATTACGTTTCATCATCTCTCTTTACGATTCAATAAATTAATTATAGTATAAGAAACGAAAACAATGGAAAAGATTTGTGATGCGTTATAGTTCCCGAAAATTTACACCAGAAATATATCACTAGTTATGTTTAACGTGAAACACGGAAACACAAAGTAATTGCTGCATTCTGCAGAGAATTAGACTTCGTACAAAACTACATGACTTCCGAAGCTTTAGCACATGATCTATCTTTACTATCAGCATTATATATCTGTACCTTAACATAATTCTGAGCTTTGGTACGCAGTGTTACGAATAATTACATGGGTTTCATTTCTAAAATCTAATAACCGTCTTAAAATATGGATCCCTGACATAACACTGCATTTAATGAATGTTGCACATCAAAAACGGAATTACAATGATAATACCTTACAAATATTGCGTCCAATCTTTCAACAAACCAAGGCATAGTTTGTGCTACCCAACATGGAATTTTGAAATTTTGAGTATTAAACTGTTAGGTTTTACTTAAAGGAATTCTGAAAAGGAAATGCTTAATTGGCTTGTATACAGTGCGCTGCATAAACATCAGAACATGTAAACATTTATTTTAAATAATTTACGCTTTCTTGACAGAATGCATATATAGTACTTCTTTTTCGAGGTACATCTTTTGCGATAATTTAGCATGCGTGTACATTCTACGTGAATGACGACAATTTTAAAAACTGGTATAAGTCAGACTACCAGGTGTGTTTCCTTTTATGCTTAGTGGAATATTTTGATTAATTACGTGCAGTGATTGCAAACATTTAGGCTACCATACGTCTGTGATGTGCAACATTTCTTTAAGCTATTCAGATGATGCTACGTTTCATTAAGTTTGAGATGAAAACATTCCTAGAACAATAGAACGATAAATAATAACGGTAAAACATCAGTCTCGAATTTAAAACTAAGAACCTTAGACTGATGTCAATATATAGATAAAATTTATGAATTTCAAAGGAGATTAACATGAATCTTTGAATTGTTTCAGTTTCTAGATAAATCTAACTTGAATCTGAAGTTAAATTTTGCACTAATGTCAGACAAGTCTTTTCAAGAGCTATAATAAAAGATTTTATTTTACTATTTGCTTCTGAACCGGATAATATGAAAATATTTCAGATCTGTTTAACTAAACGCATATATTATTTTGCTTAATATTTTTAATACTACTAATAAAATAAAGATTCGCGTGGAATTTTTGCATTAATGCAAATAATTAAACAGCAAAAAATATAACAAAGAATGCCTTGGAATAGTTTTTAGTTTGTATTAAATGATGACACTTTGTTTACAAATGTTCCAAATTAATTTTAAATCTATTTAGCAGAGTGCCTTCTAAAAAAGCGCTTTTTTACGACTTAAGAAGAAATCTTTCTCAAAGTGATTAAAAGTCCATTTTCTCGCATACGTCCCAACTATCGACAAAAAAATTTCTTTGCGGGATACCATAAAACACTGGCTAATCGACCTCATTCTGTAACGGGATAGCATGGGAGTGTAGGCCCTGACCGGTCACCTTGTCGATGACATTAAAAACGAATTGTGGGATCTAATCGGCTATCTACTTGGCAAAAGGCCACGTGGTCCGGCGCCTGACTACGACAATATCTACTCTCCCAGTCACCTTCCCACTTTCCTCTAAGCTGTGGAAATATTTTTCCCTTTTGCTCTAAAGTTGGTCTCGGAGAAACGTACAGTTCGGCTGTTTCTGTTATACTGCAATCTAGTTCACGCTTATTTGCACCAATTCTTCTTATTTTCTTTCACTTACGTCCTTTTCTATCGTAGATGAAACATCACAAAAGAAAAATAGTTAAAAAGCGATCTTGAATGCGGAAATGAAACTATCTCAGATAATAGTGCCGATCCAAGAAAATATTTATTTTTACTTCCTACTCCTATGTTTAACATGGATAAAACGGTTCAATTTCCGGGATCCAACGTAAATAAAAGAAGGCAGCTGGGAGGGGAATATCACGAGGAAATTAATGTTTTTATTAACTGTAGTTTTCCAATAAGGATTTTCTCTTCCTCCTACCGCGATAATTTAAATATTCGCTTTATTTACTATTTGACGATTACTTCGATTTGCAGGTACCTGATTTGTAAACCCCCATTTTTATCGTTAAATTTTTTTTAAACTTATAAAGTGCATTTTGGTCAATAATAACTAAGGTATAATAAATAGAACACATCGTTTTAATTTTTTAGGGTCTTGGCCAATCATTCTTATTTATTTTCTTAAATATGGTTAGCTTGCTTACCAAGAGCTATTAATGAAAATAAAAAGTAACTTCTAAAGGAAAGAAAAAACATTTACTTTTATGCTTCGATCATGTACCTCCAGATATTGTAACAGCTTTAGATATTGTTGCAATAATAATCTTAAACTTTTAAAATAGTTGAATTTGAAATATATCTGTTAATAAATGGCAATGTTTGAAACGCCAACACGAGAGCTGCGTGCGGTTCTCGCACGAAGTAAGATAATGATTTTTAATTTAAAAAGAGATAGAATACGTTTTGGCTGTTAATTTTTGATGTTACCCTTTCTTCGAATTATATGTTGCAGTTATGAAATTGATCTATTAAATAAAGTTTGCTGTGTTCCAACGGAGTTTGCTTTAATTACGAAACAAGCATTACAGTCTTAATTATTTTTGGAGGCACCGGCGAGATAGAATAATCGTGCGTGCTTTTGAAATGAAAGCACATCTCCTGGAAAGCAAGGTATAGCATTTCTTTATTCCCAATTTCAAACGATATTATAAAGTTATTTGAACGAATTTTGATTTTAAACACTGCAGAAAAGCATACGAAAATGTGTTTTGCATCGTTGCAAATTTTAGTATAACTGTGCAAAAGTTTTCTGTGTTCTAAACTCAGTTTACTATTCCTTACTTAGTTTGAAGTGTCCATCATCGGACTTAGTTTGAAGTGTCCATCATTGGACTTAGTTTGAAGTGTCCATCATTGGACTTAGTTTGAAGTGTCCATCATTGGACTTAGTTTGAAGTGTCCATCATCGGACTTAGTCTGAAGTGTCCATCATTGGACTTAGTTTGAAGTGTCCATCATTGGACTTCGATAGTTTGAAGTGTTCATCATTGAACTTTAATACTCAAGTTTATCTTGCATTTTTACATATATATTTGAGTCGTAAATTATTGTATGTTATTTTATGGTGCATCACTGCATATCAACTGATGGTAACAGTCATAGGTTGTTCGGAATAAATGTGGTATTGCTTATTCTGAGCATTTAAACAAGTGCATTTAATTCCTTGTTGCCAGAGCACTTTATTTATTTATTGCAATTAAGTTGAGCTATTTTGAGGAAGCGTAAAGAACAGGGTGTTCGTAAACTTAAGAAGTAGAAAAAAATGTCTTTCTTAGGAAGAGCTCGTAAGGAGGATTTGCAGAATCTCGCAACTGAACTAGGTGTTCAGGTGACTGCTGATTTGAAAATAGTTGATCTGAAACAGAAAATTATTGAGAGCAGAGATTATGACGAAGTATTCGTCAAAGAAGTCTTAAACACGATAATAGAGGACCGAAAAGAGAGGGAAGAAAGAGAGGAACGTAGGAGACAGGAAGAGGAACGTAGGAGACAGGAAGAGGAACGTAGGAGACAGGAAGAGGAACGTAGGAGACAGGAAGTAGAGGAACGTAGAAGACAGGAAGAAGTAGAGGAACGTAGGAGACAGGAAGAAGTACAGGAACGTAGGAGACAGGAAGAAGTAGAGGAACGTAGGAGACAGGAAGAAGTAGAGGAACGAAGAAGGAAAGAACAATATGATTTAGAGAGATTAAAACTTGAAGCTGAGATAAAGTCTCAAACCACCGGACAGGTCCGGGCGAAAACGGAATTGCGACATCTGATGCAGAAATTTGACGACAAAGAAGGAGATATCAGTCTATATTTATCACTGTTTGAAAGGCAAGCAGAATGGGCTCAAATTGATAAAGAAGAATTTGTATCTCATTTGCTAGGACTACTTCCTTACGAAGTAACACAAATAATAGCTAGAGAACCCTCTGATAAAGCTAAAGATTATGAACATGTGAAGACTTTATTGCTAAAGCGTTTTAAATTAAGTCCTGAAAGGTTTAGGCAGAAATTCATGAAGCATCAAAAAAGTACCGAATCAACATGGGTGGATTTCAGCTATGAATTAGAAAATTATTGCAAGGAATGGGTAACTGGTTTGGGAGTTGAGAGTTTTGAACAGTTGTTGGACTTGATGGTGATTGATCAGCTTAAGCGTCGAGTCCCTCCTGAAATTCGAGATCATTTTCTTGACGAATGGGTAGAAATGATTTCGTCCAAGAAATTAGCCGAAAAACTTGATGCCTACGAAAACGTCCGTGGAAACTTCCAAAAAAATCTTGCAGCCGATCGGCGGAAAGGGAAATACAATCCAAAAACTCAAAGTAAAACAAATTCCGATGATAAAAATAATGCTGAAAATAAATGGCCTTCAAAGTTTAATTCGGGAAGCAAGATCTATCAACCTAGTAGTCCACGTCCAGATGATAAATATGAAAAACGAAAGTCACTGCAATGTTACCACTGTGGGTCCTATCAGCATCTAAGACCTCAGTGTCCAAAACTTAAGAATAGTACTGAATCTTCTGCTAATCTAAACAGAATTAGTTCAAGACCGGACGATGAATTTCTGTTACCTTATACTAGTATTGGATACGTAAATGGCTACAAAATTCCTATATTAAGAGATTCAGGTGCTAGTATTGATATAGTTTGTCGTAAATACATCACGCCAGAAATGCTGACAGGTGAAAAAGTGTGGGTGCAACAACCATTAGATTTAAATCCAACCTGTTTACCCTTGGCTGAAGTCGAACTAAACTGCGATCTCGGACATGTAATAACCAAGGCTGCCATTATTGGAAACGAACTCGACAAAGGAAGGTATTTATTAGGCAACCGAACTGCTGCACTACTGAATGAAGAAAAAGAACCTCAAAATCACTCTCATCAGGTTAATGTTGTGACTACTAGAGCTCAAACGAAAAGAGAAAAAGAAAGCAAATTCAAAGTTGGGAAAATAAAATTGTATGAGAAATGGAGCAATGAAAAAAAGAAACTAGCTGCTGCTCAATCTGAATGTAGTTTAATTTCCAGTGATTCATTACCAAGTAATAAAGAGCACGTAGATCCAAACCGTTCTGTTGCTGTGAATCATGAAGTTGATGTTTTGTGCAATGTTTCAGAAAAGTCTAATCTTTTAAAATGCAGCGATGGATTTCATTCAAATATTCACCAAAATAGTTGCAATGATGAAGTACCAATGGACTTGAGCATATCTTGTCGGACTTCTGATGGAATCAAACAAAGTGCATCAGTGACTAATAATCATTCTAGTACTGGGCCTCTTTCTGTTGATAGTAAAAATTCATTACTTCCTGATTCCAAAAGAAGTGATTCTCTGAGAAGTATTCATCCAGAAAGTGTTGTAGAAAATCCTCTCTATGACAAATGTTCTAATGTAGAAAACCCTAGTATGAACATTAATCCTCAAGTACCACGGCCATTTAAAAAGAAACATTTATCTATGGTGAAAGATGATTCTGTTAAAGGAAGTTATGAACATGCTCGGAAGTCAGTGAAATTTGAAGTTAAAAACAGTAAATTATTAAACCAATATGGAGATATAGCTTACAAGCATGATGACAGACCATCACAAGTTTCAGGCTTCTCCCATTTGCAAGCCTTACAGAACATGTGTGATAATAACCCCATGGCTGGTCTTCAGAACAGTGTTATTCAATCTGTAACTCATGATAAAAAATCAAAACTGGATTCTAATTCTTGTAAAAATATAAATGCCAACGAAAAGCTTTCATTTAGTGGTACATGTTTTGATAATTTGAGTAAGTATAATTTTAGTGGTGCACAAGTGTCCACTGACATCAAAAGTGCTGCTGAATGTGAAGTAACAGATACATTATTAAAATCTAACATAAACTGTAGTCCTGTATGTACTCAAAATGATAAGCATGAAGTCAGTGCTCCTGAACTAAACTGGGAAGGCATCTATACAAAATCTGAGATAACGAATCAGAATTGTGAAACAGATACTAAAAACAAAATAGATATCCTTAAGCAAAAAGAACAGAATTCTGTGAAAAGAGACATTAAAAGCAATTCTCAGTGTATTGAAAATGTTTCTAAAGTACCAGTAAAAGCTGTTGATTCAACAGAATGTGTGATGAAGTCATCTGAAGAATCAATTAAAACGAAGAAAATCCATTCCACAGTGTTAGATGCTGATGATAGTACTCATTCTGTTGTGCAAAACAATAAATCTTGCAGTAATGCTGACGTAATGTCTGATGGTAAAGAAAAGGAAGTGATGGGATCTTTTGATAAAAATGCTGCTCAAGTTGAGGCATCTGCATCAGAAATTTCTGAATGTTGTACTGTAAAGGCAGAATCATCTGAAAATACTGGAAATTCTGTTGGTGGTAATAATAAGCAACAAGAAAAAAAGCGTGTAGTGACTGATAGAGAGAAAGAGCAAGAGGTAAAACCTGCTGACAGTAGTGAAAAGACATCTAGAAAAATTAAACTAACTGATGAAGAGGCAGAAGAGCCTTTAAAATCTTCTGACATTGGCGGAGAGCAGTCTGACCGGAAAATAACTGATAAGCAGCTGACATCATTTGACTTGAGAACAAGAACATTTCAGTTCCAAAAGATGAAACAAAAATGTGTGTGGTTAATTCGGATCATGATATTGTTAGAAACGATTCTGACATTAAAAAAATCTTCTGGTGAATCAGATAAATGTACTTCAACAAAATCTCAAGAAAATGCTGATTCATCTGTATCATTTTCTAGTGCTGTGTCTGTTGAAACTGGGATTAATAAGTGTTCTGAAATGCATTTGCATTGTCCAGAAAGTGAGGTTTTTAACTCTAATCTTATTTGCCTTCTCTTAATATTAATGAGAAAGTCGCGTTCAAGAACTTTTCTCTTCGGAAAAGTTTCTCCGTTGGGGGAGAGATTGTAACAGCTTTAGATATTGTTGCAATAATAATCTTAAACTTTTAAAATAGTTGAATTTGAAATATATCTGTTAATAAATGGCAATGTTTGAAACGCCAACACGAGAGCTGCGTGCGGTTCTCGCACGAAGTAAGATAATGATTTTTAATTTAAAAAGAGATAGAATACGTTTTGGCTGTTAATTTTTGATGTTACCCTTTCTTCGAATTATATGTTGCAGTTATGAAATTGATCTATTAAATAAAGTTTGCTGTGTTCCAACGGAGTTTGCTTTAATTACGAAACAAGCATTACAATATATTTTTGAATAATTTCCATCTGTTCAATGAATTCTATTCCTAATGTCAAATTATTACTTCAGTTTCGATTGCCTCCGGTTGAAAACATTAACAGATGTTGCTATTTGAAATAAACAAATTTTACAATTCATTAATTTAATTCAATTGCTACATGAGAGAGCTGGATTTAAAAGTAAATTGCTTCTTAGAAAAGCTATATTTGCTAATTATTACTTATTGTAAACTAGGCTATCTAGGCACCTATATTGAAGCAGAAGAGAAAATAAAAACAGTTAAAATTTTTAAATAAATGTTTGATGATTACTTAAGAGTATTCTGCAGAACGTATTTAAGAACGAGCAGATACAGACGAATTGACATTTTAATGACTGTCAGTTAGTGTGCTGATTTCAAATAAGAATACATTTATTAATATATTTGTAAAACCTAGCCGCTTACGAAGCCAACCGTCTGAAAATATGTGGTTTTAAAATTAGAAAATTACTATAAAAATTATTTAATTGTTAACAAGTATTATGTAGGTATATTTTAATACAGTATACATAAATACACTCTTATACAAAAAACAAACGACGCACCAAGGAGGAATTATCCGAATGGGAAGAAAATCGGTAGAAGTGATGTACATGTACAGAAAAACAAATTATTACAGTTTGAGAAAAATTGGATGATTTATTGAAGTGATAGAGCTTCACAAAGTAAAAAAGTCAGTAACGCGTTTGTCCACCTCTGACCCTTATGCAAGCAGTTATTCGGCTTGGCATCGATTGATAGAGGTTGCGGATGTCCTCCTGATGGATATTGTGCCAAATTCTGTCCAACTGGCGCGTTAGATCGTCAACATCCCGAGCTGGTTGAAGAGCCCTACCCATACTGCTCCAAACGTGCTCAATAGAAGAGTGATCCGGCGACCTTGCTGGCCAAGGTAATCTTCGGCAAGCACTAATGCAAGCAGTAGAAACATGGGCAGTTTGGGGGCGGGCATGATCTTCCTGAAATGTAAGCCCAGGGTGGCGTGACATGAAGGGCAATTCAACAGGCCTTAGAACTTCGTCGACGTACCGCTGTCCTGTAAGGTTGCGACGGATGACAACCAAAGGGGTCCTACTATGAAATGAAATGGCATCCCAGACCATCACTCCTGGTTGTCGACCTGTCTGCCGGAAGTCAGTCAGGTTGGTATCACACCGCTTTCCGGGGCGTCTCGAGACTCGCCTTCGCTGGTCATTGGGGCTCAGTTCAAAGCGGAACTCATCACTGAAGACTATTCTACTCCAGTCAGTGGCATTCCAGTGCGAATGAGCCCAACACCACTGCAGACGGACTTGACATTGTACAGAGGTCAATGGTAGTCGGCGCAAGAAGCGCTATGACCTCAGCCCCCTTTCTGCGAGCCATCTATGAATGGTTCTTGCGGTCACTGAAGCACTAGTTGCACGTACAATTATAACGACGCATCTGGGGCTGTGAGCGCCGCTCTGACGATTGCTCGGTCATCACATTCTGTCGTTTCTCTAGGCCTACCACTTCCTCCTTGACGCTGTGTGCGGCCATGGTTCACCCATTCCTGCCAACATCGTCTAATAGTGGCATCGCTCCTGTTCATATGTCGAGCTATTCGCCGATAAAACCAACCGGCTTCTTTGAGCCCCCATACACGACCTCTCTCAAATTCTGACATCTGCACATATCGTTCGCGCACCTGATGCGAGGCATAGTTACTGTCTACCAAAGTACACGGAATGAAATTCGTAAACAATTTATGACCTGGAATCGTAATTTCTCCTTTTAAATATCTTGCCAGTTGCGGAGATCAGATACACTGTAGCGACAACCGTTCATTCATTGGCAGCCAAAATGTAAAATTTTGCATTTTCCTTCGAAACGTGTATGCATATGATACACCATAATACCATAACATGACTACACCATAACACCGTACCATGACTCAAAGTTGCTTTAAAGTTTTCACTTTCATTTGTATTCTCTTTTGACAACTTTAAGCTTGTTACACCTAATTCATTCTGGCGATTTTCTTGGACCCAGTTCGCAGCCCTTTCTTCTGGTATAGGCCATTTCGTTACTCCTTTATGCAAAGAGCGTTTATTCTGTGGTACATTCATTAATTATCGGGATTTCATTTTCTCTTCTCCCACGCATGGAGCTTTCTCCAGCACCAAACATCCTGGTTGCAGCACGAATTTCATTTTCTTTCGAAAACTGAATGACTTTGAATTTAAAATTAGCACCGTGTTTTCTTCGGCAGCAGCCATATTCACTACTGAAATGAACATTGAAGCAGTCTATGCTCACTTCAAAATCACGGCTTCAAATGACAGCAGAAAAAGAAAACATTTAACTCATAATTCCGCGAATTGATTCAGGTGGGAAGGGCATTCTTAAATCAAATTACGCCCTTCTTTTCTGAAAACCATAGAATAATATTTTTCTGCACAGCTGCATTGAAACCACAGCTGCATACAACCCACCCACTTTTGTAGAATTGTTTACTCCCACAAGAAGTTCCCCGTACACAATTATTGTTCCCCTTATTGCTTGTCAATTCAGTATACATTGTACGACAGCCAGGAAAAATCTTCGAATGTGTAACTTAAAAGACATGTATCTTTTAGGTTTCTTCGTAAAGAAAGGTGTGAATGTTATACGGCAAACATACCTAAAAATAAAAAAAAAGTTTGAAATTATAGGTGTGTCTTGAAAACCACTGCGTATTACAAGTCTGATAAATAAAATAATTCCATGAACTAGGAAATAAATTTAAAAAATAAATTCAGAATTCGAAACTGGGATTTTGAGATGCGTATGTTCAAGTGGAGAACAACATGTACTCACTGGTGTTGATTATTCGGTAATTTCTCGAATGTGGAATCAATCCCAAACAAATTAAACAGTTGTCTGGAGATCTGTGTCTAATCTATGAAGAGCTGACACTGCTTCTGAAGAACGGTATACTACTATTGTAGTCAAACGGAATCGTTGGGCAGACTTCGTAAACGTTACATTTGTGGTTGCAGCGTCACTTAATAGGATTATATACCACTACTGGGTGCAGAAAGCTTAACATGGAGGAAATGTACCAAGTATTAGTGCTTTACTAACAGCCCTATCTACAGCAGCAAGATTAAAGTGATATCATCAATACCTCTGTTGGACTGGCTCCGATTGATGTAATGTCCTCTTCAAAGTCTAGAGTTTTAATGGAATCAGGTGATAAGCTTATAAGAACCTAAAGAGAAGGAGACACACAGAATCAGAGGTGGTAGTATCATGGTATTGGCTGGAATTTAAATGGGATTATGCACCCAGTGACACATCTTTTAAAGACAGTTCTGTTACCGGTATGAGGATGAAGTCTTACATCCTGTTGTGAGACTCTAAGATGCAGCATTTAGTCGTGATTTTCTGCTTATATACGGTAATGCCCGTTCCCAGCGTCTTTACCGACAGCTTAAATAATGAGGGTATTTCTCGTATAGAATATATTAATCCATCTTAGTACCACTGGCTCTCGAGCATTCTGTCTCGGCACGTTTACTTCTTTCAGCCATTCTCAAACTGTTGGAGAATGCCCTAAAGGAGGAATAGCCATAGCCTAGCATTCAGATGGCAACCCTTCTCATGAAAGCATGGGTAACCGTAGTAAATCTATGTGAATGTCCGAGATGGTCACATACCTTGTTAGTATGAGTACTGTTTATTTGTTTTAATTTTAAACATGTGACCTAAATGTTACGTCATCATGTAATTTATGGGAATGAAATAAGTTTTCATCTTGTACAGAATGCTTGTTTTCTTTCACGAATAAACATGTAGGGGTTTATTTAAATTTTCTAATAGTTATTTTTATTTTGGATCAAGCCTTTCCTTTATTTTCTTATTTCTCACCTACGATACCCTACCAGAATGAGTTTTCAGGATGCGTTTTATGTAAATGAGGTAGCAATCAGTGTCACTTTAATAGAAGAGCTTAGAAGTTGACTGTAGAGTGTATTCTGCCTTCTGGCCACGTCGTTGCTTTAAATCTAATCTCACAAATGTTCGGCCGTATTGATGCGTGCCTGCTAGTGTTCGGCAATCATTTTTAATAAGAGCCAAGTCTGTTAGTTATTTCTGTGCAGCTTCGGCTAGTTTTAGTTTAGTTAGCATTCTGTCTTAAGTTAATGTCAAAGTAGAGGCTTACTGTATACCTGAAAAGGGGCCATCGTGAATCTTTTTGAGTTAGAACAGAGTGTAATTTAACCCTTCATTTAAGTGTACGAATATATATTCGCATACTTAAATGAAGGGTATATATATATATATATTATTTATCTAACTTCTACCTTACTCTACCTTTATGACTTCTAACAGATATATATAGTAATAAAATGGCTTTAAAACGGTAAAAATCCTATCAGTTCTGAAATATATTTCGAATCCAATGCACATAATTTGGAAACACACGCCACCACACCATCAGTTACATTTCTAACAAATTAAACATATCGTGACATCTTTGAACATTACTAATATATTTATATATTATTTGAAAATATTTGAACGTTCACTAGATGCATGACATTTTCTTTTGAAATTGAATAGGTGTCTATTAAAAGTAATTTTAACTCCTATAAGAACACATGTTTATTATCACACAAAGCTACACATGCAGTCATTTTGACCGTGTATTCAATTTTAAAACTTTTTCACAAATTTTACTATTTAACACATCGTAACGCAATAAAAAATGAAAGAACATTTAAATTAACAAAAAAAAGATTATAAAACATGACTGATAATAAATGTATTAAAAATCTGAAACTTCTACATAAGTGGAGAACTTGTTGTTGCCCAATACTGACATATTTTATACTGGTGTAATGTAAAGTTTATAGACTTCCTCAGTTCCTTTGCTCAACCAGTGTTTCCGAAATCAGAACTTAAAAATGCCCATCGGTCAAATCGACTGATGTGTACTTATAGGTGTTAAATTTCTGTTGCAAAACAGCAGTACTATACAGTGCAGAGTTAAATTAATTTTTACGTGTTATTCATAGTTCTACGCTTTGTATTTTCTACCTGCCTCGTTATGCACCTCGTACATCTAAACGAATTACTAGAAGTAGTTTCAGTAATACTAAAACAAATAGTGATAAAACGTGTTAAGGAATATTAACGAATATTGTTATGATAATCTCGAGCAGGAAATATGCATATAGCAACATTCAAATGTTATGTAGGAAGTAATATCGGACTTAAGAAAACTTTTAACTCTTGCAGGCAAAACCGCTTTATACTCCCGATAACAAACACAAAACTACCCAAAAAAGTTACATATTCCTCGACTTAATTATTTTCTTGTCTTACCCCATATGAAAATATCAATCAATTCCCAGATGGGCATATATGAATATACTTTTCCCGATGATTTTATATTGCGAACTGAAATGATGCGCGCTTTCGCTCTTTTCTTCGCTACACACCGTATACGCCTTTCTGTAAACAGTCTTTCCTAGAGCCAGTCTTTTTCTTGAACAGATTTCTAAGTTATTTGACATAATAAGAAAATTAATTGAGTATTTACGCACTAGTAATTTTAACACGAAAAATATTACTTTATTGCATACATGATGAACAATATTTTAAGCAAAGCGAGAAATTCGGTTTTTTTCTATCGTAGAGAAGAAGCAGTATTTATCGATACTGCAGTGCAAAAATTTCGTAGGTGACTTAGAAAGATTTACAAGTAAAAAAATTCTGTTTCCTTTATCATATTAAGAAAATCACAATCTAATGTAAGCACATAAAAAAGGTTAAGACTTGAGTTTGTTATTACTGAGGCGGTACTTACTTGCCTTTCCTCGCCGTTACTTAAATTAATTTCTCTCTCGAAATGCATGGATTAATATTTTCTTTTTAATTACGATATAGTTACAAAATTATGCAACGTGACATAATTAATTTAATCCTAGAGGGAAATGTGTGTATTGAGTTTTGGTCCTTTTTTATCCTTACCTAGAAACACGCACGTAACTACTGCCTCTTAACATATATTTTTATTTTTATCATGGATGAAAACTAGTAGTTAGCATGAGTTTAACGATGTAAATTTTAGCCTCCGTAAAATCTTAAAAGTAACTTTATTTGGAAGTCTAATAACATGGTAAAAATCCCATTATCGTAATTATGTAAAAACAATTCCTTCTTAATAAACTTTAACAAAAACTCATTTTTCATAACTACTTGCGCAGTTCTAAACCTGCGCAGAAAAAAAGCAACAGAACGTGTAGACACTGATTTTCCTATTAGAAGTTTTAAATTTCTAACATGCAAACGAAATTTACAATTGGATTAATTAAAAACATTGTCTGTCTCTAAAACCAAAGAAAAAGTCAGAATTGTTTGTTCTTATATTTTCTAATTTTATTTCAATGAAATTATATAATTTTCATACAGAAGCTATAATTCGATGCTTGGACGTTTGTGGATAACAAATTTCCCTTTCAGGCAGCAAACCTGCGCGGATTTTTCATCTGCGAAAATAGAGTCTTTTACATGTACCATATTTATATTATGCATCTAAAATATTCTCATTAAATGTCTGCAGAAATATTTTATAAATTTTTCAATCTGTCATCCATATCGCGTTTACTAGAATCTACTTTAATATACAGATATTTGAAAATTACTTAAAGGTAATTTTCAAATGTCTGACTGTACGAAACATATTCATATACAATTATATTAAATATGATTTATTCAATAGACTCCTAGCTTACATTTTTAGATGAAGTAATGTTGGAAACTTAGAGCAAATGTATTAAAAAACAGTACGACCTAGCAATGTAATACTAATTCACAATAAAGCAAAATTACAACAAAAACTTCCACTTGACCGCTGAATTTGACCATTCATGATCTTAAACATGTTTTGTTGTTTAATGGAATGGTTTCTTTAGAGAACACGATTACCTGTGAAATTAAGTACCATTATTTATGACCTTATAAATCCTTGACTTTCAGAAGTG
The DNA here is from genome assembly GCA_000611955.2 of Stegodyphus mimosarum. NCBI lineage: Eukaryota > Metazoa > Arthropoda > Arachnida > Araneae > Eresidae > Stegodyphus > Stegodyphus mimosarum. The sequence continues at coordinate 188,039 of KK112771.1, forward strand.
CTCGACATGTGGAGGAAGTCTCCTAGCGTTGGAATGAACGTTTTCAAGGTAATCATGGATGAATGAGTTTTTATTCTAGCCAAAGTATATGCCCCATATTATTGTTTCTACAGTTTTAAAGAGACAGAAACTTTGTATAATTGAATATTAATATTCCATAAGTTAGAATAATAATTGTAACAAAGGACTGATGAATAATTTTAACTCGCATTGACGTCTAAGTACATTTTTAAACGAATCGTCGCATAGAGATAATATTCATAAGGAACACCACATAAGCATTTAATCTTATCGATACGCTAACTGTCATGTGTGAAACTGGGAACACTCCTCAAAATTTAGCCTCTTAGCAATTGGATGATGTTGCTTATTCTTTGTTGAGCGAGGTGAAAACGTAAAGAAAGAAAATGCAAATAAAAGTTTCGGGAAAATATCTTTATTAGATTTTAAAAACCTTAAAGCCTAATATTTTACTTTTGGCTGTCTTTCAGATACCCAAAAGGTTTTTATAAAGATTAAATTATATACAAAATTTTAATACTTTTTTTAAGTTAATTTACTTTACATTACGTAGACCTGCATAACACAAAGTAGAATTCGTTGAGAATATTTTAAATTAACTAATATTTTCCTTTCAAAATTTATTTGAGTCATTATTTTTAATTTCATGATATTCTTCCGATTTAAAATTTATTCCCATTTGGATAGGTCTCCTAAAAACGCATCTTCGAAGTCAGATTAAAAGAGCTATTTTTTACGCATTTTAAGTTCCTGTTCAAATTATTTTCCTGTGCATATTAATATAAGCATATAGACACAAAATTTCCATTTCTAAACAGCATTACATTTCATACTAAAGACTTCTTGACATATTAATATTCATACCTTAAAATTCAAGGCAAATATTATTTTATCTGATATGAAATTTTTTCTACCTTTTTCGTATCGTCAAATCCTATATGCATGCTAGCGCATCATGAATGAATTATAATTCAGTGCAAACTTTTAAGAAACTTTCTCATTATAAAACATGTTTTTCCCCAGTCTTTGATGTCTTTGTTTATAATTTCAGAAGACCACAAAAAGGGAAGAACTGAATATGAATTGGACTTTTTTCGCTAAACATTATCAGGTCAATAAAATAATGATTTAAAATTTACTACTACTTAATAAATAATAAAAATCTCATATTCAAATAATTTATTTGTTTTGACAAATTTACTATTAATACTTTTAATTTTGATACTTAATCTCTGTATTCTATTTTATTTAATCATGAATACTTAAAATATTGAATGCATTATTTACAACGGTCAGTTTTTTAACACCCAGAGCTGCGGCACCTTGCCACTATAGTTTAGGTATTAAGTACTGGAAATAAATTAGTAATATTATTATTTTATCTACTTATTTCTGTATTTATTTTATTTCAACAAGCAAAATCTACTAAATAAAACTGAAATTAGCAGAAAACTTAGATGAATAGCAAACAGTAAATGCAAGTCTAAGAATCTAAGTACTTAGTTTACGTATTTTCGGCTTTGATGAAATATTTCTAGATATGATTAATTCATGCTATTTTCCACTCATAATAATATGATTTCAGGTCATTTTGAAAAATGTAAAGCCCTGAAAAAATTTTCTCAACATTCATGTAAAATTTCTCTCTGCCAAAATATGTGCATATATCAATTATGTCGTCCTCAGTGAAACTATAAATGTGGACCTGAAACAATATATATATTTAAATACTTGTTCTCTAAAGTATGTTTTAATATAAATTCAAAACTTGTACAATTACTACAATGCTAAAAGCTCAGTCTAGCAATTTTCTAACAAAAGAAAAGAATACAAAATAAAATAGAACATTAGAAAAATTTTATGTTCTGTTGCCAAGAAAAACGCTGTAAGGAGCATATCAGTCTTTCAAATATGTCAAAAAAGAAAAATCAAAATATCCTATGAATAAATGTTTAGAAAAAGAAATAGATGGGGAACTCAAGAAAGGTCAGAGCTTTATTCTTTCAAGTAATTCAGCTTGTTTCCGAGTATGATAAGTTGCCGGTAAGATTCGGATATGCAAATTTCCGGGATTGTTTGTCGGGATTTTCCGCTTTGATTTTTAAATGTATAAATATGTTGCCATTTAATTTTTATGATTATATTTCGCTCTAACCGGCAAGGCCGTATATATACGGCCTAGAATATTTTTGTGATATCTGTACGAACGTATATATGCGTGCATATTAAAATATGTCAAAGAAATTAAGGCAATATATTAAAGATACATAAATACAGGTATAAAATGCCAGGAAATGTTTTACATTAAATCAAGAAAATAAATTTTTCTGGTAGTAGTTTTGGGAAATTTGTGCTTTCTTAGCGAAAACCCTGGCCGGTCAGAGGGTTAACAAAAATGTTTGCATTAGATATGTGCTTTCGATTAAAACAAATGCAATTAAATATATGTAATATTCAACTTCAAAATAAACTCATTATTATTAAGTGATAAATAAAAACTTGATGCATGTTTAAAGTTTTACTGTTGAATTAAATGCCTAGCATTACGGAAACATTCGTTATTACAGATTATAAGATACTTCTCTCTCCTTCCAGAATGCCTTCGTGGTGTAATGGTAGCACAGTCGACGCATATTCGAGAGGTTCAGGGTTCGAGTCCCGGCGAGGGCATTCCTCATTTTTCACATCTCGATCATCAAAAAGCACTAATTACTCTACCAACTCTTAAAATAAAAGGTGTTGAACTATAATTCGATACCACCAAGATTTTGCTTTGGGTTCCCTCATCCCCAGTAGCCCTTTAAAAGGGAGAGTATATAATGTATTTTCTTTCTCCTTCCAGCATGCCTTTGTGATGTAACTGTAGCACACTTGGCATCTATTCTAGAGGTTTAGAGTTCGAGTTCCTGCGAGAGCACTGCATATTTTTCACATCACCTGCTTCAAAACAGCCTAATGACTCTACAAAATTATTGCGTGAACAATATTTAAAAATCTGTGCTTAGCTATATAGGAATGGCGAAACATCCATAAAATGACAACCTACCATTCCGAAAAATACTTAATTTTCTTTAAAGATGGTTAAAGTTTTGCATCCTTAGAAGACGTTGGATTTTAATGTAGGAAAAATGGAGTAATTTCGTTTAATGATGAAATTTTTTTTCTACACTGATAGCTGGTTAAAATATGACAATGAGTACTAGTGGCTATCGTGAGCAATGTTTCTAACATTTTTATTCCAGATGTAATGTAATATACGAGTGCGCTACAACCCTTCTGGCCGATAATAATCGGCCTCATGGATAACGCTTGATGGTAATGCGTGCTCAACACAGAGAAACAAAAGATTAAAACACAGATTAAAACAGAAATACAGTCAAAAATATCAATACAAAATTCCCAATGTGCCAAACCAAAATTCCCGGTATTCAATAATATTCAATATATTCTAATATTCTTATTGCAATATCCCAGTCGTTTCGGCCGTAATCGTTAAGAACAGATTGAAAAGTGAACCGACATTTAATGTTTCCGACGCAAAATCGCAAAACGAAAACAACAACGTTCTTCAGGGACAAAGCCGCTTTGGACTAATAAGGGGGGAAAGGCAAGCCATAGCTGTATTGTACAAATTCCAATCACAAAGTCTTCTTTTCGAAGGTGATAGAAAATTCAAAAGCATAGTTTCTTTATATATGAAATATTTTTCCATGGCTTTTCTTACAATTTTTCATAAAAACTCTCGTGATATCAGAAAACCAATTATGATGCCAGTTTTTCCAATCAAATTTCTCTGAAAATCCAATTTTATGTAAACTATAAATAATTATTCACTGAATAAGCTGCTGCAATAGGTAGATTTAGGTATATTTCATAAACTAGCTTCATTTACAAGTGCAATTTGTTGAGAGCATATAACCTAATGTCTCTATAATATGAGAAAGTAGTTCCTGTTATCAATAAAGTATCTAAAGTGTTTCACAACTACTAAAGTGATTGATTAGAAGCAGTTTTCATGTATTTCCCATATGTAAGGTGAATACAAGAGTGCCACTCAGAACATCCATCAAGACGGTATCCTTCCTAAGCCAGAAGTTTTTCGAATGCTTTGAGGCAAAAAATGGCCTAACATTACTTTTAAAATAGAATCCAAGGGATTAAAATTTTCGGTAAAAGGTATATATCATCATTCATCATTCGGTTTTGAATGAACAGATCAAAGACAATATATGTTCATATGTTTTACAGATTTTCAACTGAGCAATGCTAATGTAATCGAATCTTCGAAAAACGTTTCCCACGAAAGCATTCATTCAAGATAACTTGCGCGGAATTCATAGCATTTAAGCAGATAATATAGTCTAAAATTCTAAATACAGTCTAAAACTCTAATAGAACCTAAAATTCGCATTATTTAACCAAATCGGTAATTAAGTTGTAAGGATTTTCAGTTTTACTAATGTTTATTTTATTTTAAACCTTTACTATCGCCTCTTATTTTCCATTTCCGGCCAGAATAAACGCGAAGAGATTTAGTATATGCAAATGAGGTTGCAAATTTTAGAAGTATTTAAGACGTGGCTTTTAGCCAAGAAGTAGTGAAAGAGAGATTTTCTCTCGGCCTTTACCACGCGTGTGATTTTCGTTGTCTGCCTTTAAGGCCAGAACTGAGTTTTCACTGATATTTGAAAACGTATGGTAGTCTTGGCATTCTGCTCACTACATACGTAGTATTAAAGGGCAATTTTTGCGTTACTAATCTCTGTAAAATGCCTTAGTTCTTATATAGTTAAGTTAGTTTATTTTCTTGTTTTCTACTTTCTAGACCAAAAGTATTGGTCTTTGTGTCCCGAAGTGCGGAAGCACCTGTACGCTGTGAGAATAAAGGGTAAATTTAACCTTCCTTATCTTTGTTTTATTTTCTACATATGCACAAACATAGCTTTGAGTAAACTCCCTGTTCTGATTCAGGACTCCAGTTATGTTTGCAAAATCAACAAAAAGGAACAGCAGTCCTGACAAAGTCACGCACATTTAAAATCTATAGCTCTTTCTAAGTCTAACGATATGAGTTTCTAAATGAAACAGTCTACTGGAAAACTGCCCATTTCGCTTTCCAAAAATATAATCAATTAGGGTGTTGTAATCTTATCATTATGATCTAATTTTATGATTTGCATTATGCAAACTGTTTTCATATTAGATATAATATATTGTGAGATGAATGAGCTTTAAGGTAAGAGTTGCCTGCATTATTTATTTTTTTATTATTCATTACTATTTCGCATTAGCAGGAATATCAGTATCTTCGTTAGTACGGTTCAGAAAAGCAGAGAGAAAAAAATGGCGAAGATAAAAGAAGGACGAAGAGGAAAAAATGTGTTTGGCGTGAGCGCTTGTAGGATTTCATATAAACGTATTAAAAATTCTCAAAATATTTATGCATTGATAGTTTTATCCAACAATAGCATTAAAAACAATATTGAAATTTACGCCTATTTAAAAATATTATTTAACTACACGTAAGTATAATTACTGTAATTTTTACTTCAAGAGGTTGCTATGGTGGCAATTTTCCGAAACAAAATTGTTTATCAGAATGGATGGATTTAAAATACGTTCAAGTCCTCCGAAAGTGTAAATAATTGTAAATATTTAATAAACTTGTTTCATGGATAGTTTTTTTTCCTCCGTCTTCTATATTTGGTGACTGCACGCTCTCACCTGATCAATGCTTACGTATGTAAGTAATGTTTTCGAAACTGAAAGTAATTAAAAACAGTCTGAGAGAGATCATTGAACATACAAAATTGTTAGTTCTTTCCCCATGCGCTCGACGACTTAAGATCAATATTAACGCATCAAAGAATTGTTCACGACAGATCACTGGAGACTGAAATTAAGACCTTTATTTTGGAAAAGACGCAAGAACTCTGCAGTGGTTATTTTAATTCCAAGGATTATTCAATTTTTTAGAGAATCGAAGGTTTACTAGTTAGTTATCAAAAGTAAATTTTGTTTTGAAAATAACTTCGTTATTGTAATTCTGAATGCGTTCATTTTGCACTAATAGGAAGATTTCTTCACATCTTTTTTACTGTACTTATCTGCATTACTAAACAACTGTTTCTTTCCATTTAATTGAACACGCAAACAACAAATTGGTAATTACGCACTACGTTGCGTGATAATTTATTGTTTGTTACTTGCATCAAATAACTGGTATAGCTGCAAAATAACTCTAATTATGCATGAATTAGTGGAGTAAATTAATCTTCCTTTTGAAGGGTCTAAATCTGAACTGAACTATTTTTCTTATCTTTTAATATTCACTAAATTGTTAGAGGGCATGTTGCATTTCTTCAGGTTTGAACAACTAAAGCATTGCGTATCTACAAAAGTCTTTTCTTTTCTTTAGTTTCCCAACTGCTAGTCGTAGATATATACTTCCAATTACAAAAAAGTTTTAAACACCTCTCAGCATTATGAAAGTAAAATTCTGTATAGAATGGTTGTTTTCTTTTCAATATACATGAAAATTTCTGCCAGCATTCAATGTACCCGATTTCGGGTTATATGTATATTGGAAGAAAAGGAATCAAGTGTACTTTGATTCCTTATATTGTGAAGTGAGTGAAAGAGTCTTTTTTTAATTAATGATAGAAATAATAATTTCAATATTAACAGAACGATCGATATAGCTTTTCATGTAAAATTTGTACTTCATTCTCACATTGCGTTTAATTATTTGAGCAGTTTTTCAGAACTGTTTCTTTTACTTTCACTTTTGTAACCACTTCAATCATTTCTTGTGCAGGTATTGTTTTCACTTTCAATTTAAATTATAGGCTTTTATATATTAATTTAAATTTTTAAGATGAACCATATTTTTAACTAAGCAAACGCATGCAATATTTTTACAATGCTTCTTCCACATTGTTTAAACTGTGATATCTTATCTTCGCAGTTTTGCAAATTTCTATTTTTTTATAGTAAAACAATTTTTTTGTTTTGTTTTCTGCATTTTTCTTTTAATGTATCTATTTTAATTTCACTTATTGATAATTCATAATTGACTTATTGATTTATATATCATAATTAATAATTTATTTTCAGAATTTTTAGCATTATGAAAAGCATAACGGGCTGCAGAAGCGTCATTTATGAAATAATTGCCATCAACAGTGATTTGTATACTGCTGAAACTCAAAACTACGTTTCTAGTTCCCTTCAAAATTCTTTATAGAAACATAGAATTATGATGTAAAATTTCACCAAATGTTTTTTCTCTTCTATATAATCGTTAGGTTTCTTTTATTCCTTTTGTTACAGAAAGCAGGAAATATATTGTCTATTTAAAATATTTAGAGTATATAACAAGCTTCCGAGACACCTTTCTTTCTATTCCGTTTTCCTATTTTTATAACACTTTCTGAAAACGAATATTTGCATATTTGTGTAATATTTGTGTATGGGAAACTGAGAAAACTCACAGTATTTCTACACGTAATTTAATAAACAAATTTTATCATATAATTCTAAAGCATTCTTAGTATTTCGAAAGCGGTGTTTATTGAAGTAATAATTTTGTTACTATGTATAGATTTAAAGCATATTTCTTCAAATATCAGCAATGTTTTGTGCAGTTTAAACGTTACTTTTTTCCACAAACTGCTAGTTAATTCGATCACATAAATTACACTTTTAAAGTACATTCTCTACTTATTTTATATACTTACATCACTACATCTTGTTACAAATACTCTTATTTTCGCTCTCAACACTTAATGCATCATTCATTATTTAACAACTAGAAATTAAACAACTTTTTTCGACTAGACTTATATTTACTTTGGCGTATAAATAATTATTTTTATTCTCACTTTCTACGCTTTGTTAATTTAATAAAAACAAATACTTTACTAATTAATTTTCCTCTAAAACACTGTAATTAAACTTACGTGCTTCCTTTCATTAATTAAAATGATTAATTTGTGCTTCAAAATATCAAAGGTAACCGAAGTTAAAAAATCGTCACCATTTTTTTTTTACAAAATGAATATAATTGAATTTGAAGCAAAAGTATTTTTCGCCACTAATTTAGAATTATGTCTAGACAAAGCAGCGCCAGTGTAGTTAAGAATTTTAAATTTGATGCATACTATGTTGAAAGGCTCTTCTAGGTCTTAAAATATTCTTTTCTTGGAAGTTGCACTACAAAGCAATGGTTACTAGCCATTTAACTGCTTTTTGCTAAATGGACATAACAGCTCTAGATTTATCACAGTTTTAAAGCGTAATAACTAATAATTGCATCTTTTTCTTAGTTTATAGATACAAAACATTTTTAAATGTTAAATTTACACTTTGTATCTTAAGTTCTTTTTGCAATGCAAGAAATTACGATTATCTAATTTAAAAATGAAGAGCTATAAATATATGAATATCGTATATATATACATGTTATGAATTCATTAATTTATAATTATCCTCTCACTGAATAAATCAATAAAGAAGATAGAAATACAGGAATTCATGTTAAACTGGGGTTAAAGACTTTATTAGGTATTTATTAGGTATTCTTTCTAATTACATTTGTTGCACATGCAAACATGTTGTTTACATTTAAAATTATTTAAAACTATACGCATTAGGATTCTTGCAGTAAACAAAGCAAAGGAAAAGAGCTAATGCTTGTAAAATGTTGATACAACAATGTTGAGAATTCTTCTTTGCGCGAACTGATTAAGTCTTAAAGTAATATTGCACACAAATTTCATTCAAAATTTGAAAGAATTAAATCTGCGTTTCCAAATATATAATATAGCTGTAGCTACGAATACTTGAAGATTTATCAAATAAAATATAAATTTTATATGATGTTAAATATTTTGCAAGACTTTTCTTAATTGCATTGATTTATATAGTTTAAACCTTTTTTTTAACTTTTGTGGGTGCTCATGGCTTTCTGCAAAAACAGTAAAATTTAAAATAAAAATAAAAACTTACAGTTGTCTATTATAAAATTTCTTTTAAAATCGACAGTGCAAAAACTAAAAATAGAAGAGAGGGGTTGTACCATCAAACGATTTAAAAATTTGCATTTTCAGTGGATCTCTCATATATAGAAAGTACTATGAAAGTTTGTCACAGATATGTTTGCATTCTTGATAATTCAAGGTAAACCGCTGAAAGATCATTGTTTTGATATTTACAGCTAAGAATTAATAGTGTAATCTACAAAACTATCGGTTGTTTAAGACTGGCATTTCAATTAAAAAAATAATTTTGGAGACATAAACAACTGAGTGAATTCTTTCCAAGCTTCCCAGCCAACGTACGACTGTTTCCTTTCTTCCCCTGTGGTCTTTGTAAATTTTTTCCAAGAAATATGAGCGTCATCTCTAGTTCCAGTGTTTCAATTTATAACGTTCTCGTTAATTTACGTGTCCTTGGCTATTAGAACCTTACTGAAAAATCTAGTGACTATTCGCTGGTCTTCTTACAACTATGAAAGATAAGTCCAAAGAAGGGTTAAAATACTCTTTTATTCACTCAAAGAAATACTATAGACGGCCCCTCTCAGGCTTACAGGAAAGCCTTCACTTAGGCTTTAACTTGAGATAGAAAATAAGGAACTATAGCAATTCTAACTAGCTGAACTTTAGCCAAAGCTGTACAAAAATAAGCGAGTTGGCCCGTAATTAAAAATCACCGGTGAATACTAGGCACGTAAGACTACGGCCGAAAGTAGTAAGGTAGGCTTAAATCAACGACATGGCCAGAAGGCAGAACACGCTGTATTGAAAACTTCTGAGCTCTTCTAAGGAAATGACTGAATTTCGCATCAAATACTGGTTCTACTTCATTTACATAAAACGCTATACCGAAATCTCGTTCTGGCAGAGAGTTGTAAGTGGAAAAAAAGAATTTAAAGGAGAGAATTTCAAAATTAAAAATAACAATTATAAAATTAAAATAATCCCTACAAATAGCTTTCATAATAGTTTTGCATTTTGAAACTTTAAATCTACTTTCAGAATTTTTTCAAATGGGCATACGTGTTTAAAAAAATATAACCGATAGCCATCTTATCTTAAAATTCTCAGCCATCCTGTCTTCATTATTAATGCCGAAGACTGAATTCTGTTTTTTTTTTTCATCAGAATCGTCTTCATTTTCTACAATGAATTCCGTATAAATATAAGAATTTTTTATGCAATTCTATTCGGAACGTGCATTTTTCTGACAAAATTCAATGCTAATTTTATTCCATAATGTATCAGTTTAATTCTTCGTTGCCAATACTTTGTTTAAAATTACATTTTCCTTTTAGATGTTTGTAAAACTCCCCATATATGTACTTGAACATTAGTTATTTTTACTCACCAGTTTGCTGTTACCACGATGTATAATAAATTCGTACTTGTTTGTGGTAGAATTTTCAACTTTCTGTTATGAAGCTGTACATCTTGTATCAACACACATGTGCTGCACTGAAAAGCTTTCGCTTTTTATAGTGACAAATGACGTACCAAAGGTTTCCATCTCTCATTCATTTAGCTAAAATAACTACTACTTAGCTAAACGTACATGTGATAAAGTAAAATATGTCAAAGCATTTGGCCAATGCAGTCTTTTCGTGATGGCAAGTAAATGCATTTTTCAGCTAGTGTACCTATGTTATGTTTTACACATTTCATCACATACTACAACTAAACTTTTGTCAGAGAATATTATTAAACCAGATCTTTCGACCTGGTTTAATAATATTCTCTGACAAAACTTAAATATTCTCTGACAACCTTCAACTAATAAAAACACATTCAATTCAAAGTTGGATTGCATGCAGTTCATTTTTGACTGACAGTTTCAGAAAGCTTTATGATATTCTCATTAATTTGTAGATTTCTTTCTCATACTTCTTCCATTTATATAAAAAAATAAGGAGAAAATAATCGACGTAAAAGCATTTTATTTCCTTTTATACATATTAAATTGTAAGGAATTAAAATATTGTAACTTTATTCAGATATCTTTTGAGTCATATATCACAGTATCGCGCTCTTGAATACAAGTAACCTACAGGAAAATACATCTTACAATAGGGAACGATAAGCATTGATTTTCCTTTTTTCCCCACCGGAATAGTTATTAATAACACCTCTGAAGACGGCATATTTCTTATTCGAAAATGTAAACAGATAACTCAGAAACATTTCAGCAAAAGTGTTGTGCGTGTCAATGGGTTATTGCGCAATTTGTGAAATCTAATAGTCAACTGGTAGTTTTTGCAATCTGAGTATTTTACTAAAATTGAAACTTTATGATATGTTTAAATACTGAAAACTGTGTGAAGGCACTAAGTTATTTCGAAGCACGGCACTTGAAAAATAAGCAATGCGCTAGCCGGAACTCGAACTTCGGACCTCTCGTATACGCGCCGAGTGTGCTGACCATTACACCACGAAGGCATGCAAAGAAGGCGGGAGAAATATCTTATATACTTCCCATTTTCAAAGAGCGATTGGGTATTAGGGGACCCAGTCGCCAAATTTTGGTGGTAGAGAATCATCATCCACCCCTTTTTTTTAGTTCTGGAGCCACTGCAGAGTTTTTAATTTTTAGCCTGTTAAATGAAATATCAAGGAGCCTAGTGAACTGATAAGAAAATTATCGCTTAGTTCAAAGTACAGAAAACGTAAACTCAAGAAGGGTTAATTACCCTTTATTCATTCAAATCAAGATTTACAGTCGGCCCCTTACTTCGAGCGTACAGCAAAGCCTCCACTTTCTTTCACTCAACTTAAGATTAGGCTTAAACTCAAACTTGAGGCATTTTAAGATAAAGCTTAAACTCAGAAGTAAGGAATAAAGACTAACTAATGATTAACAAAAAGATTTAGCCGAAGCTACCACAATTCTAAACTAATTGGCCCGAAATATTAAATTAGCCAGCGAAGCTATAAAAGGTACGAAATACGGCCGAGCGTAATAACAGCCTAGAGAGACGTAGCCCAAAGGCAAACGCGCGCTACTCAGGAATCCTAACTCTTTCTCTGGAAGTCAGTTGAACTTGACTATAATACTATTCCCTTCCTCATTTGCATTCAATGCGATTCTAAAAATGCATTCTTGTAGGGAGCTGTAAGTTGAAAATTCAATGCTAATTTTATTCCATAATGTGTAAGTTAAATTCTTCGTTACCAATACTTCGTTTAAAATTACACTTTCCTTTTAGATGTTTAAAAAATTGCCCATATATGTACCTGAACATTAGTTATTTTTACTAAGAGAGAAAAGTTTCAGATACGAGATAAGAGAGAAATGTTTCACTAAATTAATATAACTGTTATAAAATTAAAATATACCTTACAACTGAACCTAAAACTAAGACCTTGGTATTAAGAAAAATATCATAAACAGGAAGATACTAACAGTGCTAATTATTACATAATTAGTTTTTTCTCTCCATCATTCGCTCTCAAACATCATATTTACTGAATGAGTTATCGCCCTTTGCTTAAATTGCCTGTGGAAACAAGACATAATACAAACGAAAATTTAACTTGAACTCTATTTTCTCACCGCTGGTGAGCTGAAATTGAAACTAATGCAACACAAAAATATTATTACTCCTTGATTAATTATTTGTTCGAGCTTTAAGGTATGTTAATTATCTGTAACTCGAAAGATCTTGGGAGAAGGTACGACACCAACTCGGTTGGACAAACTCACCCAATGTTCAACATAGTTACCGAAACCATACCGAATGTCAGGCGCTCACGTTTATTCCAGTCAGCGGAGGCAACAGTCGCACAGGTTGCGATACTTTTCCTTAATTTAAACCACGGCACTTGGCATAAAATCTACACAATTCTCTGAATTGAAAGAATACGAAACGAAGTGAGACATAAAGGAAAGAATCAACTTAATGTCACAAAATTCTCAAATATTAAAAATCCTTTTTGCAGAAGAAGCCGTGCACAAATAAACAGAAAAATTTCTTGATTACGGCTATGACATCATTTATAGTGATTTACACTGCTGGCTTAAAAAATTGCAACACCAAGAAAGACAAGAGATATCATAACAAAATTTATTTAGTAGATACATCTTGACCAAGTATCAAATAATTAAATTTATAGACTTCTGTGAAGTGTGATTCCTTCCAGAATCAGCAACCAGAGTAGCCACCATTGTTGGAGATCACCGCTGCCACACGCCTCGGCATTGATTCAAAGAGACTTTGGATGTGTTCTTGGGGTAAAGCAGACTAAGCAGCTTCCACACGTTGCCAAAGTTGATCTGGTGTGGTAGCTTGGGACTAGGTCAATCGCTCAGCAACCATGGACCACATGTTTTCTATCGGCGAAAGATCCGGAGAGCGAGCCGGCCAGGGAAGCAATTCAATCTGGCGATTGTCGAACCCTTGGACAATGCGTGTCACGAGTGGTCGCGCATTGTCCTGTTGAAATATGGCTGTTGGCGAGCCCTGAAGGACAACGGGCTACAACACCTCGGAGATGTAGTGCTAGCTGTTTAAAGTACCGGCAATGCGTACTAGAGGAGCGCAAGAGTGATATACCCCACATCATAATACCCGGTGCAGGACCAGTGTGGCGGTGCACAACGCAGCTCTTCAGCATTCTCTCTCCACGGTGTCTCCAGACTCGAATCCGACCATCGTGGTGTTGCAGACAGAAGCGTCACTCGTCCGTAAAGACAATTTCATTCCATTCTACCGTCCACATCCTTCTTTCATCGCACTATTGGCGGCAGAGACGTCTGTGGTTCTGCGTCAAGGATAGAGGAAGCAATGGACGTCTTGCGGACAGACCACTCTGCTGTAAACGGCGTCGAATGGTACGCGCAGACACTGGATGATGCGTTACAGACTGAATGTGCTGTACTATGGTTCGTGATGTGACTGAGCAATCCGTCACTGCCATGCGCACAATGTTCCTGTCATCACGTGAAGTGGTGCATTGAGGTGGATGCGATCGAACACGTCGGTCCGTCGTACTCTCATGCATCCAACGGTCACATATCCGCATCGTCGAAAACTCCAAGCCTTAAATAGCGCTTTGAAGTGGCGCCACTGGCGCGCGTGATGTGCGTCTGCGCTGAAATTCTAATCATTTGCATATCTCAGCTCCGCTAATGGATGTTGTGAATTTCATGTTATTTGCATGCTTCCTTCTGGGTGTTGCATTTACGGTGGCCAGCAGTACAATTTTATGAATATTTATATAACCACTGTTTTCTATAGAAAAAAGTTTGGATGTGTCTTGTATTGGATGTAAAATCTTACACGGAATATGCTATAAGGTCTTAAAAGATATCTATGAACACACGATGATTTAAAACATATTTCCGCGAAAGATTACCTCAGTCCTTACTAAAATAGTTATGGTGATCCAAAGTCTCTGCGAAAAGTTATCTTAAATTATCTTGATGTGTTATCTTAAATTATCATGGGGATGGGAAAATTACATTGATCTAGGAAAGAGTTACTGGAATATTAAATTTGTTATAGTATTTCAAAACACTGCAACAAATTTCACACTAATTTTCAGTTATAAAAGAAAAGTATTCAAGAAATTTAGCGAAACGTCTTACAGCGAAACGTTTTGGAAAATGTTTTCTAATAACGTCAAGCATTTCACTACTTATAAGAAGCTAAATTTGACTTTAGTTGTGGTTATAAATGTCATGGTATTTCGTCTTGATTACTTAGATTGTAAACTTTATCCTAATAAGAGGTCAAATTCATAAAATCTATCTATGTACAGGATTTCTTTCTTACTTTCAGATGCTGTTCCAAAATTAAATATTCTGCTGTAGTCAAAAACTACACTACGCAAAAATCAAAAATCAGATTTTAGTGCTAAAAATTGTGTCTTCTTCTGTTCTTTCTTCAGATCCCTTAACTACTAATAGTGTGCTCACAAAGAACTGGACCAGACAAGATTAATTTCTGAAAGTAATCTCGTCATTCTTCTCATGTTAAGAATGGTACACATTATTCACATAATTAAGCAGAAGAAGATTCAGGACAGTAAATTTTAAAGAATTTAAAGTTATTTTTAAAGAGTTTACAAATGCATATAATATGTGAATTTATTATTCTAGCTATATCCCAGATGGTTAGTTCTTTAAACTTTTTGCATTCTTTATAAACATCAGGATTATTTATATTGATGTCAGGAAAAAACAAAATTGCAAATGATCTTCTCAGACACTAGTTTTAAGAAGAACGTTCATCAAATGAAGTACGTTCTGCAGTCTTGCATGGAAAACTTTTTTTCCGGTTATTCATCGATTATTCGTGTCACGTTCTGTTTTATCAATAAGTAGCACGTTTTTACTCTTTTCCTTACAACATGTAGTAATGAGGCTTTTCCTTAGTATTCAGTCTTATTCGTAAATCACTCGATGATTGCATTTTGCTCACACTACGAGGGCTATCGAAAGCGGTGAAAGTACGTGCTCTGAGCGTTTATTGGCAGATATATAAGTACATTTTTAGTAAGTAAACGACACAAAACAGATTAGGGTTTTATTATTTTTACGTTGAAAAGGAATTATATAAATTTGAAATGATCATATTTATTGGCCTTTTAAGAAACTAAATGTATACACATACTGAGGAGAAATAATGTGTTTATATCCTCATCATGAAGAATATTTTGCTTGTCTTAGTGTACTTTGTGCTGATATTTTACATTCTACTTTCATTGCATAGGGTGAATTTATAAGTGTTATGGATAAACAGGTGCCGAAAATACCAGGACTGTACTATAGCAATTTCCGAAAAATTATCTTGGATTCCCAAGCAATAATGAGTCAGTAGAATCCGCAAAACAACAGTTTTGCAGTACGATCATTGCGCGAAAAGGCATTTATTTAGTTATAACAGAATGTGATCGTAAAATTTAGTTATTCGCATCGTCGTTTCATATTATTTTTACCAATTTCAGGCAAGAAATTTCTCAGAATTTTAAGAGAATCTTTTCGAGCGCAAACCGATCATTGTCAACTGAAACTTCTCAAATGTTCGATACTGAGCAATACTCATTGCTTCTTAAGACAACGCAGCAACGTATTAAACTCACTTGATTTTATCATAGAAAAACAATAAAATAAGGATTTATCCATTCTTCCAAAAATCTGATTTTACATTACAATACTATATGAATGTATCGGAGTTTAATTAAGATAAAAGTAAAAATTTAAAGATAAAATCACAAGCACCAATAAGTTATTACAACACCGAAAAGTGTCATATATCAATATTTCGAACTTCAAGTAAATATTTTTAACAGAGAGGAACAATATCAATTAAACTGGAACTTAAGAGAGTAGTTAAAATTGGAGGGCTAGAAAAAATAAAATGTTAACATGACTAAAGGCAAGAAAAGAATAAGACAAGACAAAGTTAGAGACAAATTAGTAATCAGATACTGATACAATATTTAGAGTTATTATTATAACAGAAACAAGCTTCAATTTTCTTCATTCAAGAATTATAGTTGGTTAATTACAGTTTGGCTCGAATACAAATAAAACAGAAAATTCCAGACGTAAATCCCTAAAAATTAATTACATGAAAATCAACTGATTTTATTAGAAAGGAAAGTAATTTTATTTTTCTGGTTCTATAATTTCTTTATTTAACCTATAAGGTATATTTCCCACATTCTTAGCGTGCCTTCGTGGTGTAATGGTCAGCACACTGAGCCGGTATTTCAGAGATCCGTGGGTCGATTCCCGGCGAAGGCGTTGCTTATTTTTCATGTCTCCTGCTTCAAAAAAAAATACCTAATGTCTCTACACTGGCGCCCGAACTAAAAGGGTTGTGGATGATGACTCTCCACACCCAGGATTTGGCGACTAAGTCCCCTAAAACCCTAGTCGCCCTTTAAAAAGGGGAGTATATAAGGTATATTTCCTCCATTCTTAGCGTGCCTTCGTGGTGTAATGGTCAGCACACTGAGCCGGTATTTCAGAGATCCGTGGTTCGATTCCCGGCGAAGGCGTTGCTTATTTTTCATGTCTCCTGCTTCAAAAAAATACCTAATGTCTCTACAAACCTTGTGAAAAAGAGAAGAAAGATTTAATTACAAAGTTACATTAATTCTTTTGATCTGTTAGAGAACGATAATTAAATTCATAAAAAAAAATACTCGTACTTAGATTTATATTCTAACTGCATCGCTGTTAATACCAGGTATTTTCTGAAGTTTCTAGCGTTTTTACTGAGAATAAACATTACATGTTTAAACAATTAAATACTGTTATTTAAAATTTAAGGCGATAGGTGAAAACGTCTCAAAATAATGCGTTAAATTTAAAAATATTTAACTTTTTTATATTTAAAAAAAGCAATGTTTTTTTCAATCATATTTGGGTTTCATCAGTTCTATAAACCTCATCAGTGAAAAACAGTGCTACGCAGAGACAATTTTAGTCTCTGTTCTATTTTTTGCTGAATATGCAGTTACTTGGGTATTTTCAGGTGGGTGTGTGGGTAAGATATATATCCTAAATATGAGATATGCGGTTTTTTCTCTTTTTTTTTGTTTTATCTGATCTAAAATATTAGAATCATTTAAACTGTTGATGATAAAAAGTTTCCTTATTACTGTAACCCGTATTTACATACAATCAGAAACATAATTTAATTTTAAGAAAAGGCACTAACAGCATTCTTCTGCGCGCATTCATACTTTAAAAACGTTTAGCTAAAGAGAGAGAAATATAATTTAGAAATATTTATTAACACTGTCAACTAAAACATAAATGAAATATATTCATAAAACTTATCTAGAAATCTTCTTAAAATACCCGGAGAGTATTTAATAGGAGATAGGGACTTTCTAACTGCTAAAATAATAAGCCCTGTCATAGGTTTCCTCCCTATTAAGTCAAGACTAATTGCAATAGCTTTAAATAACGACAGATATTTTGCTTTCTACATTAATTCCAAGAACAAATTTGTAGAAGCGTACGTGATTCCTCTTATCAGGATACGGTATAATTTCTCAGATCATAAAGCTCGAAAATAGTTAAGTTGTTTAATAACTAGTTTGCTTTTAAAATTTACTACATTTTCTAGGTACTGATTCCTTATCGCTCGTTTTCGTTTAAGTATATTACTATGCTCTACACTTGGTATTGTGAAACTTTTACTTTTTAACTGCTTACGTAATAAACAGGTTACTAAATATTAGCAATAAGCATGTTATTATGCCAAAGAAACTACGCCAGTATAACAGAGGAGCCAGCAAAATGCAACACTGTGAATGTCATGATAAATATAATTGAACAAACTAAAACGTTCTGAAGTATTTTCATATCAGAATATGAATTAAAAGGACGTACTTTGAAATAAAATGCATTTTGTCAGAAAGTTTACCAATCTCGGTATACGAAATTAAACTAACACTGCCAAGCAACAGAGTAAGTATTCACTAGAGTTCGAAAGTATAAAATAAAAGCTGTTCATTCTAGTATTTAACGATCTTGTATTAGATAAAACAGCAATTATTAATAATTTTCTTCCTAAGTCCATGACAATTACTAATTAGTGACTTTTTCGCCCATACTTCATGAGATTTTTACATCTTAGATTTTTGCAATATTTAAAATACGACGAACATTTTTTAATAGTAGATTTGCTTTACAGATATCATATAAAGTATTATATTTAATATTTACAGATCTCATTTCCTTTCGATGTTGAAACTGTTCACATAAAATTATCATTTTTATTTTGAAAAATGCATAAAAGAGAATACAGTTCCATGATCGATAACTAAGAAATCCAGGAATAACCAGGTAATTTTTAAGTTACTGTCCAAACAAGCCTGCATTTTGTATTTCCACATCGTTTATAATCATCATCGAATCAAGACAAACCTTGAAGGACCTTCCGCAACCGGTTTTGTTCACCTTCTGCGTTTGGAGTTCGCGGGTGAAGATTGGGCCTCGGCCTGTTTCTTCTCTTGCCGCCATGCTGTATGCCGAGCCGTTTTTTTTTTCTCTGACACCATGTTGTATGCCATGCAGAAATTTGCGAGCAACTAATCGACATGTACTTCAGCGACTTTATGAAACTCTAAGAATTTGAAACTCCATATTAGTATAAGTTTGCTGCTATTAATTTTTATATGCATGCGAGTGACATAAGCATGAAAGGTAGCTTCACTAATGTTCGCATTCATCGACCTCGTGGTTCACCGGATAAGTGATTGCGTTAACGTGCTTCTTCTATCAGTTAAAAAAATAAGCCTTGTTTTAGGTTCAACTTGCACTCTAACAAAATGTTTCACAGTTGCGCGTTCTCATGACCTTTTTTTTCTGAACTGGTAGACACGGATTATTTTGTTCCGATGTATTCTACAGTAGCGAAGCGATTTTCGTCATGTCATGTATAAAGGCCATATTTAAATATAGCCGGTGAGAATAATACGTATTCTTACGCGAGTGTAGTTTTGTTAATTTGTGGTTCATTAATATTTATTCAAATAAAATAGAGATGCTTAGAAATAAGTAAATAAAATAATGTTCACATGTGAATTTTGGTTGTCATCATTCGGTATCTGGCTTTTCTAGTTCTGGGTAAGTTACTTAATGAAAGTTCCTTTCTAAGGTTACATACCTCATTTCGCATTCATATGTATTTGAGGGTTATTGCGGACACAAAGTAATCATAGTTAACTATTCAAGAATCAAAATACTTTATTACATTTGATGCCTTACAACATATTATAACAGTTACTTTTGCCTTTCATGTTCTCAGTTTTCTAAGAATCAGTTATTCTATAAGTATGCAAATTGAGGCAGTGCAAAAGAAAACATTAACATACGATTAATGCCTGTAACAAAGCGGTTCCCAACCTGTGGTACGCAATCTTTTTTATTATTATTTTATTTAGAGGTGCTCAGAAAAATAATGAGTAAAAAATAAAGATATACTAAAATAAATGTTGCTGAAAAGTACAATATTTAGATAGTTTAAATTTTTATTGAATAAGAGTTAAAGTATTTGGGAGGATTTCCGTTATAACGTTACTGACCGAACTGTCCGCAGGCGATGTACGTATAACTCACCGCGCCCAGATTTGTCAAATTACTTGATCACTTACATATCGTATGGAGCCACTTCTTTCATTTTTAAGTCGAGAATATTTTTCAGTCATAATGTTATTGTTACATATGACAAAACTGAGCGTATTTGTAACATGTAGAATTGGTATATCTTTAGATTGGTATATCTATGCACTCTAAATATTCTGATGTATTTCATTTCAACAGCTAAAATCTAAACTTAAAATCTATTAATTAATTAATTAATATTTATACTAAATTTAAAACTGCAGTGTCCTGCAATAAGAAAAGATATATAATTAAACTATAATAAAAGTTACAGTTAAGTCAAATATGTAAAGAACACTTTTCCCAGCTTGTTTAATAAACAAACTGATATAAGATTTTAAACGTTTTAAAATTTCGTTGCGCTTTTAAAATATGAGAATGACTGATGGATCATTTGACAGCACGCCATGTATGTGTCAATTTCCTAAATACGAATAAACGAAAGATAAGTCAGTTTAATGGTATATGTGTCTCGCTACTTGAAGTGAGTGATGATTTTAATTTATCGTAGAACTTCATGCTGATAACACTATTTATCGTATCTCAAAAAGGAGCAATTATTTATAACGCAGAATCTTGCTGCAATGTCTCATATTCCATGTTATGTAACAGAGAAAACTCAAGCCATCTGGTAATTCTCAATAAGCGAGTCATAAGCGTTAAGACACAGAAACCAAAACCTACTGCAGAAAATAACTTGCTAAAATTGGCTCGCGGATATCATAATATGAAAGAAATTTTCTTGGCATAGATCTCCTGGGCAATAAATAATGGAACTCGCTATATTAAATTCCCTGCTGAATTCAGATCACTACGATTATTAAAAGAACACTGAGAAGACTCGCTTAGTTATGGATTGTTGTAATAAATTAATCTATATAACAATAAGGTATTTCGATAACAAAATTGTTAATTAATGTACCTGTTTAAAGGAACAACAAATAGTATTATACAAAATATTTTAAATGCGAAAGAATGAATGAAAGAAGAAATGTAATATTTCAATTCAGCATATTATAAAACATGTGCATATTTGTTATAAATATTATTTAAAGTTACATAAAAAGTAGACAGTCAAACAATTGATCGAAAAACAAATGTTGCACTGGAATAGTTTTGTACAGCACAAATGTTGTTGAATTTGAAATTAACTGCTGATCGAAATATAAACAAAATCGATGTACATTTCCATTTAATCAAAAAGGGAACTAGGATCTATGAAGTAAAAAGGACTCAAGGAAATTGAATCTTCAGTGCCTTACACTGAGCTGCAGGGCAAAAGCAATGTATTTAAAACGAATATTGTATTATATAGTACACAAACGTATTCATTTTAAGCAAAATAAAGAGTTTCTTTTAATAATTTCTAGAAACTAAACCAGCACAATATAAAATTCTAAAAATATCTCTTTGCACGTAATTATATAATACATAAAATGTGTTAATGATAGAGAGCGACGAGTATATTGTAGATGAGTGCGTTTTAGGAAGACTGATTATGAGATGTGGTGATAAAAAAGCACATAATGTAGACGTTTTCAACAGCAAGCAATGAATGAAAATTCATGTTAGGTATTTTCCCTTTTGCGGTGACTCCTGATGAAAATATTTCCATTTTCTTATCTCAGGTTGCTTACAATAATATTTAAACAATATCTTTTGTTTATAGCATGTGCTTATTTTTATTTATGTAAAATCTGAAAACAGGTATTTAATCGATAGCTTCCATTAGCAGGAGAATAATCTACCTGTGACTCAGTGAATGGTTGAAATACACGCTTTGTCTTGATGTCTGGTGACTAAATGAGAGGTTTGTATAAAATTTTAGATAAAATAAAACTTTATGTTTTTTTTCTTATTTCTTGTTTTTTCAAAAGTGAAATGTAAATAAGTGCCTTTAGAACATTCCTCAAGAAGGCCACCTTCAAAATGAAAATTAGTCATCGAGTGCTTTATTATAATAAATAATTTAACCTCTTATAAGTGAAAGCAGTTATGTGAATGATTCGCTTTGTTATTCTTTGAATTATGTTCAATACAACATGAAATAACATTCTCAGAAAGTCTTCTGAAATCCTCTCTCTTCTAAAGAGAATATATGTATTAGTTCGTTAATTCAATCTTCAGGTAGAAATATGGCTATTTGTATTCAAATTTTATTGAAGTCAAGAATGGATTTGTTTACCGTTAAAACTCAAATTGTGTACGAGCTTGGTGCATTGCTTCTTTATTGCTATTAAATTTAGATTGGCCAGTATGACACTGTTTACATCTGAATTTATCCTAGTAATTCCTAGTCTAAAAATATAACAAATTTGTCAACAATAATGTTCAACACTAGAATTGCGCATACAACCTAATGTGTATACTCCTTGCATCAAATTATAGTTTAACGTACTAATCCTAGTAGCTACGATTAGTACTAAATACGAAATTTTTATAGTTTTAAAGTATCAGATTACAAGCGGGAAGCTCTGATTAAACGACCAATATAAAGAAACATCTAGATCCGAACAAGTACATTATACGGATGCGTTTATTTATTCTAGAATACTTTTAATAGTTGCGAATGCTAAAACTTAAATAGCCATTTCTTTACATTTGCCCACTTAGTAACATGCGGGAGTAAGCGTTAGTAATTAAAAGTATATGTTTCAAAGCTTCCATTGAAAATAATGAATAGAATTTCAGCTAAATAATCAAAACTAAAATTGCCATTTAAATGTATCCAATTTGCGAATTCCCAGCATTAGCTTGAGCTCTCGTGCAACAGCACTCGCAAAGATGAACAATTTTCCCTTCTAAGGATATTTTCTGCTACTAGTTTTAATTAACAACACTGTAGCCTTCAAAGCTTCCTTTTTTAATTAACCGCAATTCAGTTTTCCTGGATTAAACTCAATTAACGCAAAGCGGGTTTAAACCCTGAGTCTAAGGACTTATTCTAATTGTTTATATTCGCAACGTTTTGAATAGCAACCTAATAATTATACTGTAGTAAAGGAAACGTTACCTTCATTTATTTCAACAGAATTTTGCAAAGAACTGCTGAAGCTGTACACATAAATTCGTAATATAATAACTCTCATATTTTTAGTCTCAATTTTATTTTTTACCAATTTCAAAAGCTGATGCTAAGAAACAAAATTATACTTGTTTCTCAATTTAGTTTGCGTCAGCATTTTAAGACCTCGGATGTTTTAGAGTAAGACTTAATAAAATTCAGATTTAATAATTTAAATCTTGATTAGGTTCTCTACATTTTATTGATTAAAATATTTATTTTCTAATGAATATTTTTTTAACTTATTTATTAAATTTTACGTTAAAGTGAATTATAAAGGAATTACTCAATAAAACTCCGCAGCTGCCTGTTAGCTGAATGATAACCTAGATTAAAATCCCTTCGTATTGGACTATCATCTAATATCGGTTTTTCCTATTTAACTTCCCATTAATGTTAAAAATATTTCCCTTAATACTTTTTATATTATGGAGGGCAGGTTCCTTTTTTTTTTATTGAAAATTTTAAATTCCTTGTGCACCACATAGTATTACACAAGGCTTACAAAGGTAAGTAAAAGAAAACAAATACAATAACAACACAATATAATAATAATAATAAAAAAAACTTACAATTTCACAGATGACACGTAAGAGATAAAATTACAGAAGAAAAAGAAAGCCATTTTATCTTGGACAAATACATGAAGAGGGGGAGGAAATGTAATATTCACAGATTTTAACCTAGAAATGAGTTCTTTTCGTCCTTCCTTGAGCTTTGAACAATAGAACAACAAATGTTCAACATTTTGTACTCCCCCGAAGCTGCATGAACACAAGTCTGTACTAGATAATCTAAATCTCTTCAGATAAGAATTGAATTTACCATGTCCAGTTAGAAATTGAGTAATTTCAAAATTGTAGAGAAAGTGTTTATTATTCAATCTGTGAAGAATGGAAGGAAAATATAGTTTAGTTAAGGAGGCATTAGTAGAATTCCTGTATAGTTCATTCCACTTGAGTATTGTATCATCCCTACTTTTGTTCTTGAAAAATGACTTGGGCAGTATCATTGGAGTTATTACTTGAAGATTTGTAGCTTGTTTTGCCAACCAATCAGCCCTTTCATTTCCTAGATTACCAGTATGGCCACGTACATGAGAAAAGATAACATCAACACCTTTGTTATTAAGGTCTTTAAGAAGGGCATGAGAATTGACAATTAATTTGTTACATGAGAAGATATTGGAGGGCAGGTTCATATTCTAACTATTAAAGAAATGGTCCAGTGTAAGTAATTGTTAACAAAAGATATTTGAAAAGAATCCACAGTTAGTAGCGAAGGACTTTGATCCAGAGAAATACAAGGCCTGTCCCGAAAGTAAATGCGCCTCATTTTCGTCTGCCGCAACTATACGTCGCACAACACTGCCGCTTGCACGGAAGAGAGGGTGAAGTCTCAGGAACACAGCGCGACCAGCGCCAGTTGGATCCAAGCTCCTGGAGAGTCACAGTGTCTGTTTCAGTGAACCCTTGTGTGAGTGCTCTGTCGAAATCAAGATGGAAAAACCTCTCGAGCAGCGATACGCAATGTTTTGTTTCAAACTTGAGAAAACGCCATCGGAGAATTTTGCGTTGCTTCAGTCCTGATTTGACTCCTACTTCTTTTTGTTCCCGAAGATTATAAACATTCCTCAAAGGACAGCATTTGGGGATCTCAGAGAACATCAAGGCGGCTTCAACGAGGTTACTAAAGAACATTCCTGTGACGGACTTCCAGGACGCATATAAATCATGGAAATCGCGTTGAAACAAGTTAAAGCAGGAGGGATGTAGTTCGAAGAATACCGAGTAATTGTACGAATCGGTTCAATAAATGGCTTAAAAAATGGCCGCATTACTTTCGAGACAGACTTCAGGTTTTTGTGAAAGCTACTTACCAGGGTAAGTAATAAATTTAGTATTAGTGAATATTATTAGGATTTTAGTTCAGTGGATTTATTTTCGCTTTAGTGAAGTTAAATTTATCTTAGCAGTACAAATGGATACTTCAATACACACGGACTAAGTTTCAACAATATGAAACAAAATTAAAATTTATCTTGGAAAATTCTTTGAAAATCATATCTGCCTCAAACATAAAATGTTAATATTTTGAAACTAATATTTTATACTAAAATTTCACCGTCGTGTAACAAAAAAAAATAAGAACGATGGCGCAGGAACAATCGAGGAATCATTATGAAATCTGAAGCATTTTTAATGCACTTTTCAAGCTATAACAGTACATTTTTTATCAGCACGATAGAATGGAAGATGCTTGACTTATTAATACATTTTTGATATTGTCATTGACAAAAAGGACTTTAAAAAGTATATCTACTGTTTCAACAACACATTAAAGCTACTTCATTTTTAATTATAAATATTTGTATTCTAATTATCTGAATTTCTCAAACACTTTCACGTGCACTTCAGGAAATAGTGAAGCCCTATTTTGGTAGAGCTGAAAACGTTGCAGATGAATGGAGATATAGACATACGCCATAGCTTTATATACTTGTTTATTTATTCGAAATGCAATTTCTTTCCGTTTGCAACAGTCATGTTACATTTAGAGGAAACATTCCAAAGGATTTCTAATTTGATATAGCGTAAAATTATATAGGAAACTTTAAAATTATCACAGAACGGCATTTAATTCAATCCTAAAATACTTAACAAAGAAACATAAGCTAACTTTAAAAATACTAATTAGTGAAAGTCGATTTATATCAGGAA
The DNA here is from genome assembly GCA_000611955.2 of Stegodyphus mimosarum. Classification (NCBI taxonomy): domain Eukaryota; kingdom Metazoa; phylum Arthropoda; class Arachnida; order Araneae; family Eresidae; genus Stegodyphus; species Stegodyphus mimosarum. Next base: position 214,007 of record KK112771.1, read on the forward strand.
AGCTAATTGTCAAAATATGGGCCAAGTTTTAGTGCGATCAATACTTATTTTCTTTTTTTAATTCACGATATATATTTTCAAAATATTCAAAACATATCATTTGTTCGGAAAAACTAAATGCATTTGAATCCAAATAATCGATATCGTGTTCGAATCAGATTTTAAATATTGTTTGTTAACTTTTGGACGATAGCTTTACTTCTGAAATTCAAGCACTGCTAAAATGCTCTCAGATAAATTTTATCATAAAATACCTTTTTGGCGATCAATCATCATTTCAAGCAAACCTGTCACTAACCAGAGAGAATTTCACTCCGTCACTATGGTAACGACAGTAAAGTTCAGAAAAGCGAATGACAGAACTCTTTGTTCCTGAGTGAGGTAAATTTCTTTCAAGAAGAAAAGATTTGACAGTCGCGATGTAACACTGCTGAAATAAAATTCAATCTACTCGTAATGAAGCTGACAAGTAACAAACATGTTCTCTGGTCTCAGTACTTAATTTTAATGGTATTATTCGAAGAAATGGCAAGTAGACAGGATTTAACTTTCAAACCTGTATCAGTATCCATTTCATTCCTGCGTTTGTAATTTTAAAAAGCGGAAATTGATTTATACTTTGTAACAAAGAGCAGTGTTTATGCCCAAACTCATGATGTATGTTTCACGCATTGGAGATTACTTAAATACATTGATCCGCATCCTGAGCATTACTCACCAGTAAAAGACCAACGTAGCAACCTAAATATAAAACAATTGACACTGAACAAATAGTTCTTAGTTGCTACCTCCACCACCTTATTCCACTTAATGATCATTTATGATTAATTACATATATTTTTAAAATGTTTTTGTCATTGCTACTGAATCGGAAAGGAATGATTTAATTATGGGAAACATATCTGGATGCGTTACAATAAATTTTCAAAGAAGTATTAAAAATGGCATATCTATCAAGATTTAATTTAAGAACAAAAAACCCAAAATATCAAAGAAATTTACGAAATTTAATAAGAGTCATATAATAACAGAAACACATGGAACTAAAAGTAGATTAAGGGACAAAGAAGCTTACAAAACCGAAAAACGATTTGGAAACTCCCTGCTTCAGTAACCATTACTTACAAAAGCAAACTAAATCTTCTAAATTCATCCCTGCTCGAGATGTACGACGGACAGTTATTGTTGTGAATGCTCTTTCTCACTATTTTCTAGTAGGAAGAGATTTCATGATAGAGAAACATTTAGAACTGCCAACAGCACTGTAAGCAAGAAAAGAGCATCATTATAAATATTGCCAATGTCGCAATAGAGATTTTTCAACACTGGTCGTTGGATTCACCACGATACTGTAAAACAAGCTAAATTCATTATTTACACTCGACTTCAGAATGGATATTTAAAGGAAGTTGTGTATTTTGAACAAATTCAGGACAACAGAAAAAATTGCAAAAATATTAAAAAAATCCAACCCGAGAATAAAAGATCCACTACTTATACTACGACTAGCTTCTTAAACGGATCAGATAATTTTGTGGAGGCCTGTTTCAGACAAATTGACTAGCACTCACAACATTGGGAAACAGAACGGGAATGTCATGCAGCAAGCCGACATAATAGCCTGAAATATGACGACCGGACATTCGCGCATTTATCCACTTGGACAATGTTGGATCTCCACTGAATATGAAAGTAATTATTTTACAGTACAAAACACGTCTTAAATTCAAACTGTAATCTTAAATCATGCTACGCATCACGTCAGATTGGATTTATAGCTCCGATATTCGATTTTACATAAAAATATCTGTTGGGTATGGAGACGTTACAGGCTCTATTTTATTATCCACTCAATGTTAGAATTAGTTGCAGTATTATACTGACATTAAAATATGAAATACGTTTTTTCCTCTATAAATAGAAGTTACAGAAATGTTCATTGAGGGCCTCGAAATTATTTTGCCATGCCAAGTGGTTTGTCTTTTTCAGCTGCCCGTTTTTCAGTTGAATGCTATGTTACTATTACAGAAGTGCGAATAAACACAACACGTAATGTACTTGTATTACATAAAGAGCGTAAGTAACTTATATATACACGTAATTTACGTATATATACAGGGTGATTCGCTACCAGAACGACAAACTTCCAGGGTGTGTAGGGGGTGCAGAGATGACTCGGAATCGCATACGAATCCTGGGTCGCAAATGCCATAGTTTCGAGCTATGGTGCAAAGAAGCAGAGAAAAAAACAGAAACAACAACACATTAATGGGACAGAAGAAAACATTTTATTGAAAGGTTTATAAGGTATTTTTCCCGCCTTCTTCGCATGCCTTAGTGGTGTAGTGGTCAACTCACTCGACGCGTAACCGAGAGATCCGTGGTTCGATTCCCGGCCAAGGTGTCGCTCTTTTTTTCAATATTCCTGCTTCCAAATAGCCTAATGTCTGTACAGGTTGTACTATAAAAGATGTTCGAAATTACGACCACAAGTCGTCAGACAATCCTGACATCGAAGTTTGCATAGAATTCCTTACGTTCTGAAAGATTCCTCCCGCAGTTTTGCGGTAGATGGCGCTGAACGGAAGGTTGCGTGAGCAGCGATTACCCGAACAGGCGTACTCCATATCACACAACCTCCGCAACTGTGAACAGAAGGTTTCGTGAGACCGGTTGTTTAGCGAGAACTACGCTGAATCGACAGGGAACGATGAAGACACCTGGCAATAAGGAGGTGGTCTAACGTCTGGCAGAAGACAATCCAAGTACAAATACTCGAACAATAGCCCAATAAGTGGGTTTATCTCAATCCATTGGAGGACACTCGTAGCAAATCAAATGAGCATATATTATCTTCATCATTATTACAGCCTGAGAATTATCTACTCCGGAGGACGTTTACTACTATGGTTCCTGCAACAGGGTGCTACATACAGAGCATTTGCTGCGTCCGTATTGTTCACGAATGAAGCATACTTCGGAGGGAGCCTTCAAACAGAATATGAAGCATACTTCATGAGGGAGCCTGATCTTTTTGCAATAAGTCCTGCCCGAACTTCTGGACGCAACGCATGTTCCTATGTCGTTGCGGCGCTCCATGTATTACCAGCATGACTGGGCGTCTCAACTTTACACGACTGATGTCGGTAGATATCTCGGCGTAATCTTTGGACATCAGTGTATAGGTCGTGGTAGCCTGGTTCATTGGCCTTTCAGATCACCGGACCTATCATGCATAGACTTCTTCTGGGGTCACATGAAGAGTTTGGTATACGAAACATCCATTCCTTCAGTTGCAGACCTCGTCGCTCGAATATCTGTAGCTGCTGGGAGCATACGTGACATGCTAGGAATATCCTAGAACATAAGAAATTCCATACCGCGGCGCTGTCAGGCCTGCCAGATGATTTTTGGTCGTAATTTCAAACGTCTTTTGTAGCACAACCTTTCAATATAATGGTTTCTGTCTCATTAATGTGTTGGTGCTTCTGTTCTTTTTCTTTGCACCGTAGCTCGCAACTACGGCATTTGCGACCCTGAATCCCTATGTGATTCCGAGTTGTCTCTGAAGTGGCGTTATTTTTCTAATACATCGGCTACTTTTAAATATTCAATTGATAAATTTTGAATTTAGTTATGCAAAAAAAATATTATAAGAGCTAAACCAAAAATATTCTCTCTGCTATCATTCTGATCACCTGTAGCTCTAAAAATAATCTAGAATCTAACGGAAATTTTTAAATACCTTTATGGTCAGACAATTAATTTTTTTCACTTTTTTAGTCCCCATTTTATTAATTTCATCATCATTCTGAAGTTGAAATTCAAAATTCACGTAGAAACGTTTCTCGGATTGCAGGCCTTATGCGATCCAGCATATTTCGTTTCTCTAGTTCCATATCAAAACTGAACAACTGCTTTTATGTTTAAATACTTATTACATAAAGAATGACGGCTTACTTACAAATTGTGAATATAAACTTAAATGTATATAGATTTTTGAAGAAAAGATTCTAAATGATTTTCTTTCCCATAAAGAAATTTTCAACAATTCAATGGTATATTCAATGGTACAATATATCATTTGAGGCTACCTTAAATTTTTGTTTTCAAATTCACAAACTGCATTAACTTTTCATTTACGTGATTGCCAGCTATATATTGTATTTAAACTGAAACATTTAAAAATGTACTTTGATCATTGCAAATGATTTCAAAGGTTAAAAGCTCAGACAAAATGCTGCATTTTATAGTTTTTATAGTTTATAGTTATTACTAATAGTTTGTATGGCTGTATAGTGGATTGGATGACAAAACAAAGCTATTAACTTTCAATTTATCATAGTATCTAAACTTTTCAGCTATATAATATTACATTTTTATAGCCTGTCTGTTTAAAAACTCAGCAATAATACCCTTTCTTGAAATATCAAAATAAGCCATTTCTTTTCCAATAAATGGCTGACTTCTTGGAGCCGGAAAAGCAAATTTATCGTTTTAATGTCAGGAAGCTTATATCATCGGCTGTCTCAACTTTCATGCCCATTTGTCCCACATCATTTCCCATATTCTGCTCAAGTCATCAAAATCAGGATTTTCCTCTTATCTTTCATTCTCTTCATACTCGTGTGTTTTATTCTTTCTGTCATTTTACGGCACTGTCATAAACGAAGCCATCGCGACTACTGCCATAATGCAGCAAAAATACCATGAAAAAGGTTAAAAAATTTCGCCAATTGAATGAAAAGATGGGCTATCGACAAGAGACTGACTCTAACGGTCTGCAGTGGTGATTGGACCAAGATTCTCTAAAAGCAGAATTCTAGAAAATCGCTTTGTCGAGAAAAAAAAAATACTTCGCCACTTCCTCCTCTTTTAGTTGTGAAGTTCATAAAATAGTTTCGTAGCATATTTCCAGTTACGGCCACAGAATGATTGCCTGAGATCCTTTTACGAAAAATGATTTCAGATAAGAATGTATTGCCGACATTTCTGTTCAGATTACATGCACATAAACCAACTGTATTCCTAAGTTAAGACTATATTATCGCCTTTCTCTATATGCTGTCGATGACGAAAATATTTTTAAATTTACCCAGCAAAGTTTCTGACTAGATATCAGAAAAAAATAGCTATTGCATGGCTCCTCAAAAATACTTTTGAAACTGCATAGATATGTATTCAGCCTAAGTTTAAAGCTTTTTAAAAAGAATTCTGGCATTTTGATATTCCAGCGTAACTGTGATTTCGAAACTTACAATTTTCTGGTACGTACCCCGTAACAAAGCACAATAAAATAATTCAATAAAATTTGGTTTTTACAATCAAATAAATCAAACATAAAAGAATCGGCCTTCAAGCGTTCGTATGACACTGAAGTAACAGTAATTAATATTCCGGAGTAGCTTATATAAATATTGTAAAAGCTATAGAAAATTAATTTCTAATTTTGATTTTTATAATATACATTGCCTGTGGACAAATTTGAAATAGACATAATATGATTTGAATTCTTATTGTATAATTATAAATATTCGGTTTGGACAAAGATTTTAAATCAGACAATTTTTGACAATTTTTTCTCAGTTTCGCATGCTGCAGAAGCAAAACTTTTTAACTTCCTTCAGCAAAATAGACAGCAAATTTTAATATGACATTTCCTGCAGAAACCGCATGTAAAAATTTAAACATGATTTATACAAAACTAGTTTTAATTTTAGAATGCCACAATGTGCATTATTTGCACCACTTTAATTTTTTTATAATTGGACGTATATGTTATAAGGTATTTTAGTCCTTCTTTCTGCGTGCCTTCGTGTTGTAACTGTAGCCAACTCGATAAGTATTCCAGAGGCTCAAGTTCGAGTCTGACGAGGACATTGCACATTTTCTCATCTCCTGCTTCAAAATAACCTAATGACTGTACAGCGGCCCCCGAAGTAAAAGATGATGGATGATGATTTTTCAACACCAGGAATTGGCGATTGGATCCCCTAATCTCCAGTCGCCATATAAAAGAGTATTTTCTCCTTCCTTTCTGTATGTCTTCGTGGTGTAACGGTTACCACACTCGGCGCTTGTTCAAAAGGTCCAGGTTTGAGTCCCGGCGAGGGTATTGCTCATTTTTCATGTCTCCTGCTTCAGAAACCCTAATGACTCTACAATGTCTACGAAAACGTTGCGAAAATTGAGACCGAGGAAGGACTTTTGTGGACACGGTGTTCATAGACTCTGCTGGCAATTAAAATCATCTGGCGTGCTCGTATGAGGTGCCATTAACCGGTTACCTCATGATCCTTTAGCCAGTAATGTGGACAGCCGCCGATACCTTTCCTACGTTTTAAGGCCCGTGCCTGTGCCCTTTTTCAGAGTCCCGCGTGACGCTAATTTTTAACATGATAATGCACGACTGTACGTTGCCGCGCTGTCCCGGCGTTGCTGAATATAGGGGATGTTCGACTTTACTTCACTGTCAGAGCAAATGGTTCACTACAGAATGGCGCTTATGGTAAGCGTGGTGAAGCCATGCATGCGATTCTCAATTTCGTTCATATATCCGAAGACTTGTCTTCCAGGAGCTGACAATATTCTGTTTTATTTCTTCAGCTTTACTTGAATAAGTCAGGGAAAGACAATGCGTGTGCTGTGCTTTTGGTTTAAAATGGAGTAGTCTTTTTCAGGTTTTCCGAAATTTCACAATTATTCGAAGTATATATAACTAATTGTATACCTGTTCCGCCAACTTAATGGCACTACAGGGACTGATACACAGCATTAGTCAGCCACCCACGAAGGATGGAAATTAATACTCTTGTTATGTATTACATATTTCAGTTGTGATTTAAATTGTTTTAAAGGTAATGATTTAACTTATTTTGCTTTAGACCTTAAAGATTAATTTGTTTTTATTTTTGTAGTTGAACTTAAGTTTCTTTGGTTTGTTGAAAAGTAATTGTTGTCATTTAATTGTTTTTCGTGACAGTTTTGGTTAACGCTGATTTTTTAAGTTGCTTGAGTAATTAATTTTTCTTCGTTTACTATTTAAATTTTTGTTTAGTTAATATTTTTTTCTTAACTTGGTTGTTAATGTTAATCTCTTGTTAAGTTGACCATTAAGGTCATTTTTCTAAAGTTCTTCTAAAGTTTTGTTTACACAAGTTGGTGTTTAAAGTTTTAATTAAGTTTTAATGTGCCCCCTTTTATGTGTCTTGTAAAGTCAGAGGTTATTGATTCTTTTTTACCAAAATTTTTCTTTTCGGAACGGGGGAGGATTGTTATGTATTACATATTTCAGTTGAGATTTAAATTGTTTTAAATGTAATGATTTAACTTATTTTGCTTCAGACTTAAAGTTTAATTTGTTTTTATTTTTGTAGTTGAACTTAAGTTTCTTTGGCTTGTTGAAAAGTAATTGTAGTCATTTAATTTGTTCTCTTGACAGTTTTGGTTAACGCTGATTTTTTAAGTTGCTTGAGTAATTTTTTTCTTCTTTACTTTTGGTTGGTTAACTATTTAAATTTCTGTTTAGTTAATTTTTTTTTCTTAACCTTGGTTGTTAATGTTAATCTCTTGATAAGTTGACCCTTAAGGTCAATCTTTTTAAAGTTTTGTTTACACAAGTTGGTGTTTAAAGTTTTAATTAAGTTTTAATGTGCCCCCTTTTCTGCTAAATGTGGGATCCATATTTTCTGACTATGGTGGTCGTTTTGGTGTTGTGGAGAACATAAAAATTTTTTCATACTTAATTATTATATTTTAACTGAAGTAATTTTTATTTCCTTACTATGGTGGTCGTGTTTGGTGTTGTAAATAACCTAATAAAATTATCTATGTAATTATTATACTTTAATTGAAGTACTTTTCAGCATTGAAGTTAATTTGTGTTTAAAATAAAAAACTAATACCATATTCTTTCGAAAACTTTTCCGTGCCTTGCTGGGATTCCAAATTATTTACGACTTTGTTTTTCACGCCAGACAGGGTCTGGGAAGCATCTGTCAGCAACAGAACTTTTTGCACCCTGCTGGAGAGAGTAATTCCAACACTAATAACCCTACGTCAAGGTCGAGGGGACGGGGTGTTTTGCTTACTCGCAGACTTTTTCTATGCTGGAGTGGGACCCCTCGACGAGGCTAGTTCTGCTGAGAGGTAACTGACCTTGGTGGATCAGCGATTATTCGCCAATTTCTGGAGTTCGAACTACATTGGCTTGACCTTCCTGTGTGTTTTTCCACTGGGGTTGCCGGGCTGTTGGCTGTTTTCTTACCATCTAAAATCGCCAAACGAGCATTTATGGCGAATGGAGTAAAAAGGCTGGGAGCTAGCTACGACGTGAGAGAGACAGAGAGAGACAGAGACCAAAACGGGGAGAGAGACGTTGGCGACGACGAGAAAAGTACTATCTGGAGCCACGAGAGTTGCTGTCTGCTTGATAGAACGATGTATGAAGAAAATGGAGGAGAGTGGGGCGACGAAATGAGGACGAACCCCACGTAGAAGGGGCGGAAGGCTCCGAAGCTACCTTTTCCTGTTCAGATTTTCTAATTTTCATTCTTTTCGTTTTAGTTAAAATGTGGCTGCGCTGTGACGTGGCCGAAGTTCACTTGTCGACGATGAAAACCAGCCTGTATCTACTATGTTAACTTCACTGTTTGGAACGGTATGAGAGATTTTTGTTGTTATTCCACCTCACCGCCACCAATGTAAAATTTGTATTTAGTCAGTTATCTCTTAATAAATTCTATATTTAATTTTAACTTTTCTTGTAATGTTTTCACTTTTTAATTTAGTACACTGGACCCAATAGTATTTTACACAACGCATAAATTTAATTGTTCTGTTGGAGCCCTCTTAGCCACTATTTACTGTTTATTTGAAACCAGTTTTTACTGGAGATATTGTGTTATCATGTGTGTCACAAACTTTACATATTCATGTGATTTAGAATGGTTATCCAAATATTGACTTTCATTTGATATTGAACTTAAAACATAAACACAAACTCTTAAGTATTAAAAAGTCCAACACTCTGCCGAGTTCAGGAGCCCACATCTCCGAAAACCTCAGCCATTTTTACGAACTCAATCTACCAACCGCTAAACTGGCCGCCTAAGACCACCGTCCCAGAGGTCAGAGACCACGGCGGGATGGGAGATGGCAACTTGGAGTGATGACTGGCCGTTGACAGAGGCTACCTGCCAGGACTACACGGGATGCCCCTCTCCTTAGGCTTTACTTGGAATACCAAGGACAGCAATGACCAGACTCTCAATGGTGCAGTTTGCTATCTGGCTACCAGTACCCTGGTGGAAGGGACTAACACCACCCGGCCCATGAAGAGCAAGTACAGACTTACCCCATGGACCCTTGGGAACTGCAAAGTTCATAAATTTTATACTCACGTGGCCGAGACTGCCTAGGCACAGATCCTAGCCAGTAGCCTCGCATAGTACTCTGCGTCGACCCCCGGGGGGGAAGTGTATATAAAAAAAACCTTTACAATACAGTTACACGCATATTGATGCATATAATTTGAAAACAGATGTGCATATCAAACAACAGTTATACTTGAATAAAAGAAGAAAGCAGTAATATTATACATGAAAGCAGTAATATTGTACAATATGCATTAAAATTAATTAAATAAAAACTTCGTTCAAGCTTACTTTGACTCAATGTCCAATGGGATTATAGCCGTTATTGCTGGCAGAGGTGACATCTGTGCTATAGACTCTGTAACCCAAACTCGCTGAAAAGTTAATCATGTCTTCCTCCCATGAGTAATTTAAAATTTTAAAATTACACTTTTTTCAGAAAACGTGAGCAGAAAAATATGGGTGGCGTGGACGCAATCAGCTGATTTTGCAAGGACAAAAGGGAAAACCTCTTCCATCTAGTTCTCTATGTTTTCAACATCAAAGAGCAGCCAAATTCTTCCCTATCTGCAAGCGATACGCTTCTCGTATCAAGTACGTCCTTTAGCATTAAATTTGGCTCAATTTAATATTACATTCCAGGCATTATTATTAATGTTAAATAACGTTTACTGAAGCATTATATACAGTGAAGTTTTTGATTGATTTCATAAGTTGATTTATTTTGTTAACTTTGTTGTTCATTCCT